>OX030949.1:80056268-80656268 GCA_943735915.1 Pherbina coryleti | reverse complement strand
ACGCAGGACCGCATTCGGGTGCAGCAAATAAGAAGGCTCAAACTTTTGCAATATTAACTAGAATTGAATAGAATGAATAAATAACTAGGATGAATAATGATGTAAGTAGACAATGTGAAGTCATCAGGTAATATTATGAAGAAATGACATGAAACTTATGTGAGTGATAGATGTGAAAATCTAAACTTCACAAGTTGTGAAAATTTATTGTATTTCCACACCACCTTTGAGATATACAATTTGGTGCAGCATCGATTTTTTTTGGGTGTACGGTTCATTTGTAGGCCTATTTCACCCATAAAGAACAGAAATCATTAGTAAAATTATTAATAAACAATTCAGCTACTAAACCCCTTAAAATTAACAGTCTTGTGGAGCTTTTGTCTGATTGAAGACTTTTCGTTTATTTTTGTTCGTTATATATCGCCTTTTGAAACAAATTTCAATTAATGATTTGACTACGATATAATGGTCGGAAGACTTTATATGACCTTCAAACAAAGTTTCTCCAATAAGGGATTTTTGCGTATTTAACAGTATTCTATTAAAATATTTATATTTTTTCCAAAATAGATTTGTCTTTTGAATAAGACGAATTTTCGTATTCAAATAAATTTCGTTTGAATACGAAGTTCATTTTCAGCAATCATGCAAACAGCAAACTACTGATCTTGCATTTATAACATCATTTTCTAATCCTAGTGCTCGAATCCAAAGGGTTTTTGAATCAAGCATATCGTCGCCCGGGGATTCATGTGCTCCATACGCCATTTTGTAATAGTTATACCAACAGCTTTTTATTTTTGTTTTTTGTAAATGAATACATTTTTTTATGATTTCTGTTAAATAAATTTAAGAACATATTTTTCTTTTGTGTTTCAATGAATATTAATTTGAATTTGTAAATGAATAAACTGCTGTTGACGAAAAACTTTAAATCTGTTTCATTTTTTCCTTTTCCGCATCTTTGCTCTATGAGTATGCTCTATGAGTATGAGTTCACATAAAAATAAGTTTGAAATGGCGTATAGAGCAAAGTGGATTTTTTACCGTTAGAAAATGTACTTTTGTGCGTGAGATTAAGGATAAGGAAATATGTTTTGTGGATAACCATTTTTATACAAACTTATGGTGAGACATTCAGGAAATTCTATCGTAGTCTTTTAAAAAAAAATCGCTTCAAACTTAAACTTCCATATCGTCGCTGCGCATACAAAAAAGGTTATGTGTTTTTGAACAATTTTTCAGGAGACGAAAAAAACAGTTTTGTTTTTTAACAATTTCAATACTATTTTCACATAGGCAGCTAACTTTCACATTCGCTAACTTCTGAACCAATAAAAATATCAAAAAAACATGTGGTGAGTAGATGGGGCATACATATGGCTATTAAATGGTAAAATAAAAAAAAAATCGAAATTTTACACATAACCTTTTTCGTATGCGCAACGACGATATACTCAAAATGTGTTTTTTGCACATACAGCACATGAATCCCCGGACGGCAATATATGAAAATCTGAAAGATTGAAATTGAATCACTGAAAACAAGAGCGCCCTAAAAATATGTGCGATTGTGTAAATTGAATGCGCCTCTGAATCGGTATTTGTATTTTGACAGTTCGATCTTACTAAATCGGTGCAAGACAACGGGCTCTAATTTTAATTTTTTCGCAAAATTCCAATTGCAAATATTAAAACTTTCACTTGTTACAACTTCTTTAAACTAAATAAAGTTGTTTTGTTTATAAAATTCGACTGATGCCGGTATATTTACTTGTGAAAGGATATTACCTTGTTCTTCAATTTATGGCTGTTTGCACAACTTTTCACTTTTCAATGCATTTTTAGTCAATTGTTTATGTTATTTACGTTAATAATTTTGCAAAATTTAGCAATAGAAATAGCTTTTTATTAAATAATAGGTATTTATAATTCGACTCCAATTTTTTTTAGACACGAGAGATCGAACTGTCAAAAAACTGTTGCCTCAGTACACACACACTGTATGTGAGGAGAACACCATTTCCTTATATTTTATTTCTTTGATGTTCCCCCATTTTCGATTTAATTTGCTTTATTATCGGTTTTCGTCTTTTGGTGTGCACGTGTAGGTAAAACATTTCAAAGTTTTAAAATTATTTCTACTAATCATTGTAACAAAGTGCTATTTTAATTAACTATGGACACAGAATCTTTTTATGGTAAGCTCTATAAAAATATTTTTGTAAATAGTTTTCACGACATACTCCAAGAGATGTAAGCATTGGTTTAAAAATGTCTGCCACTTGCAATACGTCGCGTTCTACTTCACTAGAAAAACTGCTAATTGCCTAATTTTTTAGGAGTAACTCTCAGCGAAAAAGAGCCTTTGGCTCAATTTGAAGTGGACGAATCAGACATACATGCATTGGATGTTCAAAAACTGATTATCAAACAGATCTGTCTTGGTGTGGAAGCAAAGGAAGGCGAATTTAATGTGGTTCAGGTGAGTGCAATTGTTGTACTAATAGAAAGTTGGCATTTGTGAGGAAAAACAGCTTAAGTAGGTATTGTACTGCTGTAAAAGGAAAGATATTATTTGCCATATCGTATTGTGTATATCTGTGAATCGAAGTATAATTTGTCGAAAGGACAGTACTTCAGTAGATGCTGAAATTGGATTCAATTGAATTGAAACCCTCTTAATATTCTTAACCATTATTTGCTTGCGCTAAATGGTCCACACTTACATTTTATCGAATGTTAAAATTCCTTTTATATCACATTATTTCTTAAAATTTAGAAATATTTCTATAAAGGCGACTTAGAAATTTAATTTCATTATCGAAGGATTCAAATCCACTTCATTTTATTCATTCTAAACCTTTAGAAAGAGCGTGGTTACTTTGTATTCGCTTAAACGCTTCGTTTAAACGTCTTGATACAAGCCTTCTGGATTTCCTGCATTATAAGCCTCGGTGTCTTAAATATTTGTATAAAATTTGCACAACATCGGATGAGTGGTTATCGAGATATTGCAGAAATAGTGGTTCCCCTTTCGCCCATACGACTTATCAATATTCGATATAACTTTCGAACTATTAGTGACACATTAATGAAACTCAGTAAGAACGTTCTATTTAGTCCTGTCCTCTGACTGCCAAAATTGAGAGATCATTGGGCAAGGGGGCGTGGTACCGCCCATACATTTTAAATTCATGGTATCGAATAATATTGGAATTGAAATCCGCATAACAATGAAACTGAGTATGGAGTAGCCACTATAGATTATAGATTATATTTTCACTCAAATTAACACAAACTTATCACACGTGTCCGCACTATTTACAACTTGAAAACATAATATTTTTATTTCATTTGAGGTTTCTACAAACTTCGCCATTTTAACAATTAGCTACCTTTTTTACCGACTTCAAAAAGGAGGAGGTTCTCAAGTTCGTTGGTTTGTCCGCTTTTTTTTTTTTTTAAATGTATGTACATCGATAACTTCTAAAGTACTTGCCCGATTTCCGTAATTTTTTGTCAACAGATAGATACCAAGAACGCGGAGGTCCTTTTTTAAAAAGTGGGCGATATTCGACAAAGGGGCGTGTCAATATATAAAAACACTACTTAAGTTAATATTGACACTAGGGTACTGAAATTTACAGTAAAAATACTGGGGTAGGCGGTATTATTACAAATTACGGTCAATAAAATGGGCGTTATTTGACAAAGGGGTGTGGTCATATTAGAAAAACACTATATCGAATAGTATTGACACTAGGGTACTGAAATTTAGTACAGGGGGTAGACAAAATTTTTAAAAATTACTGTAAATAAAGTGGGCGTTATTTGACAAAGGGGTGTGGTCATATTAGAAAAACACTGTATATCGAATAGTATTGACACTAGGGTACTGAAATTTAGTACAGGGGTAGACAACATTTCTAAAAATTTCTGTAAATAAAGTGGGCGTTGTTCGACAAAAGGGTGTGGCAATATTAGAAACACTATATATCGAATAGTATTGACACTAGGGTGCAGAAATTTAGTACATGGGTAGGCACAGTTACTACAAATTACGGTAAATTAAGTGGGCGTTATTCAACAAAGTGGTGTGGCAATGTTTGGTATTTTTGTCAATTTTTACTTTGGTTGTTCTTTATTACTTTACACATAATCCTTGATAAAGCTGACTCTGAACCGAACAATTTTTTTGTTTTTAAGAAACTGCAATGCTAGCGAGACATGCATATGCACAGTTCTTCACTGAATTTATATTAAACCAAGATACTAGCAATTTTTGCAATTTTATTAAGTCATAATTTATTAAGCGTGGATATGTCTTCAAATATAAAATATAAGATTATAATTTACCTTAATTTCACCGAAAATAACTTGACATTTGTTCAGACTCCTCAAATTTACCACGCCTTTCACACTAGATTATAAATAAATTAGTTTTGTAATGAAGCGTGATATGAGGATCCTGAAGAATGACCTCCATTGATTCACACAATTTGAAGACCATGTACTTTTATATAAACTTTATTATTACTTAGCTTATATAACTCATAATAAACTGATCCTTAATGTGAAGCACTCCTTAACTTAACTTTTTTTTAGGCCGAGACCAAGGTAAACGAAAAAGAGATGCTGAAAATTCCAATTGCTGTATTGAAGGTTGGCGAAACACGTGTTCTACGTCCAAATGTTGAATTTCCAAGTGCCTCAGTCACCTTTAAATTAATCCAAGGCACTGGACCTGTTTACATCTATGGACAACATGAACAGGGTTGCCCATATTCGACGGACCCATCTGGCAACGCCATAACTTTTGACAGAGATGTCAGATCGCTTAATGACATACCGCGTTTGAAGCGTCAGTCCAAGCAGATTTTTACCATGGAACAATACACACCACGCGAGCGCTCTGAAATAGTTGAAATTTACATTCAACAGAAGAAGTCAATTGTGAAAACTCAACTTGCTTTTAAAAACTTAAAAAATGTGAGGAGTGCGCCTTCTAAGAACACCATTAAGCGTTTATACGAAAAATTTTCGACTGGTGAGGCTCTGACTGGTAGTCAGCGAGGCAATGGAAGAAGAATGGTACCATGATGATGTGGAGCCTGAAGAAGATTACGACGATGAGGCGCCTCCACAACCACAGACAAATGGCAAAAATAGCAATAAAAAGAAATAAATGCATTTGTGATGGCAGATAAAAAACCACAGAAATCTTTTATTTTTTCTACAATTAAAATTAAGCTTATAACTTTTGCATCAAAACTTTGCATTTCTTCAACAATGTAAGCATTGCTTGCTGTTGAAACAATTTCATTTATATATTATTTCTAAATATTAAAATCTATAAAATAAGTAAACCGAAAAGAAAAAAAAAATACATACGTTTTTAACACTACTTAATATTATAAACTTTTTACTTATAAAATTGGGCTCAAATTATATTTTAATGTCATCAGTAATTACAAAAATTATGACAGCATTAAAAGGAAATTTCTGTTACTGTGGTTGGCTTTATCATAAAAATTTGTGTGAATTCTGGAAACTTGTGCAGAGAAAAGTTAAAGTCTATATACTTCCACTACATCCGAGCCACCGAAATTTTCTGCCTGGGTACTCTGAAATTAAAAAATATAACAAAACATTTGTTAAATTATCAATGGGTGAAACTATTAAACGATAATAAGAAATGAACCTACATCGCGCTTGAAAGTAAAATAAAATCACTTATCTGCCAAGTACTGTGTAGTGCAGTTTCTCCAACACTGTGGCAACACTATTTTTATAACTAACAACCCTGTTTTTCAGCAGTTTTTGATTAGATAGATACACATTTTTAACGAACATATTGTATTAACTAGAAAGCGACACTTGTTTCTTTGTGTAAAATAAAAGATAATTATTGAAATAAAAACGCAAGTTTAATATTTATTTCAACCTCCAAAGTGGTGACCCCGCCTAAAGGAACACTAATATGGTTAATACGGACGACGAAGGTGAAATCTTTCAAGATGCAGCTGCGGTCCCCCAAGTGGCTCGAGTTGCGGTGAAGCCACCACCGTTTTGGAAGCCTGATCCAAAGCTATGGTTTACTCAAGTGGAAGCACAATTCAAGCGCGCAGGCATAACTACAGACGAAACAAAATACTACGCACTTGTGGCTGAAATTGATTCGTCTGTCCTCAAATATGCAAGCGATGTCATTCTTAACCCCCCCGATGATGGCAAATATGAAAAACTAAAATCCACATTAATCTCCGAGTTCACCGAATCTGCAGATACTCGATTCAAGCGTTTGCTGGATGGCGTGGACACCGACGGAAAGAAACCATCAACACTCCTAAGGGAAATGAAAAGTTCGTCCGGCCATCACTTACATGACGAAGTTCTAAAATCTCTTTGGCTGCGTCGGCTCCCAGCGAATGTGCAACAAATTTTGGCTACGATTGAGGGCGACACGGAAATGCTGGCGAAGAAGGCAGATATGATCATGGAAATTTCAGGGCCAAATAGGATAAATGCAATTGCAAAGGAAGAAGAAAATAAAAGTATACATGCAGCCATCGCTGAACTAACAAAGAGATTCGATCGGCTAGAGCGCGCAAGTCGAGACCGAAACTACGATGAACCACGCCGGAGCGGTCGAGATTTGCCACACCCTTTTCGTCCACGCTCATCGTCTAGTGAAATTTGTTGGTATCATCGCAGGTTCAAGGGCAGAGCTACGAAATGTCGATCGCCTTGCAACTATGGTAATCGCCAGCAGGAAAACTAGTAAGCCCTCCTTTCATGGCGACAAACGAGGAGGAGGAGCTAAAATCATGTCGCTTATATATTAAAGATGAAACGTCTTCTCTTACATATCTTATTGACACGGGTGCTGAGTTATCAGTAATTCCAAAAAATTCATGGGAAAATATGCAAGCATCTCCGGTAAACTTGTGGCAGCAAACAACACTGAAATTAATACTTATGGTAAGAAACGCCTTACTTTAGATCTTGGCTTACGTAGGCAATTTGTTTGGCTTTTTACAGTGGCGGATGTATCGCATCCTATTATCGGTGCCGACTTCTTAAGAAAATTTGATATTTTAGTGGACATGAAAAGAAAAGCGCTTGTTGATAATAAATCGCGGCAACTTAGTATATGCCATATCGCGGCTGAGTTGTCAGAAGATTGCACATCATTGAAAGCTATGGACCCATTTCGAGAGCTGTTAACAAAATATATCGACCTCACCGACGACTCCAACGTTCTTGAGAAACGACCCTCAGACGTTTTTCACTTTATCGAAACAAAAGGCCCACCGATTTATCAAAAAGTTCGCATACTTTCTCCAGATAAACTAGAAATAGCAAAAAAAGAATTTGATTATTTACTCGACCGTGGCATCTGCGCGCGTTCCAAAAGCCAGTGGGCCAGCCCCTTACACTTAGTACGCAAACCGAATGGTGCTTGGCGCCCCTGCGGCGACTATAGGCACCTCAATGCCAAAACAGTCGCGGATAAGTATCCAATCCGTCATATCCAGGATTTTGCTAGTGAGCTTGCAGGTAAATCGATTTTTTTGTAATTGATTGTAAAAAAGCTTATCATCAAATTGCAGTCAATCCGAATGATGTGCCCAAAACCGCAATATCAACACCGTTTGGACTTTTTGAGTTTAACTTCATGACATTTGGCCTGCGAAACGCTGCTCAAACGTTCCAACGTTTTATGGATGAAACAGTTAACGGACTGCCATTTGTTTTTCCTTATCTTGATGATGCACTCGTCGCATCATCATCATTGCAAGAGCATTTATATCATTTGGAACAGCTATTCCAACGATATCGACAAAAAGGATTAGTAATAAACATTGATAAATGTCAAGTGGGACAAGTGGAAGTGGAATTTGTAGGCCATTTGGTTTCGAAAGACGGTGTTAAGCCCCTGCCACGTAAGGTCGAAGGTATTTTATCTCGAAAAAAACCTTCTGAAGTGCAAGAATTACGAAGTTTTATAGGAGCTATAAATTTTTATCGACGGTTTCTGCCACACGCTGCAGAAACAGAGCTACCCCTACAAAAAATGATGGGACCTTGCAAAAAGCGCGACAAAACTAAACTGCAATGGACAACAGAGACTGAGGCTGCCTTCGAATCGTTAAAGCAACAATTAGCAGATGCGGCCTTGCTGGCGTTTCCACTTAAGGGAGCTGCAATCGCGCTGATGACTGATGCGTCGGACAAAGCAATGGGAGGTGTTTTGCAGCAGTCAGTTGGTGGAGGCTGGCAGCCGTTGGGATTTTTCTGAAAAAAATTCAGTAAAACCGAGCAGCGATATAGCACCTACGACCGTGAGCTCCTGGCTATTTTTACAGCAATCAGACATTTTCGTTACTTTTTAGAAGGCGCAGAGTTCATCGTTTACACGGATCACAAGTCGTTAATACACGCATTTGAGCAGAAATGGGAAAAACTTTCGCCCCGGCAAACAAGGCAGTTAAATTTCATAAGCCAATTTTCTCTGACCATTCAGCACATCAGTGGAGCAGAAAATGTGGTAGCGGATATGCTTTCGCGAGTTGAAACAATTCAAATTCCATCGCAAATTGATTGCACAGTTCTACACGAGGAACAAAATAAATGCAGTGAGTTACAAAATTTGATGCGATTGCATTCATCATCTCTTAAGCTTATCAAGTATAAGCTGCCTGATAACAGCTGCGAAATCATCTGCGACGAATCTACAGGAAAGCTCCGTCCATACATTCCTAGCACGTTACGCAAAACAGTTTTCGACTCATTACACGGCTTATCACACCCTGGTACGAAAGCTTCGACCAAGTTATTTTCGAAAAGTTTCGTCTGGAAGGGCATGAATTCTGATATAAGAAACATGGTAAAAATGTGTCAGCAGTGCCAGAGTAGCAAAGTTTTCCGCCACACAAAAAGCGAATTAGAAACATTCTCAGTACCTGACAAACGTTTTGAGCATTTAAATATTGACATAGTTGGTCCATTGCCGCTTTCAAATGGTTGCGCGTACTGCCTTACTTGCGTGGACAGATATTCGCGTTGGATCGAAGCCATTCCCATTCCCGACATTACAGCCGAGACCGTCGCAAAAACGCTATTCAATGGATGGATCAGCCGATTTGGTGTGCCAAAATTTATAACCACTGATCAGGGCCGCCAATTTGAAAGTAATCTTTTCAATGAAATGTCAAAAATATTAGGAATAAAGCATATCCGTACGACGGCATATCATCCTCAGGCGAACGGCCTTATAGAGCGTTGGCACCGTGTACTAAAATCGGCTCTAAAATGTCATGGAGCAAATGCAAACTGGACGGAGGTTCTCCCTACCGTTTTGCTGGGTTTAAGAACCGCTGTTAAAGAGGACTTAGGCGTGTCGATTGCTGAAATGGTTTACGGTCAAGCGTTGAGGCTTCCGGGTGAATTTTTTGACGAGAATTCAACAACTCATATGGACGAGCATGAGTTTCTACGCAGACTACACCAACATTTTGAAGATCTGCGACCAACCGAAACATCTCAACATGGTAGAAAAGCTGTATTTGTGCCAAAAGACTTGCGATTCTGCGGTTACGTATTTCTGCGCGACGATAAGGTTCGAGCGCCTTTGAAAGCACCTTACGACGGGCCTTTTAAGGTTATAGAGCGTCATCCAAAAACGTTTAACATTTTAATAAATTCAAAATTAACTACGGTGTCGGTGGACCGATTAAAGCCAGCATATGTGCCAACAGAGGAGATAGCAGAAATTCGCAGAGGAAAAGAAAGATTGTGTTGGAGTTTCAGTTAGGCATGTCTTGCAGGGTAGTGATAAGCAAAACAAAGGTAGAGAAGAGTAAAATGAATAGAATTTATACTTTTTTTATGATTTACACTTTTAACCTAAAAAATTATAGTAAAATTTTAACTGTTATTTTTGACCGAAAAAGTAAAAGTCATATTTTAACTTTTATTTTTGACCGAAAAAATAAAAGTAAAATGTTAACTTTTATATTCGACCGATAAAATAAAAGTAAAATTTAAATATTATTTTTGACCGTAAAAATTAAAGTCAAATTACAACATTTATTTTTGACCAAAAAAAATCGATCGGTTTTTTAAAAAGTCAAATAAAATAAAGCTTTTAAGATTATTATTATTCCTTACCTAACAAGCATCGCACTGTTTTATTCAAATATCGAAAAGAAAAATTTTGTCCGCCTGACTTTTGAATTGAAATTTCGAAAATAACAGTTATTTTCGGTCCCTGTTTTTACACTCCACATTTTGCACGTTGGTTTGTTACACGGCAGAAAAAGAACGGCGAGCAACTTTTGACATTTTATTCAGTTCCATTGTCCCGGTTTCCACATGTCAAGAGTTGACGGTCAACTCTTGCATTTGTTGATGAAAGACGCGGGCATTAACTTAAGAGAGCGTATGTTTAAAAGAGGCAAAGAATTGACGTCAAGTGTTGACAATTGTCTGGGAAAAACTGGGAAAACTTTCTCTCCTCATAACGAGCATTACCACTGGCCGAACGTATGGTGCATGATACAATTATACAAGGTAGGAGTGACAGTTCTTTCGTCTTGCGCAAACTGTCAAAAATAGTATAAATTAGAGAACGAAAAAAGGAAGAAAAGAAAATAGAAAACAAAATATACAGGCAAATGACAGTCTGTGCAAGGTACTGGTGAGAAAAAAGCAAGTTGTCACTCCTACCTTGTATAATTGTATCATGGTATGGTGTAATAATAATAAGGTGTTAGTGAGTTTGACACTTCTCTCTCAAAATGTTAATTTATTTCGCCCCACTCCTGTCAAAAACAGCTGATGGTGAATTGGAATAAAAATAAACCAGCTAACGTGCAGTCGATCGGAACTCAATGCCATGTCCACTTCTTTTGATGACTATTATCACTTTCTTTCATGGCATTCGATATGTTCTTGAAGCAGACAATGTAAGTGCAAGACAATTTTCTTGCTGGCTAAAACTTCATGTCGGTGGCCCCTACCAGCGCACGTTTTTGATAAAATGGCATAACCATTCAATGGCGAAATTGGCAAATGGGCGAAGACAACAGCAATAACTTTTTGTCAACAAAAAACGACGCAATTATTTGCATTAAATGTTTATTTTAACTTAATTCGCACAGTAACCTTTAAAAACTATAGCACATCATCATCTAGCAACTCAAACAAATAATACAATTTGACAACTATCAACAGTTCCTCTCTATCGCTCTCAATTTTTTGACAGAAAGAAAGCAATTCTTGGTGTTGTCAAAAACTCACCAACACCTTATTATTATAACACCATGGGCGAGCATTACGAAATTCGATATTAAAGGTTTTGTCTAAAAAATAAAGGTCAAGTTCAAAAATGAGCCAGTGACTATCAAAAAGGTACAATCTCTTTTAATTCCACAAAAATTTATATGTGGACTTGAAAGTTTGCATATGAACTTTGATATATAACATGTACTCTGTGTATGAAATTCAATGAAATCGAGTGAAAACCACGCCTACCTCCCATACAAAGCGACTTTATAAAAAAAAGCGAATATTTTCTGTTAAAACTATAACGAAAATGTAAATATTTTATTTAATACCTTGAATATACTTTGGTTCGGCCGTGGGGGTATTTTAACTTCGCCCCAGTCGAAGATCATTTCTCACTAGTTTTTACAGGAAATGCCTTTATTTCCAATTGGAATTTACTTGTCGCACATTACTCTTATATAAATAACAATTTTATTATTTAAAAACCTCACTAATCTTATTATACTTGTGGAATGAAATTTGCGCATTTTTAACGCTTGCTACTATCGCAGTTTTCATGATGCAACGCATATTTCTTTAATTAATTCCGATTTAGCTTTAAAAATTTAAAAACTCCGAGCGATTACACTCACTTTTTTATTTAATTATTTAATGTATTTTGAATATACATTACATTATACGATGTAATTCTATACGGTTATTTCTATTACACGGTGACCGTTTGCCCGGCGTGCAAGCGATTTTGTGTTTGCTTTCAATATGAAACTGTCAAAAACCAATGGCCCAAAATACACTGTAGTGCTTAGTCTACGTGAAACTGGTTTTCTTAGGTAAGGGAGGTGAAGCAGCCGATGTGAAGTGTGTGAAATTTAACGCATAAAAAAAGGCTGTAGTGACGATCGACTAACACGCACACATAAGCCAAGTCGTCATATTTTATTTAGAGGTTTACAAAATTTACTACACTAATACAATCAAACACAGTCCAAGTACACGAAATAAAACTGGTTTCACGCAGACTGACTAGTATAATGTGTTTTTGAATGACTGATTGCTCACGCAGACTGAGCACTACAGTGTATTTTGGGGCATTGAGAGTTTGAGATAATGATCATTTGGAACAGCAGTCAAAATACTCGTATGTTAATTTTTGTACGGTGTCGATAGGCTGAGGTCACACGGTGCTCGTTTGCCCGGCGTGCAATGAACGCTTTAAAGCCTGAAGCAGAGCTGTAAAAGATTGAATCATAGTTGAATAAATAAGGTTGTCGCATGGGTGAGAGCAAGTTCCCATAAATGTCAAATCGAAGTTGACAGCTCATACAAAATCTGAAAGGGGAAATTATTAACATGCAAAACCGATGAAGTTGTTGTTGTATCTTTTCATTGATTTTGACAATTATGGGTACTGAGAAGAGAGTACAATCAGCCACGAGACAACCTTATTTATTCAACCATGGATTGAATCATTTTCAGTTTTCATTCGCTTGTTTAAAAATTCAAAAGCTGAACTCTTTTTTTGTAGCATTCAAAGTGTGAACTCTTTAGGCTTAAGTCTTTAGGCTGATTAAAATTGTTTTCAAGTCATGAATTGCAAAACGTAAAGAATGCACACTGAATTGAAATTTTAACGAGTGCAGCCACCGATGGCTTCAGTCACGATGGCTGCAACCATTGATAGTTGCAGCCGAATTGAAATTTTAGTGAATGCAAACGGCGATGGCTTCAGCCGCAAGGATTTGTTGTTGTCTGAAGTTGTTTTGTGTGTATTTGTGTATGCGTGTGTAACTGTTGGGCATGACTGGGATGGGATGTATAGAAAAAGTATTATATACAACAAATTGTAGAAGTTAATTTTTATACATTTTGTTAATAATATGTATTGTTAATAAGCACTTTATTATTCCAGAAAATGTCAAAGGAAAGACAAAAGCATGTTACTAAGATCGGCCGTCGAAAACAAATGACAACAAAAATGCAAAATGCTGCTTTATATTTAGTAGTATTTCATGGTAGTAAATAAAATTTCCAGTGTTTCAGAGTTGAAAAGAATGATAAAACTGAGTGCATTCATCGTATTTCTTAAGCCTACAAGAATGGGATTGATATTTTTCATAAGTCCCATTCCTTATAAAGCATTGGGTGTGCATTCTTTTATCTTCAAAGAATGATGAATTGCGCATTTGTAATTCATTTACTCTACAGAAGCATAAGATTGCAATCTGGTTGATGCAGCTTTTGAATGATTTAAGAGTGTGTGCATTCCGAAATGGTTCAATCTTTTACAGCTCTGGCCTGAAGTACAATAGAGCGAGAGAACGATGCGAGAATGCGATGCGATTTACATACGGTTTACACTTAACCGAGCGTTTCCACTGCCCGAACGAACGAAGATCGTCGAACCTTCGTTCGTTCAGGCAGTGTAAACAGTTTGGTCCGAACCAAGGTTCGGAACATTGGTTTTTTACAAAATGCTCGCGAGCGCTATTCGCGCAGTGTAAACACTTTTCCAGCACGAACGAACGAAGATTTCTTCGTTCGCTCTGATCGGCCGACGCTCGATCTTTTTGGGCGAATCCAGTGCTTATTTGCGCATAGGTAGTAGATTTGTTGAAATTGTAGTTAATAACGTAGGAAAAACAAAAAAGAAAGAAAATATATTGAAAATTTAACGCAAAAGAACTTTGTTTTACTTTTTTATTTTATTAGCACTTCATATAAGCAAATTATTTATATAATATTCTTTATATAATAAATTCTTTACATAAATACTTACATAAAACCTAAATTAAAAGGCATAACAGTAGTCAAAATTAATCAAATTTAGTACGTTTGCCTAAACAAGCATTGAATTTAAGTGTTTCCACTGCACGAACGAACAAGACGGCGTCTTACCAATGTTCGCAACTTGTGTTCGTGCGGTGGAAACAGTTGGACCGAACGAAGAATTCATCGCGACGATTTGTTCGCGATGATTTCTTCGTTCGTTCGGGCGGTGGAAACGCTCGGTAATGCGGTCTACACGCAATATTTGATTGCACGGAACTGTCAATTTTAATTTTATTAAATCCAAATTTCATACAATAATTTCTAAGTGGGAATTTCATCTCCAGCTCTGAAAGTCAAAGATTTTTAAGTCAATTCGCTTGTAGTTGAAAATTTTGTGCTTAACTTCATAATTTTATCCATATTCATACTTTTATACCATTTATACCATTTCATACTTTTGCACTCAGTTTTTGCTGTTTCTGCACTTGAACAATGCACACACATACATATTTTACTGAAAAGTGTAAAAACTGACAGCTCCTTTCATGAAATATATCTCAAGAAATATTTCAAGAGATAAATTTCATGAGATGAGCAATTTCATGAAATAAGCGGTCTACACTTGCAATATCGATGTTATGAAATATTTCATGCAATCAAATATTGCAAGTGTAGACCATATGTAAATAACAAAATCTCGCATGCATTGCCCTCGCATATTTTGTACAATGAGAAATGCCAGTTTTGAAGGAAGCAGAGTTGCGTCGATTAAAAATAAAAGCTGTGTGACGAACAGATTCGCCGATGTGTAATACCTGTGACACATTGGTCCATTTAAACACGTTTAAGTGTTTTTTCTCGTTTAAATATCTGCTAAACTATGTTTAAAATTCGGTTAGTAAAAACCAGTTTCCGAAACTCGTTTATCGCAGTTAAACGAGTTATAGCAGCTGATTTTGACATTCATCTTTCTACACTTTCGTTGAGAACTATAGCGCTCTGAAATTTACGATTATAGTGTTGTTCGCTTATACATATTTCTTGTTATTTTTATAAACTAGTAAACAAAAGTATTGAGTGTGTCATCCCCAATGGTTATATTTTAAACTACAAAAGATAATCAAGGTTTCCTATGCCAATGTCGCAGGTATAAGCCCTTTAAAATCACAGTTAAACTTGTCGATTTCATTTGACATTTTTGTTATTGTTTTACTAGCGAAATGGATACTAAATGACAACATTCACTTTGACAAATAGAACCCAGTTAAATCTTACAAGTTTCGTGGAGTTTCGTGGATTTAACGAAACTCAACTTAACTCGCGTTTCCATAGCGAGTTAACCCCGAGTAAACCCCGAGTAAACCCCGAGTTAACTCGCCATGGAAACATAGTATATGTACTCCACGAAACTTGTAAGATTTAACTGGGTTCTATCTGTCAAAGTGAATGCTGCCATTTAGTATCCATTTCGCTAGTAAAACAATAACAAAAATGCAAATGAAATTGACAAGTTCGACTCAACTCGATGCTGTGCATGGAAACACTATCGAGTTAGCAACGCCATTTTCTTAACTCGACGAAAACCTTAACCCCGAGTTAACTCGCCATGGAAACATAGTAATAGTAAAAGTGTTCATTGCACGCCGAGCAAACGAGCACCGTGTGACTTCAGCCATACCATGGTTGAATAAATAAGGTTGTCTCGTGGCTGATCTTACTCTCTTCTCAGTACCCATAATTGTCAAAATCAATTAAAAGCTACAACCATGGTACAATGAAAACAAGTTAGAAGTATTTCAGAGAGACAGACGGCCGCAACTGTCAAAACGAAATCTGGTGATTGGCAATCAAACAATCTAATCATTTTGTTGTTGCTTTCAATGTGAAACTATCAAAAGCTCTGAGAGCCGGAGCGGATGAACACAGATTGCAGCAATCTAAATTTGTTCATTTTGAGATTGCTGAACATGTCGGCAATCAGCAATCTGAATAGTATTGCTAGGTTACGAAATAAAATTTTCAAAGAAATGCAAAATTATGATTGGCGTGTCGTGTGAGCTACCAACAATCAGCATGTGAAAGAGAGTAAGAAAAGTTCATTGATTGCCAATCAAGCAATCCCGTGTGAGTTGGCCAATAGAAAATCTGAAAGCGATTATTTTCTTTTTCATTTTCTCGCTCTCACCCATGCGACAACCTTATTTATTCAACCATGAGCCATACATTTAATTATAGCAAGTGTATACAGCAAATTACTCATGGGATTTTTCTAGCACAATAGTGGCCACACGGACGCCACGCTTTATTTGACATTCTTCTTTAGCTTGCGATTTTATTGCAGGGCACAAAAGAAAGACGAAAAAGTATTCGGCGTTTGCATTTTTTCAACCGGCTACTTCACTCTTTTTCGTTCGTTTTCTGAATTGTCGAGCGAATTTTTACGCAAAGTTAAAAGCGTGTAACTTACAAAAGTAATCCAGAAATTCCCAATTAATCGTAATGGCTGATGAATCTTTCTATGGTAAATATAAATAGTGAAGTAATTGAAAAATAAAAGGAAAAGTTAGTTTCTGCCAACGGTAAAAGCTAGTCGGGAATATTCACGAGTTAAAAATGGCGGCTTGGTCGTAGTATGAGACTATGCGTGGAATCTGGATATATATGGATAATCTATATAAAGTTAAAATTAACTATTAATATGTTTTTTCTAGGTGTAACCCTAACTGGACAAGACAATACAGTGTCTTGGGATGTGCTCTCCAATGACGAAGACTACCCAAGGGGTCAGAAACTGATCATCAAACAAATTTTATTGGGCGCAGAGGCCAAGGAGGATGAATTCAACGTAGTTGAGGTAAGCTTAAAGCTACTTTTTTCAATAGGAAATTATTAAATATATCAGTGCATATTAAGTTCAGTGCTGAAGGAGTGGCAACCTTTCAATAGGTCTCTAAAGTGAGCTCCATCCCCCCTTTTCACACTTTATACATATCACAAATTTTCTGTGATACAGTCACATAATTTCATTTTTGCAAATACACACCAATATTTGTCTGCACGTAGGTGTGGAGACAAGAAGAAGGTATGATTTGACCTTGCAGGCAGTAAGCATGGTATTTAATTTGAGCAGTTTTCTCCAAGCAGATAATGGATTTTTAATAAAATGCTTTAGTTCAAAATCACAGGATAGGGTGTACTTACATATACGAAATATGTTATCCAAAACCGTGGTTAGTACTAAGTTATCAGCGCCAAAATTATCTGAGTTTTAGTATGGATGGAAGAGGAAGTAGTGCAGTGTTAAAAACATACAACATGGCGCGCCATGTACTTTTTCAGCGTTACTTTAATTTGTGAGTATCTTGTAATAAACCGTTTTCTAGTAAAAAGTAACAAGTTATAATATGAACATTAATATTTTCAAAAGCGAATTATTGCAAAAAAACATTCAATTAATGAAATTGCAAAGAATTTCCATTTCATTAAGATAACATAATGACTACAAAGTTCCGGTCCACAAAAGATTTCCACAGGAGCAGACAGATTTCCACTGAAGCAGTCTTTGCTTATATAGTGTGTATAACTTGATAACATTACAACTGGTAAAAAGATAGATTGCCTTCTGCAATTTTGAATTGTTCATCCTGTTTTTGAGAAAATATTCATAACGAGCATACACCCAAAAATTTGGGCAATTGTTAATTTTTACTTTTTGGCAATCGGTCATTTAATTTTTGGACGATTTTGCATTTTTTTTTGGGTTTTCATTCACAATTCACAAAGACCTAAAATTTTTTGATGATTATTCATATCTGAACATTTGGGTGGGTGATCGTAAATTGTGAATAATCACCCAAAATGCAAAATGAACATTCGCCTCAATAATTAAAGTATGATTGGATTTTGGGTGATTGTTCGTACATCTGAGGACTAATATTTAGTATATTTAAAATTTCTTCAAAATATATCGAAACAAATTCAATGTCAACAATTTTTTTAAATGTGATTCAAAAATCTCTCAAAACCCCATTATAAATGAGAAAAAAATTTTTTTTCTGAAACGCGTTATAAAACAATTTTGCTATATTTTACTCTGAACGGCTCCCTGAATTACCGCCCGATGAACTTACAACCGAAAAAAAAAAATGGTAACGTCCGAAATTCTCCATACAAAATCGGACATTAACCTCGGAAAAAATTACCGAAATTTCGCTCGATTATGTAATTTTTTTTCAGGTGTTTGTGGCAAAAAATTTTGGTTATTTTTATCAATATTTCAAAAGGAAGAAAGACCCGAAAAATAAGCTTGGAATTTAGGCCCGAAAAAAAATCTGACAAAATAAAATATTGAAAAACGCCCGAGTTTTAAATGATGGGGTATATTATTTGAATTTTTTTATTTTTGGTTACGTTACAATATTGAGACCCCCTCCCCCTATCGTTACTTATCGTAGTACTTACTACTTATACGTAGTGTAAAATACTACTTATCGTAGTATTTTAAACTCCACCTTAATTGGTGAAGTCATTTTTGAACGACCCCTAAGAGCAATTAATTTAATCATAAAAGAAAAAAACACCGTTTGGACCTTATCTGGACATAATGTCAATGGACCCGTAGTTCATGGAATAACAAAAAACAAATAACATTAAGGAAATCTTGCAGATATTTTCACAGAGGAACATTAATTTACTGCTTACAGATCTACTCATCTGTTATTTTATATTTTGATAATCTTACATTGAATCTAGATCACGAAAATAACGCCTGAAAAATTTTGTAAGTAAAGCCCGAAAATTTCGGGCTTAATTTCCATTTTTTGTCGAGTTTCATTTCCAAACCATTTCCAAAGCAAAATTTCCTTCTTTCGGGCTCAATCACCATTTCAAATTCGGGCGTTTTTTCCAAAATTCGATGCTGTGGAAAATCGGGCTTTTTCGTCATTTTTTTTTTCGGGCGTAAACATTTATTTCAAAATATTCTTTTCAGTTTCATTTTTTTTCCCGTGGTGGACTTCAAGCCCAACGCACAACCGTTTAAAGACGGGAACTACCTGATCAGATTACCTGTCAGTCTAAGGGCTGCCAAAGTACACCACTGAGAGGTTTGAGTCGATTTCAAACGATTTCGACCTGGATAATGCTAGCCTCACCAGGTTGAGGTAGTCAGACACAAAATTAGCTCCATTGACACTCACTTATTGCCTTGTGAGGAGCGTCCCACTAATCAATGTTTCAATGCAATCAATACTTGTACAAAAACGTTAACTCTAAATTGATTTCGTTTACTGTAGGCTGGGCAAGATACTTCTTACCTATGAAATTTCACCATGATAGCTGTCGTCAGTTACAGTTACCAAACTGTCAAGCGTTAGGGATACAATTCAATATTAAAGCAAAATAAAAACTAGTGAAATCATCATTACTTTAACCTTCATAACTTTTAGTTATATTGCTAAATAAGCGATTTTGTTAGGAAAATTCAACAGATTTTCTGATTTAATACAAATAAGAACTTCTTACACCATTAAATTTAACCTAATTTTATGTAAAACAAATAAAAAAATAAATATCCACTTCATACAAAACATTTTTTTAATTGTTTTTTTTTTTTTTTGAAATTCGTGAAAAAATAACAGCGAATATAATAAATATAATAAATATAAAATTTAAATAAATGTGCATGTGACCATAATTATTTCTGTTAACCACATAAAATATACACAAAAATTTATCGAAACCGACAAGTAAGCCGTTGGCGGCATTTTATTTAAAAAAAAAATTAAATCAATTTGGTGTCCTTTATTAAACCATTAAACCTACTAAATAAGAATGGTTAGTGGCGTCCGTGGCGTAGTTGGTTAAAGTGCGTGGCCGCTATATCAACGAACCTGGATACCCAGGTTCGAATCCCAGCAGCGACAGAAAATTATTCGAATTAAAATAATTTCTCTGTACGGCCGCCACCTCTCTGCAGACAATGGCAAACCTCAGAGAGTAATCAGAATGCCATGTAAAGCTTCTTGAGTCGGCGTTAAACATGTAAAGAGTGATTTTTTAAGTGCCTGATAACTTTTTTTTTAAAAAAAACGCATAAAATTTGCAAAATCTCATCGGTTCTTTATTTGAAACGTTAGATTGGTCCATGACATTTACTTTTTGAAGATAATTTCATTTAAATGTTGACCGCGGCTGCGTCTTAGGTGGTCCATTCGGAAAGTCCAATTTTGGGCAACTTTTTCGAGCATTTCGGCCGGAATAGCCCGAATTTCTTCGGAAATGTTGTCTTCCAAAGCTGGAATAGTTGCTGGCTTATTTCTGTAGACTTTAGACTTGACGTAGCCCCACAAAAAATAGTCTAAAGGCGTCAAATCGCATGATCTTGGTGGCCAACTTACCGGTCCATTTCTTGAGATTAATTGTTCTCCGAAGTTTTCCCTCAAAATGGCCATAGAATCGCGAGATGTGTGGCATGTAGCGCCATCTTGTTGAAACCACATGTCAACCAAGTTCAGTTCTTCCATTTTTGGCAACAAAAAGTTTGTTAGCATCGAACGATAGCGATCACCATTCACCGTAACGTTGCGTCCAACAGCATCTTTGAAAAAATACGGTCCAATGATTCCACCAGCGTACAAACCACACCAAACAGTGCATTTTTCGGGATGCATGGCCAGTTCTTGAACGGCTTCTGGTTGCTCTTCACTCCAAATGCGGCAATTTTGCTTATTTACGTAGCCATTCAACCAGAAATGAGCCTCATCGCTGAACAAAATTTGTCGATAAAAAAGCGGATTTTCTGCCAACTTTTCTAGGGCCCATTCACTGAAAATTCGACGTTGTGGCAGATCGTTCGGCTTCAGTTCTTGCACGAGCTGTATTTTATACGGTTTTACACCAAGATCTTTGCGTAAAACCTTCCATGTGGTCGAATAACACAAACCCAATTGCTGCGAACGGCGACGAATCGACATTTCACGGTCTTCAGCAACACTCTCAGAAACAGACACAATATTCTCTTCTGTACGCACTGTACGCATTCGTGTGGTTGGTTTAATGTCCAATAAAGTAAACTGAGTGCGAAACTTGGTCACAATCGCATTAATTGTTTGCTCACTTGGTCGATTATGTAGACCATAAATCGGACGTAAAGCGCGAAACACATTTCGAACCGAACACTGATTTTGGTAATAAAATTCAATGATTTGCAAGCGTTGCTCGTTAGTAAGTCTATTCATGATGAAATGTCAAAGCATACTGAGCATCTTTCTCTTTGACACCATGTCTGAAATCCCACGTGATCTGTCAAATACTAATGCATGAAAATCATAACCTAAAAAAAATCACCCTTTAGGTCCGGTTCTCGGTCAATTGTGTACAAATTTAATAACACGCACAACACAATTGATCATAAGAAGCTAGGTCAAAGTCCTTTCAATGGCTGAAATGGCCATTTATTTATTTTATAATAAGAATAAGCAAAGTTGAGAAAAGGATTTCAAGAGATTTATTTGATCTAATACTTCTTTATCATCTTTTAATTATAACGCATTTAAAAATACTCTAAACTATATAGAAACTATGGTTGAATTGCTTTCGCCATTTGAGATGTTTTTTTCTGTTGCTTGGCGCACAACTTCTGAAAGGTTTTTGCCGTATATAAACATGTTGCGCTCATGATGATCCAAACGGCATATGACACCAGCTGCTGCTATATTCCAATTCCAACACAGCAATTTGCAGTCAAGCACCGCTAAATCCTCTTTAAGAGAAATTATATTCTACAAAGCAAAAAAAAAACAAAAAACAAAAATGACTGAATGATAAATAGACAATGAAAAATTAACAGTTTTTGGTGAAAAAAAAACTTACCAGTGCTACCGTGGAGTCAATTGAATTTATCTCCTCACCACATATAACGAAATAATCTATTGTTTCACCGGTAGTTGCTAGGAACTCTACAATTTTTGCCTTTAAGAACTCGGCGGAGGAATAACTTAGATTCTGCTGTACAATAACGACACCAACTAAGTTACCATTTATCTGAAAATAGAAGAGGTTTTTGTTAAAAAGACGCTGAGTTTTAAACTCTTAAGTAACATTTGGCACCTTTTCGCTGGTTATAATAATTTTTGGTCTCGCGCTGTGATACAAAATGAAACTTAAATTCACTATGATGCCACACACTATACCATACTCAAGACTCCAGAAGAGGCAAACTAGTAATGTTAAAATCAAGGGAATTATGTCAATCTCTGAAATTAAGAGAATAAAAAAAGCAGTTATTGGTTGGTCTTATTGTATAATAATACAAGGTAGCGTTGACAACTGCTTATTTTCTCTTCTACAAGAAAATATCTTCTGTCAAAAACAGCTGCTTGTAAAAATGCATCTGCAGCTGCTGAAGTTGTTTTTTTTTTCACTTCAACGTTTTCAATATTGTGTTTTCAATGGGCGATTGTGAGCGCTCTATTTTTGAGTATATTTTTGACAGAAGATGGTTTCCCAAGCAACTGTCAATGCTACCTTCTGATTATTGGTCTCAGGACATGATACAATTATACAGGTAGCATTGACAAGTATAGATTTTCTCAGCAACAAGGAAACGACCATCTGTCAAAAACAGTTGTTCGTGCAACAAGAATTAAACGAATGTAAAAATAAATAAATTCCGCAAAATATGTGCGTTAAATAAACAATTATAATAATGAAAGTTGTGAAAAAATTATGTGTGCTATGTGTTTAACGTTTTCCAGCCGTGGTGTTTTAATTTTAATTGAATACTTCTTCAATTTCGTCCACATGCATCTGCAGCTGCTGAGGTTGCTGCACTTAAACGTTTTCAACCTTTTTTTTATGTTTGCACTTAATAACATTAAGTTTACAAATTATTTTCGTTCTAGTAATAATAACTCACTATTGATTAAATAAAATAGGCAATATTTTTTAAGAAAATGTTTGGTTATTTGCAAGCGCTGAAACATAAACAATGGCGAAAACATAAGAAATAATTGAACGCTCTCTTTCTAGACATTTTTTTTGACAGATGGTCGTTGCCCAAGCAACTGTCAATACTACCTTATATTATTATACCATGGTCTCAGGACTGTTCAGAAAAATGTCAGCTAGTTTTCTCAAAAATTTCTTAAAATCAATTATTTTCAACATGTTTCAATAAACATTTTTTTAACTTTGTCCACTCACTCTTTGCTCTCCAAATTTCAGCTATTCTGTCGTATTCAATCATATGAATCATTGCGGCTATAATAATCCCTGCCAGTGTTGCTGTTGGAATATAATAAAATGTGGTTGTTAGAAAGGCTAGCGCCATGATGACGAATGTTCCCGTCACAATTCCGCCCAAAGGTGTTTTAACACCACTAGAATTATTAATGGCAGTTCGCGTGAATGAACCAGTGGTTGGTATTGAAGAAATGAAACTGCCAAATATATTACACAGACCCAATGCAATCATCTCTTGCGAGGCATCGACAATTTTACCCTTTGCTATGTTAGGATTCAAAATATAGTTAATTTTATGTCTAATATAATAATGTTGAATATTACTCACAAAAGGCCTTGGCTACTGCAATGCTCTCTAAGATTGATATCAAAGGTATGGAAACTAATGATGGTCCCAAATTTGAAATCATTTCACTAAAAGAGATATAAGTGTCATTTTCATATGTGCTAAATGGTGGTACTTTAAATGGTGGCAATCCAGATGTGATTTTTCCGCTGACTTTAAATGGTAGCCAGTCATCGTGGCTTAAGAAATAGCAAAGCATAATTCCCACTATAACAGCTAGCGCATTACGTGATAGAGCAATGTATTTGGTAACGGCTTTATGCCGACAAGGAATGTCACGAACTTTCTGAAAAAGTAGAAAATAATATTAAACTATTGAAATAAAAATTATGGCACTGTAAGAAAACTTACCCTCAGTAGGACCAAAGCAATTAGTGTTGCAACACCTAGTATAGCATCGTTACGGTTTGTCTGTGAGATGTGTGTAAAGAAGTTCCTCCACGATTCAACAAATTCATTAGAAGGGCCTACAATCATCAAGTAATGAAGTTATTCATCAATAACTCATCACACTACTTTAACTTTCACTTACTTTCAATACCAAACAAACTGTTAATTTGTCCACTTCCGATTGTTATGGCAGCGGCCATGGTGAAACCTGTAGTTACTGGTACGGAAATAAATTGCATGAGTACACCTAAATTAAATATGCCCATGAGCATGATTACACATCCGGCTAGAAAACAGGATAGCACTGCGTAATCCGCGTTGCCGGCTATGTGGGTTTGAATCATTAAAGCCATTATAGCCGTAGGTCCTAAAAAAAAAATAATAAATTAGACGTCAAGTCCTATAACTCGTGGTGAGCTTAGTTCTATACCTACCCACTGTAATATCTTTGCAAGTACCGAAAATGACATAAATAAAGCAACCCATAAATGCTGAATATAATCCATATTGCGGTGTAAGACCCGCTATCGTACCATAGGCGATCGCTTGAGGTATTGCGGTTAGGCCTACAGTAAGTCCAGCAACAAAGTCCTGCAGCAAGAATTTGGCTTTGTATTTTGGCAACCAGTTCAAGACAGGAAAAAAACTCTTGACCGTATCAATGCTGCAACATTTTCTGCCTTTATTCCTTAGAGTTTCGCAGTAATCCGGCAGGGTTTCGTGATAAGCGCTGAAATCTGAAAGCAGCAAAGACAATAATGCACAAAGTAAATAATGAAAAATTTCATGACCTGGAAATTTCTTTACATGACATGAAAAGCTCATTACATGTCATGAAATTAAATTACGGTTACATGAAAAATTTTGAAAATAATGTTTTTGAAAAAAAAAAAAAAAATATTTGGAAAGTATTATAAAAGTTTAAAGAGTACGTATGTAATATAAATCGTGCTATTTGCTCCTGCATTAAGTGAATTCATTTAACAAATTTAATATTTAACTTGGTTAAATTTCCTCAAATTTTTAAACTAAGCTTTAAATCGAAAGGAAAGTACTCTTATTACGTAAAATTTTTCTCTTTTTTTGTAATCTTATTTTCCGTTGTCTAATGCTGAAAACACATGCGCAGCTATTCGCTGAAAACAGAATTAAACTCGTGCGTTCGATCATATGGCGATAAACACATGAAAGCTTTGCACAAACTTCAGCGCTGCAAGTAGCCAACAAAGTTGCAGTTGTCAAAGTTGCATTATCAACAAATAAGTGGTAAACGTTAAATGCTCGTTTCTATTGTCTGAAGCGTTATGCGAAGACCACTCAAGTACTACAGGTAGCAACCCAGCACTTGTGTTTATTTCTCGAAACAGTTTTCTTTATAAAATTATATCAAAAGTCTTCATGATATAATTTTTAAATTTGAATAAATTGAGTTATTGTGCAGAACTGTGCATGTTAAATGTTTCTACAAATTCATTTTAGAACTTCATGACTTGACTATCATTGAACTATAAGGGATTATAAAAAATGTTGGAGAACAAAGGTTCTTCTCTTAATATGTTATGAATTAAAAATGAGATTTGAGAGTGAATGTAAAATTTGAATAAAATCATATATCTTCGTTGAATGCTTCTAGAAGTTTAAAAAGTGCCATAACAAAAGATGAATGATCAAATCTGTTGCGGGAAGTTCTACGAACTCTTCAAAAACCAACAACAAATTCAATATATAATGAACTATAAAACAGGCGTTAAATTCGATTAGAGTTATTCTCGTACCTGTATCGCAATTTAATACAAAAGAAAAATTTAGTAAGATATAGAGCTCAGTGAGGGAATCGAAGTAAATTAATTTGAAGTAGAAGTTGTTTTTTGTCAGGTGACAAAATGTGTGTTTGGCCAGAAATTATAAACTTTCACTTCAAGCACAATAAATTATGATGTTTTACCAGAAGAAGCGTCAGTAAGCATCACCTAAAATAGCATTAGTGCGTAAGAACAATAAAATCACAATTTTTTGCCAGATTGTTAAATCTCAAATTACGTCAAAAAGACGCCAAGGTAGTTAAATTTAAAAGCAATATCATTTGTACAAAAACAACAAAAATCCTTCAAATGTCTTAGAACTAAGGCCAATTGAGAGATTTAACTAAATAAAAGGAAGAAAAAGTTGCTAGAATTTAATTAAATTCCAACAAAATTTAATGAAGAGTAAAAAAAAAAGGAATATCAGTTAATATTTTTTTTTTTAAATTTCAAATTCTAAATTCTATTGTTAATTGCATAGTTGCAAAAGTGTACAATTTGGTTTTCGATGCTTCAAATGCCCTTTTAACACCGATCCTCTGCTATTGAGAAGCGAATTTAGTTTTGCCGATTTAAGTACTTGGACAAAATAGGACAGTATGTGTACGAAAGTGTATGTGTTGCAGGAGTGAAAATCAAATAACTTGAACTTTTTTCTTAAATAAAAAACCATTTTAAGCAAAAAAAAAAAAAAAAACCAGATGAGAAAATTTTACAATTACAATTAAAATTTTGTAGGTACACTGTTGTTTTCATATTACTTTAGCACGTATGTCGGAAATAGTTGCAAGTATATTCCTTTGTATTCATACTATTTATCGAGCTCATCGAGCGTGCTTGATTGTTCAAAACTAACTTTTTGCACTTTTTAATTTTGTACGCAATTACAATTAATTGCCTCATTTCGTCGCTTCTTTTTAATATATTCCCACACACGTATTTTTTTTTTATTCGTTCTTTCCTTTTTTTATTATCACATAATTATTGAATGCCACATTAAACCGGAAGAAAATTATAATACTGTGGTAATGGAATTTTTAAGTTTTTCAGAAAAATATTTTGAATTCGCCAAAATTTCAACTATGTATGTCTGTCACGTTTTCTTGGTAAGCGATTAAGTTTACGAGTTCGATGGAATTTCGGTAAAATATTGAATCTATTAAATATCAATACTGAGGTTATTTACACGGTTTTAAGAGCGCACTAAATTGCTAATTAACTAACTGCACGATTAATTAGTATATCAGTATTAAGAGTTTTAAACGAGATGTTTGTTAATATTTATTTAAATGATAACAACCAGTTGTTGATCAGTCAGTGGACTTTGAGAATGTGTTTTTATTTTGATTTCTCTAAATACATATGCATTAAAAAAAGCACCTTTTAGTTCAGTCATTTCAAAGAAGAACCGTTTTCTAAACGAGTGCAAGTTTAAAAATAATATTGTTTGAAAAACGCGTACGTTCTAACTTTGTGTATTATCCGGCTTTTTAGTTTCAATTTGAACTTTCTAAATTAACTAATATTAACTGCTTAAATCAAGTGCTTTCATGTCAACCGCACAATTCCGAATGATATTTAATACGCGACTGAAATTTCTTATTCAATACGTTGCTGCTGCTTTGTTTCGCTCTATTGGGCTGTTGAGTTCAGCAGCTCCTTCAATCGGTTGGTAGTCACTATTCTTTATCATCTTAAATTACGGTATACATTTTCAAGTTAATACTGAAGTACTGGCGGGCTAAATGTTTAAATTAGTTTCCATTAACTTTTTTAGTATAAACAGATAAGAATAAAAAAGCGGCGCTTTCGATTTTCATTCATTGCTTTTGTGATTTTAATCGATTACGATGTTTTTAAAGTGTTGAGTGTTTTTAATGAGGTAAGAAATTGCGACAAGTTACAATACACTGCACCTCAAGGCTATTATTTATTTCAATCCGAGATAGCTGTGAGTAAGTAATAGCAAGTAATAAAATCATCCTTTTATATTTATTTGTTAGATTTCTTTGATTTGTTATTTTTCTCTGTTGTAATTTTATTTTTTAATTTTCTCAACATTTTTGTACATGTTTTGAAGTGAATCAATCTTTCTAGAAAATTATTTTATTGCATTTTTTTAATCAAAAGTCGACACAAAACACACTCGTCAGGTAAATTACTTACCGCATCTTTATGTATTCAGAAAAGAGCACTATCGTTCGTGTAAACGAGAAACAGAAAAAATATTGTTGCTTGTTTCTTTCACGAACGATAGCGCTCTTTTCGGAATACATCAAGATGCGGTTAAAGTAATTTTGTGAGGAAATACTTTTAGATTTGCCTTTATCGAAATGTTATCTAACGCCAATCGTGTAAAAATTTCAATCGGGTGCGGGTTTCCTACAAGTTATATAGCATAAGTACAAAAGGTATCAGCTAACTCGAACGTTGCGTCAAATTCTATTGTCTTGTAGGAAATCTGGTTAAAAAAGAAATGGTCAGAGTTATATTAAAAAATACACCATAACACGCCGTAAGATAAATTTCGTCCAAGCATACAATTAATTCTATTTTTAAGGCTAAGGTGGAATTTACTCACACGTTTAGGAGCAGATAAGGAAAGCCACAGCAACACTTTACATCCTTAAGAAAGTTGAAATGAATATATTTTGCTTTATTTAAATGCATCAAAACATAAACCTCCTTAAAAGGAAAATTCCGTCTGCAGTGTGTGTAATATGTACCTCTATAAATTTAGCGGAACCAAATCCGATCATTATAAGCCTGCAGCTGAACTTCGCACCAAGCGGATGCTGGTTACAAGAACTGAAGATGTCGCTTTTAGTTGCGTTTTACCTATTGTTTTTTATAATTGTTGTTGACGGCCAACAATCGTAATTCAAAGATTGAGGATAGTAAACTGCTCAGTATAGGACTCAAGTTTATTGCTGCAATTATTTTTAAGATAACCAAGAGCCAACGGGTCAAAATAAATGGGAATATGTGGGTCTGCTTTCTCGCACCCAACATTTTTTTGTTTGCCGGTATAATATTAAATTCATGAAAAAACGAAAAAGTCCCATTGCCTTACAATTTGTGTCCCGATGCCATACGAGATAAAAAGAATATATTTCTTTTTCATTGAAGTGACCTCTAAAGATTATAAAGCTATATTATAAAAGGGCAATGCTTTACACAAAATTCGTGGAAAAACATGTTTGTAAATGTATCCTAAACGCAGCGATTTGTATTACAAAATGTCATCTCACAAAAAAAAAAAATGCTCTGTGCACTAATGCCTGATGTTTTTTGAATGCATGATTCTAAAACACTTGCACATTTAATATTAATATAAATGTAAGGACGTAGTAGTTCTATTGTAGAAAAAAAAAAATTCAAAAATAATCTACAAATATTTCTTAAATTAAATGTATTTCCATTTGCAAAATATGTACTCCAAATGTCCCAATGCCTTATTTGGAATGAGCGATATATATTTTTCTTTTTCATTTTCATTATGTATATGGGAGCGGCCGTGGCGGAGTGGGTAGAGTGCGTGACCCATACACCAGAGAACAGTGGTTCAATTTTCATCTGACAGAAAGTTTTTTCAATTGAATTAATTTTTTTGTTCGTTCGTCACCTCTCTGCAGGCAATTGCAAACCTCAGAGAGTAAATAATGCCGTGTATACTTCTAGAGAACAGGCACATTAGCTGTTTGGAGTCGGCATACAACTAGTAGGTCCAGTTCTCGATCAATTGTGTGCAAAAATTTTAATAACACACAACACAATTTGATCATAAGAAATTCTGTCATGTCCTTCCAAGGGCTGAAATGGCCAGTATTATTATTATATATATATACATATACATAAATCGCTCATTTGCTTTAACAACGTCATAACAAAAAAAAAAATTATATTTGAGTTAATGATGCAGAAATTTGTATTTTAACATGATCTCTGATCTGTCAAGATATGGTATTGCTATCTTATTTACTTATTACGTAGCAGCAAAAAATGCCGTTATTTCGTTTAGAAGCTTATTCGCATTATTATTTGCAAGGCCGTCTTATGTCAGTTGCACACCGATCGTTTGAGTAAAAGTACGTTTTAGTTATAAGGAATAGTGACATATTATTGATAGTGACATTATTTTTGGAAGAATATGTACATTTTTATCGTTGGTAATATGCATGAATATTGTGTTATTGTGAGTTAATAAAAAAAAGGTCTTCAAACCAAGCTCTCCATGTATCGTTATTGATAAAATAATCGATTGCGAAGTTTGACACATTCTTATTTTTGACAACATAATGGATGTACTTTTGCAAAAAGAACGTCATTATCCAAAGTCGGCAAAGTTTTTGTTTAATACAATCGCTTTAATTAATAAAAAACGCCTTTATACTATTTTCAGACTGAATTTTAAATGCGCATTTAGAAGATCGAAAACTCTTACAAATAAATGTCAAGTGTTCAAACTACGTAGAAGCCCTTAATTGGCATTTAAATTGACAAATTTATTAAAACTATTTTTATGGAACGAACCAGAAAATTTTAAACATTATTTTTTTTAAATATATTAATAAACAACTTTGTTAATATTAATAATGAAACAAATGTATCATTGACAAATTAAATAAAACTTATAATTAACCCAAACGATGCGAGCCTGCGCTGGTGTCAATAATTTTCTTTCTTCGCACACGCTGTAGTCACTATAGAACGTTATAATTCCCTTTGCAATTTAGTCGGCATACCCAGTGAAAGCAAATGTGGCTTCGGTGAGTGCAAAATCTTCGAGTGGACCTTCCTTCAATACCACTGTGTCTGTGGCTGCAAAACCACTGCGCGCTGATTCTACCACCCAGAAATCTTTGGCCCAGTCGAATATCTCTTGCTTTAGCGTTTCAGTGGCAAACCAACCTGTCCCGCAAGTCTGTTGGAAAGCTTGTGCAAATCTGTTTCAGCTTTGTTGCGTACCAAACCTATTTGCATGACATGATTTTTATCAAAGAAAAATCTTGAGTTTACTTTCCATTCTTCTCGCAGATCTTTCAGCAGAGTATTCAGCACATCTTCGATAATTTGTTGCTTCCAGGCCAGTCCCTTGCAATCGGTTCTAGTCAACTTAGTCTAGAAAACTTAATACATAAAAAATCGTTATTCCACCAAATGAGCGATATACATATGTGCTTTTTTTTTTTTTTTTTTTTTTTGCAAATCAAAATAATTTTTTGCCTATATATCTTTTACTTCTGGGTAGCTAACCACAATATCAAGTGGCCTTAGTTTTTCTCAAAATTTTTGTATTCCACATACGACGTAAAAATATAGTTCAAAGCTTTATATTGACCAATGAGCAGTAGAGTGCCTTATATAAAATTAATGGTGATTTATTGTTTAATATATCAATGGGCGATATTTCTTATCAGCTGCTTGGAATTTTGGATTAATACCAATATATATATATATATATTTTTTATTGATTTTGCCAAATGATACAACTCCAACGTAATAAAAGGCAAACAAGTTTATATTTGCTTATTCCAACAATTTTTAATTGCTTACTTAAAACTTTATATAAAAAAAGTTGATTGCATATTCCGATTAGCCATAGAATAAATCCGATAAATCTTGAAAGTACAATAAACAAGTCAAACGAGTTGAATTTTTTATCACTATATTAACTAGTTCTATGACACCAAACCAGATCAAGACCAAAAGATTGATACTATATTCTTATATCATATAAATGAACTAATAAGGAAAAAAGACGCCTTAAATTTTGGACCAGTAATTCTACTTTTATGCACCTAATCAATGCATTTTTAAATAATTTATTACGTTTGTATTTTATTGCAGGTTTACACAGTTAAAGACTCTTTAAGAATTCCCATTGCCGTATTGAAAGCTGGTGAAACACGCGCCGTCAATCCAGACGTTGAATTCTTTGATACATCAGTAACCTTCAAGCTTATTAAAGGTAATGGTCCTGTCTACATTCACGGCCAAAACCTCAAGGATGAAGTTGAAGTTGTCGATATGGATGACGAGGACACCGACGAAGAAGACGATGGCGAAGAAGAGGAGGACGAGGCAAACCCAAAGAAGAAGCAAAAAATGGAAAATAACACCGATGGCAAAAATGCCAAAAATAAGAAGAAATAAATGGGTACGATTGTCGGTCATAGCAATTTGCTCCATTTCGCTTCTTTAGAAAAGCAGCAAAAAGCGGCAGAAATTACATTTAATTAGTTCCTTTTAATTTCTTTCTTTTTTAAAACACTTCATTTGCACTAAAATTTAAGCAGAAACTACTATTAAGTTCGATTTTCAATTCGTAATAAAACTAAATCAAGCGAAGAAAACCGGAAAAATCATTATAAAGAATGCAGCAGTTGAATTCTACCAGCCAGAAAGTGACGAATCGGAGCTTAAGCTAAAGTAGAAAAAATAGAAATAAGCATTTATCGGTTCGATGACAACGCTTTTGTAGCTTTTAAACATTTTGTGCATCTTCCGTGTTTGCAAATTAATAAAGATTCAGACTCCTCGAGACTATATGAAAATAATTATAACAAGTATCACATTTACCATTTGTCAGTAAATATACGTAAATAACATGCATATTTCAATATTTGATTAAAAATTATACAATTCTCGTTTACAATAATTACAACAGCAATGTCAATACCAATTATTACAGTATATATATATATATACACTATATAGATATATACATAATTTCTTTCCTTAGTAATAAAATAAAAATTTGCATAATATTGAAATTGTGTAAGACTTTTATCCAGAAACATTCGAAACACTGACATTAAATCTAAATATGTAACAACTATAGGTACATATATATCTAACAAGCAAACACTATTGTAATTTGTATATACATAAGTGATAAAACAAAACTAAAAAACGACAAAAAGTGAAAACTCAAGAGAAGAAAACAAATAAAGTTTGTTTACTATTTTTAAAAACTAGAAAATGGATTTTAATTTGAATTTATGACTAAGATAAAAAAGCTATTTCTAATTATGAAACTTAGCAGTCCTGGCTATTGGATAAAATTGTTATTTAAACCTTTTTTTCGTTTAAGAAATACGAAAAGGCAAAAAACAAAAAATCGTTTAAGATTTTTTCCGGAGAAAAGACATTTTAAGTTATATATAATTTTTATATTTGTTATTTGTACAAGTTATTATTTTTAAAGCTACCAGTTCTGAACTGGATCATCTGAAACAAAAAAAAAAACAAAATTCGTTTACATTTTTAGTACTATCTTGAATTTAACCGAAGGAATAAGCCAAATATTAATTTTTGACAAAATAGGGGCTTCTCACTAAAAAAAAAGTCTGTTTTCAACACAAATTGCCGCCTTAATTTTGAAAAATATTTATCGGTGATTTAAAATTGGAAATTCCTGATGTAATGGGGTTTGTTCGGCGTAGCGCAATATTGCGCATGACATGCACTGCTACTACTTGTCTGCACTGCACATGCACTGCAACACTGTTGCGATGCTTTGACAATGCGCAGTAAAAATTTTTTTAGAACGACGAACAATTATGGAGTGTTTAATTAACACCCCTATTATGAATTCATACGATACACGATAAACGCTTGCATTCTGTTGTGTGGTATTACGAAATTGCGTTTATCGTATTAAATCCGATAGTAAGCGTTTGTCGTTTATCGTAAAAATATGATATTCCGAAACGATACGTATCGGGTTAGCTGTTCAATTTCATACGTTTGCAAGCGGTTCACTTTTCTTAACCGATAGTTGAAATTGTATATAAATTTTTTTAATTTTTTTTCGAAAATTAGAATGAAACTTGCAAAAATACTCTATATTTAATAATTATTAAATAATTATGAAAAATATATGAGCTACTTACATTGTCGAGATCATTTCTAAAGGATTGAAAGCATCCCTCAACTGCCTTCTTTCCACAGCTCTATGCGTGTCTCATCGCTTTCTCCACTAATATAGAACGCAATGGATATAATCAGAAACATGTTTATATATTTTATTTTTAAATTCGTTAATGTGTTGAAATAACTCAAGTTTGAGAATTCCAGCTGTTTTCCCTTAAATCACAGTAAAATATAAATTAAAATGACTGTAATTCACAATAGTCTATCTATCGGTCGTATGAAAGCGATAATACGAAAGCTAGATTTTTACGATACGCTTGCATGCGTCTATCGTATATCGTATGAAAATCCATAATAGGGGTGTAATTTGTTAATTGACGAAGCATACAAGAAAAATTATGAAATACGTTTATATAAAAAGAAAGAAAGACAGTATAGTTTAAAAAGAAGAAATTTTTTATTAACCACGATTTGGAAGATTGCAAAATTTTCTTTGCAGCTGGTCTCTGTTACTGCTAAAGTTGGAATTCACCTTTTTTATTTCGTCCAGTACTTTGCCCCATAGCACAGATTTTTTTTTCCTGCCAGCTTGAAAATCGCCTTCCAAGTCCAGACGGAACCTTATTAATAATTTCCACTAAAATATTAAAAAAGACAAATAATTACTAAATATAATAAATATTAAATTAAATACCACAAAAAAAGTAAAAATAAAATCAACTTACTCTGTATCATCCATTTTGCGCAGCTAAAAAATTCTCACTGCGCTATTTGCTAGTATTTGCGCATGTATTGCAACTATTATGCTCAGTGGAACGCTTGACGCTGCAGTGTTGCAATAAATTTCTTCATAGAACGTTATGCTTTAGTACTGCTGCAATATTGCAGACATATGCGCACGCCGAACAAACCCATGGTTTTACAAAATTCGTGATATGAAAATAACAGAACAATAGATTCTCAAGACAATTCAAACCTACTCCAGTCTGATCTGAAATCTTTTGAGGTTTGGTGTTTTACAATAGGGGTTTTCACAATTCAGTGCATTTGGCTGTGCATTTGAGCATGAGCAAAAAATCCATGCTTTTTTTCTCTTTACACTAACAAAATGTACATAAAATGAGAAAAAAAGCATGGATTTTTTGCTCATGCTCAAATGCACAGCCAAATGCACTAAATTGTGAAAACCCCTAATATGTTTCTAAATCCAGATAAATGCCAAACATGGACCTTTTCGCGAAAAATGAGTGTTTTATTGCTTATCACATTAAAGATACAGCTTTAAGTCGGGTGGATGTCGTAAAAGACCTTGGTGTTTGCATGGATTCTAAGCTATCGTTTAGCATTCATATTGATAACATTTGCAAAAAAAGCATCTCAATACTTGGATTTATAAAACGCTGGGCCTAAGAGTTCAATAGTATGGTTACAACTACAACGTTTTGTAATGTGCATGTTAATCGAATAGTAAGAATCCAAAAAAGTTTCGTTCGGTTTGCTTTTAGGGACTTAAGAAGATTTCATATTTTAAACTTTCCTACTTATGGGGATAATTTAAAAATATTGCAATCCTTGAGTGAGGAAAGGCAGACTGTAGATATCGACTTTTTACATTAACTCATAACCGGTGTATTCCATTCTACAGAACTTCTTTCTCTTATAAATTTTAACTCTAATCGTAGAAGCAGTAGAAACGCTAACAATTTAATTTATTTACCATTTAGCAGAACAAATTATATGTTATTCTTTGACTTTATGACAAAAATAAACAAATTAAAGATTTCATCGGGACGCGGAAGGCGCTGCCTAAGTAGCGGAACTTCATGAGAAACACTTGTCGGTTTTTGTAACTGATAAAAAGTTCTTTGAAAAAAATGAGACAAGCTTTTGCTTGAAGAAAAATAAAACAAATCTATAAGATTATCTTGGTATTAAAACTTCTTCCCTTAATCAATAGAAGTTGGTTTAGTGAAGTTTGATTTGGACAGAATGACACTGATAAATTTTACTTTTATAAAGCAAAATAAGCGTTCTTATCTACAACTATTTGCAAAATGCATTTAGAAATAAATCAATGATTAAATTCACGTAACCTTTATGTATTATATAAGAAAACTGCGGCACTTCAAGGCAAACGAATAAATGGAGAATTCATTGTATAACTGCTTCAAAATGACAGCTAGGTGATGAATAAATACATCTAACCAAAACCAATTTCTCTTAAATCAATTATATTATCGCTAATGCGATTGCCAATTTTATAATGGCTTATTATCAACACAATAAGTGATAAGAAATGTCGGTATAGATGGGAGTACTCGTGCATATGACAATGACCTACCTACTTAGATATACTTGAGCACGTTTCTGACGTTAGTAAAGTTAATAAAAAGGAAAATTACAACAAAGTATTATTAATTGTCTTTCGATAAAAAACCAAAACGTAAGTATTACAAACCTTAAGAAAATATTAATCAAGTATTTAAAAAATTTCGATTTTAACCTAGATATGCCTTGCTAGGTCAAAATCCATGGAAAAAAGTTGAAAATTGCTTCAAATTTTGTATTTGCCTGTATTTTTATCATTCAATTAAAATGATACTATTTTTATTTCAATTTCAAATTTCAATCAAATCAATTTTTTACATAATACTTTACATTTAAATAATATAAAAGCCTGTTCATACGAGTATAAAAGCCATATGAAAGAGACAGTTATGAATATTTATTATTCATTTATCAATCATTGTAATATCATTACAAGCTTTCAGAATTCATCATATATACATATATATTTATATAAAAATCTAATGGTGTCCGTATCCATCAATTCGGAACAATGGTTTTGTTCAAATATTAGTGTGTTCGACCAGTCATGGTAAGGGCTTAAAACTTACTTGTGCAACATCGGATGAACAGTTCTCGAGATATTGCAAAATAGTGGATTCTCTTTCGCCCATACGATATCTCATAAAAAATCGCTAAAAATCAATTTTTCGTTCTATTTTTAAATAAAAATCAATAAAGCTCGGTAAGAACGTACTTTCTAGTCGTGTCCTTTGACTGGCAAAATTGAGTGAGCATTGGACAAGGGGACGTGACATGGCCCATAAATTTTAAATTTAAAGTATCGAATAGCTTTGGAACGAAATGTCGCATAGCAATGAAACTCAGTGTGGTGTTACCACTTGGTATTATCCATCTAATAAAAAATGGCATGGGCATTATAAAAGGGGGTGTGGCTAAACCCATATAATTGAAATTTTTGATATCGAATAGCTTTGTCTTACTAGAGAACTGGGACGGCCACTGCACAAGGAGGTCCATTTGGCTCCGCCCATAAAAGCCAAATTTTTGATATAGGATAGCTTTGGGAATAAAATTTACAGTTCTTACATTGAAACTCAGAATGGAGTTACTATTTGGTGATGTCCTGCTACTGGGAAACTGTAACGGCCAGTGGAGAACGACAGTGGTTTAAATTATGGGTTTATGAAAAGTTTTGAATATACTTATTAAGGTGGATCGTTTTGTTCAGGAGTAAAAAAAATTTTTTTTCGACACTCATTCTGAAAGCTGGATTCAAGTTCTAGAAGACGGTGTAACCGTCCAGCGGTTTTGATTTGAAAAAATCACCTTTTCGCTAAAAATCAACGGTTTTTTCGCCGTAAATTTTTATCAAGCTGAGATAACTACTCCAAAATTGTGAATAGAAATTTTTAGATTCGAGAATTTTTTAGTGCAACAGGGCTCAGATTTCGGTCAAAATTTTGGATATTTTTCACAAAAATCACTATAAATCCTCTATTTTTCAGTAAATTTTAAAAATTTTTGTATTTTTGTTATATACTATGTAATCTATACATAAATAAAAAAATTATAATTAATTTTTTTTTATGGTTTTTCACAAATCAATTGATTGTATGAAGACTTTTTTAGAAATACTAAATTTTATAAAATTTACTGAAATCTGTACTGCACGAATCTATGTATTTTTAATATGAAATTTTTTAAGTTAAAAAATTTTTTAAATTATTTATAATGCAAATTTCGATAGAAAATCGGTCAAACAATGGGGATCCAAGAAGGTTTCGGCCCATCTTTTTTAGAAAAAAAAAAATATTCTACAAATTTACCCCGATGGGTACCCGGGTGGCAACACAAGGGTTAACAGATTGGATTGGCAATCGCCCTATGATAACGGACTATTTGTACCTCAAATCGAAGCCCTTGATCTCGGCTACAATTGCGAAATTGGAGGCCAACATTACTCGCGTCATTTGCCAAATACCACTCGAAATGCTCGAACGCGTTATCGCTGATAAAATTGAAACATCGAATGGGCCATGCCAGACGTAGTTACGGCCACCATTTGAAAGAAATAATCTTGAAAAAATAAATGTTAATGTAAAAATGGGTTCCGTGAATATAAGGGTATTCAGCGGAGGCCCAGCTGCACGCCGCCGGACAGGTCACAGGTTGCGGATAGTGGACGGCCTCTAGATATGGAGGTTAGCCGCGAATAGGTTTTTAACTAATGAGCGGTCCTGGACAATGCAGCGGGTGACCAGCTAGGGTGTGGAAGGACGTAGTGCTGGGCAGCGCTGCGTCTTGAACAAAAAACCCACAAAGCCCGCAACTGGCACTGACAAGGCGAGTCGGTGCCGCCTTAAAAGCATCTTGCCCAAAAGCCCCTTTGTCTCTCTCTAGACATTAAACTTGAGAGGTCTCTCCTAGACCTTAAACTTGGAATGTGCGCAGGGTTTGGGTCCCGCCACATTAACACCGCCCAATGAAAACTAAAACAGCCTCGGATGATAACCCCAAACACGTTGACGACCACCGCAAACGAAAAACGGACAATGATTTACGGATATGCACCTGGAATGTCCGAACTCTATATAGAGAAGGTGCATCTATCCAACTGGCGGAAGCCCTCGAAAAAATAAAGGCTGACATCACCGCCATCCAGGAGATGCGATGGAAAGGGCAAGGCTGCTCTAAACGAGCAGACTGCGATATCTACTACAGCTGCCATGCGGAGAAGCGCGAATTCGGATGCGGTTTCGTCGTGAGACGAAAACTACGCCACCTTGTTTCCCGTTTCACACCCGTGAACGAGAGGTTGGCGACGATACGCATCAAGGCGAAATTTTTCTACGTAACCTTAATTTGCGCGCACGCCCCGACGGAGGAAAAGGACGATGCCGCCAAGGATGCTTTCTACGCGAGCCTTGAGAACGTGTACGACCGCTGTCCGGCCCACGACGTAAAAATAGTTCTCGGTGATTTTAACGCGAAGGTCGGAAAAGAAGGCATTTTTGGCTCCACTGTCGGTCAGTTCAGTCTTCACGAGACCACTACGAACAACGGTCTAAGGCTGATCGACTTCGCCGCGGCCCGAAACATGGTAGTTAGTAGCACCAGATTCCAACACCTCGACATCCACAAGGCTACCTGGCTGTCCCCGGATCAAAAAACACGAAACCAAATTGATCATGTTGTGATCGACGGAAGGCACGCTTCTAGTGTTCTGGACGTGCGTACATTTCGAGGAGTCAACATTGACTCGGACCACTTTCTTGTTGCAGCCAAGATCCGCATGCGACTATGCAATGCCAAGAACGTACGCACAGGAATACAACGAAAGCTAGACGTCGCTAAGCTGCAATCACAACGGACAGCTGAGGCCTACTCCGCTCAACTCTCGGTTAAGCTCAACCAACCAACCTCTCGACCCGATGACGCCGGTGGACTTTGGGCGCACATCTCCCACTCCATGCGCACTGCCGCTGAAGAAGTGCTTGGTTTCCGGCGCCCACAACCTCGGAACCAATGGTACGACCAGGAGTGTCGCGAAGCGACAGCAGCTAAGAACGCCGCATATAAAAAGACGCTGCAGTCAGCTGCAACGCGAGCCGTGCGAGAAAAATACCGCGAAAAGAGGAAGGAAGAGAGACGCCTTTTCAGACGCAAGAAAAGAGAGCAAGAAAAGCGCGAGCGTGAGGAAATTGAAGTGTACCAGGGCAGGAAGGATGCACGAAAATTTTATCAACAGGTTAAGCGTCTAACCCAAGGTTTCAAGCCCGGAGCATCCACTTGCAGAGATGAGAATGGAGATCTGGTTACAGATACGCAGTGCGCACTGAGATTGTGGAGACAGCATTTTTCCAGTCTACTTACGGGCGACGATCCCACCAATTCCGCCCAAGGAGAATGCAGTTCAATACAACCAATTGACGATGATGGAATAGAAGTCCCGACACCTAGCCATGACGAGGTTCGAGCTGCTATTCAGCGGCTCAAAAACAACAAAGCAGCGGGTGCTGACGGCCTGCCAGCTGAATTGTTTAAAGCCGGCGGCGATGAATTGACAAGGTGCATGCATCAACTCATCAGCAAAATATGGCTAGCGGAAAGCATGCCCGACGATTGGAATCTCAGCGTGCTTTGCCCCATACTTAAGAAAGGAGACCCAACAATATGCGCCAACTACCGAGGTATCAGTCTTATTTCCATCGCATATAAGGTCCTCTCGAGCGTACTGTGTGAAAGACTTAAGCCGCAAATGAAAACACTGATTGGACCTTATCAGTGTGGCTTTCGACCTGGTAAGTCCACCATAGACCAGATTTTTACATTGCGCCAAATCCTGGAAAAAACCCACGAAAACCAAATCGACACGCATCATCTCTTTGTCGATTACAAAGCTGCGTTTGATAGCCCGAGGCGGGATTGCCTATACGCAACAATGTCTGAGTTTGGTATACCTGCAAAGTTGATAAGACTCTGCAGGATGACGTTGAGCAACACATGCAGCTCCGTTAAGGTAGGAAATGACCTCTCCGAAACCTTTAATACCGAACGAGGTTTCAGACAAGGCGACCCGTTATCCTGTGATCTCTTCAATATCATCATGGAAGGGATCCTACGAAAGGCCGGTGTGCATCGCAATGGCACCATTTTCTACAAAGGTGCTCAGCTCCTTGCGTATGCTGATGATATTGATATAATCGGCAGAACCAAGAGAGATGTCACCGCTGCTTTCACCGCTATCGAAAAGGAATCAGCCAAAGTGGGTTTGGCGGTAAACGAGGGCAAGACGAAGTATATGTTGCCTGCAGGCAGGGGAGCGCGGCGTCTAGGCTCTCACGTTTCAACAGGCAAATATAATTTTGAAGTGGTCAAGGAATTCACCTACCTTGGCACCGCCGTTAACAGCAACAACGATGTCAGCCTGGAGATAAAGCGAAGAATAATGATTGCTAATAGGTGCTACTATGGGCTTGGTAAGCAATTACGATGTAGAGCCCTCTCTCGATCGACGAAACTAACACTCTACAAGACGCTCGTCATACCTGTGCTTCTCTATGGCGCTGAGGCATGGGTTGTCTCGCAAGCAGACGCAGCCGCTCTTGGGGTGTTCGAGAGAAAAGTTCTTCGCAAAATCTTCGGTCCGATTCGAGTTGGCGACGACTATCGCATTCGAATGAACCACGAACTGTATGAGCTCTACGACGACATTGATATAGTTCAGCGTATAGCAATCCAGCGACTACGCTGGCTGGGTCATGTCCATCGTATGGATGACGATGCTCCAGCGAAAAAGGTGTTCGAATCGAAAGCCGAAGGACGACGACGACGAGGAAGACCATGCCTCCGATGGATTGACCAGGTCGAGGAAGCCCTAACCGCGCTTGGTGAAAACAATTGGAGAAGGCGCGCGCGAAGCAGAGGCGCCTGGCGAGAGCTGATGAGGTCGGCCGAAACCCGACGACGGGTTGCAATGGCCACCTAAGTAAGTAAGTAAGTAATGTAAAAATGGATCTTTTGTATGATAATAAATATTACCCGATAAAATTGATTTTTTGTTCAAGTACCTCCAAATGAATCGCCTTTTATATTCAGTTCCACCCGGCCTACAAGCTTTACTTTGTCTTTTGTAATATTTTTACAGTTCAGGTATACTAAATAACATTAGGATACTACACTGAACTAAAGCCACAAAATAATATCGTCTCAAATTAAAACTTTTCTTGGGAAATCGGAAAGTAAGTTCAATCCGTCAAAAAAGTATTTGGTTAATATATATTAATTTAATATAAGGAAACTCTAAAGAGAAGCATGCCCTAAATGAAATTTACAATGAAATTTTGTTTTCTATGTGTTTTGTCTGATGTGAATTAAATACTTTTATTTGTTAAGTCCTTTTTAATATATTAAAGTAATGTGTGAATAAATATTAAGCTAGTTACAGGAAGACCTACAATCAACATTCCGACCTAACCTCGTACTTTACGTTGCTCACCATACACACATAAGAACAGAATGTTCATTTCGCTATTTTTCAATAACATCTTAGTTATGCAAAATTACTAAAAATTTTGTTATGCAAAATTACTCTTAAAAAATGCAAAATTAATTTCATTGCGTGAAAATATTTGTCATACAATGATATTTACTGCATTGTGTACTCTTGAAAACGATAATAGGCAGAACGCTGCTTACTTACTTACTTATCTGGCGCTTACAACCGAAGGTCGGTTTTGGCCTCGTATAAGAAATTGCGCCAGCCATTTCTGTTTTGCGCTTGCTGGCGCCAGTTGGAAACACCAAGTGTAGTCAGGTTATCCAACACCTGATCCTTCCAACGAAGATGTGGGCGTCCTCTTCTGCGTTGACCACCACCGGGCACCGAATCGAATATTTTTTTCACTGGAGCGTCGTTTTCCATTCGCTCAACATGACCTAGCCAGCGGAGCCGCTCGATTTTAATACGCTTAACTATGTCGATGTCAGCGTACAGCTCATACAGCTCGTGGTTCCATCGAATTCGGTACTCGCCATTGACGCAGATTGGACCGAAGATTTTACGAAGGATCTTTCTTTCGAAGGCTCCCAAAGTTTGAGTGAGTTTTGTTCGTCGAGAGAGGGCTCTGCTTCTCAATTGCCTACTCAGCCCAAAGTAACACCTGTTGGCAAGAGTAATCCTTCGTTTTATCTCAATACTGACATCGTTGAAAGAGTTTACGCTGGATCCCAGGTAGACGAAGTCCTTAACAACCTCGAAGGAGATGTTGTCAACAGTGACGTGGTTTCCAAGACGCTGGGACTGTTTATTTGTTGACACTAGGTATTTCGTCTTATCTGCGTTCACTACAAGACCCATTCGACTCGACTCTGACTTCGCGCGTATTATGGCCAATGATATCGATATCATCAGCATACGCCAGCAGCATAATACTTTTGTAGAATATCGTCCCACTGCGTCTCAAATCAGCAGCTCGGATGATCTTATCATCATTAGGTTGAAAAAGTCGCACGATAAGGAATCACCTTGTCTGAAACCTCGTTTGGTATAGAATGGAGGAGTGAGGTCCTTCCCGATTTTAACTGTGCTGCTGGTGTTACTCAGTGTCATTCTGCAAAGGCGGATGAGCTTTGCAGGAATACCAAATTCAGACATGGTGGAATATAGATGATTCCTTATTGGACTGTCGAAGGCGGCTTTGTAATCGACAAAAAGATGGTGTGTGTAGATTTGTTTTTCTAGGGTCTTCTCCAAGATTTGTCGTAGCGTAAATATCTGGTCTATAGTGGATTTGCCAGGTCTGAAGCCACACTGATAAGGTCCAATCAGCTGGTTTACGATGGGCTTCAGTCTTTCACATAGTACGCTCGACAGGACCTCATATGCGATATTCAGAAGGCTTATCCCACGGTAGTTGGCGCAAATTGTGGGATCGCCTTTCTTGTGGATTGGGCAGAGCACACTGAGGTTCCAATCGTTTGGAATGCATTCTTCCGACCATATTCTGCATAGAAGCTCATGAATGCATTTAAATAGAGCTTCGCCTCCATTCTTGAAGAGCTCAGCAGGTAAGCCATCGGCTCCTGCGGCTTTGTTGTTTTTAAGCCGAGCTATAGCTTTCAAGACTTCACTATGGTCGGGCAGCGGAACTTCAACGCTGTCGTCCAAAATTGGGGATTCCGGGATATCATCTCTATTGGTGGGATTATTGTCGTCGTCGCCATTCAGAAGCCTAGAGAAGTGTTCCCTCCACATCATCAGTGTACTCTGGATATCTGTCACTAGATTCCCATTCTGCATTGGCGTCTTTTTCTGCAGTGGCGTCGCGACACTCTTGGTCGTGCCACTGGTTTCGGCGAGGGCGGTGATAGCCAATCACCTCTTCGGCAGCCGTACGCATAGAGTGGGAAATATGATTTCACTGCGCGCATATATCGTCGATCGGAGGAGTGCTTTCTTGAAGCAGGAGTGAGAGTCGAGTAGCGAAGTCTTCGTCTGTTTGCTTTGATTGCAGCTTTTCGATGTCTAGCTTTCTCTGTGCTGGATTGCGCGCATTCTTGGTTGCGCACAGGCGTGTACGGATCTTGGCTGCGACAAGATAATGATCCGAGTCTATATTGGCACCACGGATCGTGCGTATATCTAAAACACTGGAAGAGTGCCTTCCGTCAATCAAAACGTGATCAATTTGGTTGCGCGTCTTTTGATCAGGAGACAGCCAAGTTGCTTTATGAATATTGAGATGCTTGAATCTAGTGCTACTAACGACCATGTTTCGCGCTGCGGCAGAGTCAATCAGCCTCATTCCGTTATCGGAGGTATTGTCGTGGAGGCTGAACTTTCCGACTGTTGGACCAAAGATATTTTCTTTTCCCACCTTGGCGTTGAAGTCACCAAGCACGATTTTTATGTCGTGGCGGGGGCTGACCTCATAACCCTCTTCAAGGCGCTCGTAGAAGCTGTCTTTGGTCTCATCGTCCTTATCTTCTGTCGGAGCGTGCGCACAAATCAGGCTTATGTTAAAAAAATCTTGCCTTGACACGGATTATGGCAAGTCGTTCGTTCACAGGTGTGAATCGCAGAACATGAGGTCGTAGTCTCTTGCCAACCACGAATCCGCATCCAAATTCGTGCTTCTCCGCATGGCCGCTGTAGTAGATATCACAGGATGCTTGCCGTGAGCAACCCTGTCCCTTCCATCGCATTTCTTGGATTGCAGTGATATCAGCTTTGTATCTTTCTAAGATATCTATCAGTTGGATAGAGGCACCATCCCAATTAAGGGTTCGGACGTTCCAGGTGCATATCCGTAAATTATTGTCAGTTTTTCGTTTGCGGTAGTCGTCATCAGATTTGGGGATCATTTTTATCTTTTTTCTTGAACTTTTCATTGAAATTTGTTTTTACGTGGTGAGGTTCAAACCCAACGCACAACCCTTTAAAGGCAGGGGGAGCCCGCCGCTCAAATTAGCCGTCAAACTAACGGTTGCCAGTTTGCCGTTTCCAGAGGACACCACGCAGAGGTTTGAGTCGACTTGAGACGAGTTCGACATGGATAATGCTGGCCTCACCAGGTTGAGGCAGTCAGACACGTTGCATAATGTACTGAATTTTTTCCTAATAGTACCTATCCAATTATTTGCAGGTATGCTTTTGTCGATATATATATGTCGATAAATGCAGAGACTATATATTCTATAGACATTGCATGAGATTCACCACACCAATATTGTGAATACCGAATGATGTAAAGATTGGCCCAGGCGAATCCGAAAAAAATGAAGGGATTTAGTAAAAAAATTTCAATTTTTGATGCCATTTTAAAGGTGATAAAATATAAAGGTGAGAATATATAGTCTCTGGTAATAGTGAATTTTTCACCACACACTTTATATCACAAAAAAAGATACAGTAGTTTCGACTATGTCGTAACACAAGACGTAGAATTATTCAATTCGCTTTTGATGACATCTTTTTTAAAAATATTTATACCATGCACCTGAGGATATGACCTTTAAGAGAGTGCCGGAGAGGGTTAATATGTATCACCAACCCCCATTACTTTTGCAAAAGGAACATTTTTGCCTTTGACACCTATTCCCTCCGACCACTCCTTAGGGGCGCTCCCATACAAATTTTATGCTTTTGTCGATAAAACCGGAAACTGTCCATAAATAGGTAGAAAACTTAAACAAGCAAACAAAATTTGTTCAATACTATCAAGTTCAACAACCCATGTGTCAAAATTTCACTGTCGATAATATGCCCGGATATTTAATTGGCTGCGTTTGACATTTCAATAACAGATTCTGTTAAAAAAGCATGCCCCTCAAAATTACTCAGTATTACTGGGCTACGCGAGTCTGTTAAAAACAACATGCCCCCAAAAGTATGCTTTTTTTAATTATAAGATTTATGTCTTCACGCTAGATGGCGCTGTCTTCGCCGTCGAAAAAACCGGAAGCCGTCGATAAATAGGTAGCAAGTTTAAGCAAACAAAAACATCAAATGTTGGCTTTATATTTCATGTAATTGTGTAAAATTGATATAAGTTAGACAGTTCTAACATGAATTTTTGTCGCATTGAGGATCAAGCAGACCAACAAGTGCTAAGATCAACATTGTACGATAAGTACTTTAGGCCCACCAAAGGCTCAAAAGTAATGTAAATACCGACACCTGATCACTATCAACCACCCTACTTACCTCCGAGAACGACGTATTCTACGTCAAAATTGTGATATAAAGAGAGGACCTGTTGGTAAGTGTCAAATCATTATTTGTTTTGTTTGATTGCTTGTGGTAGTTCTAGCTAATAAGTAATAAATTGCAATTGTAAGTAGTTTTGTCGGATTTTCATCAAAATAATTGAAAAAACAGTGAAAAACTAGAGCCGAATATGGAAACGAACTGCAATTGCCTGCAAGTATGGATGAGCTGGCCATATAGTTCCAGAATAGCAATAGCAGCAATAAGCTGAGTTAATAAAAAACTTCGAGGAAATATACGAAAGCTGTATCACAATCCGTACGAGGTGGTACATAATGCTTCAAGAATCCAGCACTTTATCTTGAGCTGCCGAAGAAGTATTTAGTTTAATCAATTTGAGGTTAAGTTAAGTGAGGTACGCATGAGTCCACACAGAAGTTTGAACAACGATGCATTTTACTAATCTATTCGGACAAGAAGTGCCAGCTTAATGCAATCCGTCTGAAATACCACGCTGAAGTGGTATATTCATGAGTTCCGCAAATGCCGATGGCGTCGAAAATTTGGCTATCGAAATATGGGCATTCATCTCGACAACAACTTTATTGAGAGCAATTTTTTATTCTTATCCATGTTTTTTTGCACGTTTATAATCAAATGAAATTTTCACAATAAGCACAAATATCACAAACTTTGTTTTGCTATGGTTTTGCTCAAAATATGCAACCAGCTGTTTTTGACAGATCGGGAGTTCATTTTTGTGAGAGAGGTTAAAAATTCACTACCACCTTGTTAATTACATCATGGCAATCACGTATTGTGTATGTGAGTTTACCTCATATTTGTCAAAAATGGGTACTACACCCAAAAAAGTCTTGCATATTTAAAAGAAAATTGTTTTAAGCTGAGCAAGAGTATTGTTAATAAAAGTCGATAAAGAAATTTTGTCAATACAGAAATGTGAGTATTGTCAATCTAATTAATGGAGTTCATGGAGTTGCTTTTATAATAGAAAAAAATATTTTTGATAGAAAAAAATTGAATTTAAAATAAAAAAAACTTGTTCTATTGACAAGTGCTTTCGTTAACAGGAAAATATAATTCAGTTTCTTTCAAAACTACTCTATTTTTGTTTTGAAAACTCTGTTTTGATTTGTATATGCATGAACATGTTTGAATAAAAATTGTAAGTTAGTTTTTCCCTATGTGTATGGTGGTGGTTTCGCTGAAAAAATTGCATTTTCATCAGCGCCCAATTTCCCTGGATAGCGGTGAATATAGGGAGAGGGGTGAGTTTGTCATGAAATTTTACTAACACATTTATAATATTTGCATTAGTATTGACTGCATTTTAGCATACAGCTATCCCTTTTTTGCCGAAGTTTCCAATCTCATTATCTCTGGTCTAAAGTCATGGTATAATAATACATGGTAGCATTGACAGTTGCTTGGGAAATCATATACTGTCAAAAAATATGCTCAAAAAGAGAGCGTTCGCTGGTCGGCCATTTTTAATAAATGAAAACACAAACAACAAACGAATTTTCTGCCAGCATCAAGCCACAGGCATCAATCCACTGCTGGCGACGAGTTTCGTTATTAGGCACTGAATAAAATTTAACATCACGGACTGAAAAACTTTTCGCACAAATTACACAAGATCTTTTTATCACTTTCATGATTTTAAATGTTTATTTCTTTATGATTTGTTTATTTAAACGCACAATATTCTTATTAGTTTTTTGTTTGTTTTTCTCACTTGCTTTAATTTTCGCTTCGTTTCGCAAACAGCTGTGTTTGACAATTTATGTTTTCCTGTTGAAGAGAAAATAAGCAGTTGTCAATGCTACCTGGTATAATTATACCATGGTCTAAAGTAATACTGATATCTAAAAAAATGTTTATTACTTCACTGAAGATAAGCCGGGAAGATGAAAATAATTACAGGTGGAACTCTTAGTGGTTAGATTTGTTTCTTATTCTGCGTCGTAATCTGAAACAAAGTTTCCGTGACCTCAATTTCTCTAAAAATATAACCCAAAGCTGGTAATAATATTTATTTATTTATTAGGTTCCACGTTTCTCTGCTAAATTTTGTGTTTTCTGCTTTAACTGCACTGAATCTGAGGCGAATAAGTAGACTGGCAAACCACAAGTGATTCCACAAAAAGAAAAATTCGCCAGTTGACTCAACTCGAGTGAGTCACCACAAAAACTAATCAAGTGTCGTCTAATCGCACGTTCGCGGCGGCCAATCGACAGGTCCAGAACGTGACAAAATTCACTCAGACAATTGATTGCTGAAATCAGTCCGCATCGAGATCATGTGTGGCAACAAACAGTCCTCAATCTTTTCGCGATAGCGTAGTATATTGGCAGTCACGTTGGCTGCGGTCTCATTTTTAAAAATAAGGACCAAATATTTGTCAAAGTTGATTATTTCCTATGCCGTGGTTATACTAGGAAAACATGTTTGGTGAGCTTTTTTGTTGTTATTCTCTTCTGCTCAAATGTTTGTTTAGTGGTTAGGCTTTGTTTGCATTAAAAATAATCTTTTGACAGAAAGAACTCTTGAAGAAAAGAAAAGAAAAAAAAAAAACGGGCACAGAAACACTGAAATCAGTTTGGAGTGCTTACAGTTTCAAACAGAAATAATAAATTAAAAATAAAATAAAATAACAAAAATATTTGGCGACAGAGCGAGATAATGAGCAGGAGAGATAAGCTTATTTCTCAATTTATGCGTAAAACAATCAGCCCTATTGTGAATAAAATTTCGCCCGGAATTAAAAAAAGGAATTTTCGTATTTTGAACAATGTTCACTGAACTTTTGAAAAATTTTAAAACAAATGTTTGCATTCATCGCCAATTTTTAAGATCACCAGAAAAAATCTTTAAAATCATCCCGTCTAAAAATTAAAATTCCCTTTTTTTCAATTCCGGGGGAAATTTTATTAATAATGAATAATGAATAAAAAACAAAATCATAAAAAAATCACAAGAAATCGAATTGGGAGAATTGAAATCAAATAAAATTCTTTGAACACGCACTTTATTGTTTATTGAAGTATTTTCCGCTATAAATTTTTCTAATGACTATTCTATTTAAATTTTAACACAGCTCTTTGATAACTTTTGCAGTTTGCAGGTGCTGCTATAATTCATTGATTGTTATTGTGGTACATGCGTTTTTATTATTTTTAAGAAAACTCGTGTCCATCCAACGCCTCCAAATGTCAAAATTACTATTGATGCAGCCATGTTCTAGGCAATAGAAGGTGAGTTAAAAGTTGGAACATAAATTGTAAAAAACACAGTTGCTTCAACGTTTTAAATATTGTTAGCAGTTTACATTTTGCTTTATTTTAAAAAATTTTTTCAAGATCGAGCTGATGCAATTTATTTCAATTCTGTTAATCATTTTAATCTATTTAATACGTTTGAGAATTTCGATATTTTTCTCACGAACACCAATTCGAGCTTTAACTTAAAATTAAAACAAAGAATTTTAAAAAAAGATTATTTTAAAGATTTACATGTTATTTTTGGTGACTACGCGTTTTCTAGATGGTTTTAATATTTTTTTTCGAAACATAACTTTCAATTTATGCTTAAGGTGAAGGACACACTTTAAGGCGCTCGAAAGCAGCTTGTTCGAGTTTTTCGCGATGGTCAGGATGCGCGATCTTAATAAGTTCGTAGGCACGTTGACGCATATTTTTTCCGAAAAGCGAAGCAACGCCATATTCAGTAACCACGTAGTGAACGTGTGCTCTCGACGTAACAACTCCGGCACCTGAAAGTATTTTCACATCAATTATCACCTTTGAGAAGTGAAAGCAACATATAATTGTTCTTACCTTGCTTCAGGAAGGGGGAGATTTTGCTTTCACCCTTTTTAGTTGCTGATGGCATGGCAATAATTGGCTTGCCTCTGCCATCGAATCCTTCGGCAGCACCACGAATGAAGTCAACTTGTCCACCAAAACCTGAGAAGAAACGTGTACCAATCGAGTCGGAGCACACTTGACCAGTAAGATCCACTTCGATACAGGAATTAATAGCAGTCATTTTAGGATTACGCGCTATAATGCCGACATTGTTGACATAATCGATAGCCAACATTTCTGCAAGTGCCAAGATTTATGTTAATATAAAAAAGTGTCTAAATGCATACTGGTTATACCAATGAAAGGATTGTTGTCGACAAAATCGTATAGTGCTTGGTTTCCAATCAAGAAAGAACCGACGATTCGTCCCTGGTGTTGTTTCTTTTGATTGTTGGTTACACATCCTTTCTTCACCAAGTCAACCACACCATTAGCAAACATTTCCGAGTGAATGCCAAGATCTTTATGGTTGTGCAGTGCGTTTAACACGGCATCGGGAATGCTGCCGATACCCATTTGTAGAGTGGCACCATCCTCGACTAGATTTTCGGCTATAATTTTGCCAATTTTGGTTTCAACTTCATTTGGCCCCGCACCGCCATGTTGAGGCAAAGGCGTGTCAACTTCAATGGCGGCATCAAAGTGGGAGGAATGAATGATAGCATCGCCAAAGGTTCGCGGCATTTTGCAATTGATTTGAGCTACAAAATTAAGAAAGTTCTTTAAGTATTTTTGTAAATATTGTTTTTTAATTATACAACATATTTACCAATTATTTTTTTTGAGTGCAGCAAACCAGCGCGAACGCAATCCACACTAGTGCCTAAGGAACAGTAGCCATGTTGATCTATTGGTGAAACATGTATCAATGCGACATCGGGCTTTACAATTTTATTATAGAAAAGCTTGGGTATTTCGTGCAGGAAAATAGAGTAGTTGTCGCCACGTCCTTCAGCGACGGCTTTACGAACGTTGCCTCCCATAAAGAATGAATTCGAACGAAAGATTTCTGCATTCTCCGGTTTGCAATATTCCGCAGGACCTTCAGTGTGCATATGGCAGACAGTTATGTCTTTGAGGCAATTCTTTTTTCCGTGTTCCACCATGGCACTGATGAGTGCATTGGGGGTTCCAGCCGCCCCGGAGCAAAATACGGTGTTACCTGAAAGTACGATGATATACATTTAATGATTGAATATAAACGATTTTGAGAAATTTTTATGTTTATAGTTTTTATAAAAAAAAAATTTATATAACATAATGGAAGGGGCTAAACAACAATAAGTGGTGACGAATCAAAAGACTTATTTATGGAACATAAATTATTTTAAGAAATGTTTTAAATTGAAAATTGTTATCTATACGACAGAATATAAAATAATAAAATTCAAGAGATTAAAAAACGAGAAGGTAAAATCCTGATTTTTTGGTGGCCTTTAAAGCTATAGTCTTAAAATTAGAAATGTAGCTAAATGTTTTTGGAACTACGTGCGATTAACAAAAACTATGGGAGGGATTGCATTACGGAATAATCTATATACAAGTACTAGAGTTGTCAAAGCCCAGTTGTGGATTAGTCGTAAAATCGCTTTTCTACTTATTTTCGCATTTCCGGTTTTTCTAAAATCAAGATAATTTTCTATTATCAAATGCGATATTGACTTCAAATTCGGCTCCAGTTTTTGAAGTCGACAAATTCGAGATGACTTTGAAATTTACAAATTGTAAATACTTGGTGTTACAGACCGTCAATGGAAAAATTTAATCCCTCTGAAATCTCCATTGCTGTGTATAAAATTATTGGTTCATAAAATGTTCACAGAATGCAACGTACCTCTGCGTTTGATATCTACTCGAAATTGCTTCTACTGTTTTAACCAATAGAAAAGTTCACCTCACGCCACATAAAGACTATAGAATGATTCCATGAATATATTATACATACTTAATAAATAAATAAATAAATAACCAAAACGAAACAAAAATAAATAAATAAAATAAAAAAGAATAAGAACAAATGGAGGAATAGTTATTTTCTCACCGTTATGCTAAAAACTCTGGGTTATGTTTAAAACGATAAGATTATCATTCTATTTAGAATTCGCTAATTTTTCATTCATTTTGGTAATATTGTCTGCCATATTGGATAACCCACTTTAAATTTTGATGCAAAAAACCCCCGGTATATATATTTTTAGCTAGCTATAAGGTTTTTTTCCGAATATCTGTCCCCCATATTGTATTCACCATCTTCAATTTAAAAATTTTGACAACAGATTCGTGATCAGTGACTGGAAGAACCCGTTTATATGTATAGTGTTGGGCAAAACAATAGCAACAAAATCAGTGCGCTGCTACAAAATCTTGTATATTTTTTAATATTGAGGACACACATCATATAAAAAACAAATAATTTTCAAATTTGGTTTTATTTTTTTTGTGACTACATTCAATTGGTCTGAATGCAAAACAAAAGCAACATAATTAATATTTGGTGTAAGACCCCTTATTCTTGATTACCGCTGCACATCTACGCGGCATTGACTCTATTAAATTAGATATAGTGGTATTAGGTATTTGTTCCCAATTAAATTGCAAAGCTTCATATAGTGCAGTCTTATTAGGAAACATTTGACCAGAAACTTTTTTTTTTTAAAATCCCAAAAAGATTTTCGATGGGATTCAAGTCTGGTGATTGTGCAGGCCAGTCAACGACTTGAATTCCATTGTCTATAATGTAATCTTTGATGAGCTTTGATGTGTCCTTCGGGTCGTTGTCGTGCTGAAACGTCCACTGAAGCGGCATATTCTACTCTGCATGTGGTAGCATCTTATTTTCTAAAATGTCTTAATACACAAATCGATCCATAATACCCTCGATTTTATGAAATGGTCCGACTCCATCATAGGAAAAACAAGTCCAGACCATAATACCACCGCCTCCGTGCTTAAAATTTATTTTGCAGTTTCGGGCTTCAAGTCGTGTACCTGGGCGGCGCCGTACAGTGGATGCCATCTGAATTAATCAAGTTGAACTTTGATTCATCGCTAAACAAAACTAATTTCTATTTTTGAACGGTCCAATTTAGGTGCTCCTTTGCAAAACTGAGTCTAAAAACAATAAATTGCAACTTGTCACAATTTTAGACAGAGTTGTTTAAATTATAACACCTCACCTTCTTTGTTTATGTTTAGCTGTAAGCAAAGGTTTCTTTGCCGGTCTGTAACTCCTTAATGGCTGAATTACAATACTGCGTTAGGTCGGTCGGCCTTTGACAGCTCGACTAGAAACAATGGGTTCTTATGAAGCAACACAAAATATGACTTCAGGCATTGCGTCGACCTCATCCCGTAAATATGAATTTGAGGGGGTGACGTACGATCAACGCTATGAGTAGCGACATGCTCAAGCTAGGTCGTGCTTTTGACATTCCATATTAACGCTGGGTTGCATTTTCGTTGAGCAATGCTAAAATGTGGGTATTCTTGGATTACGATGGAAAACTCAGATTTTCATAGGATTATCGTGGGAATTTATATTTTGATGCGAGTTTTTTTTAAATTGATCAAATTTTTTAAATTAACATGCTGCTTAAGTAGTATAAAAATGATTTTGATGAATTTAGCATGATATTAATATTATTCAATTGTATTTCATATTAAAATTTATGCATTTTTTAGTATATTATAAATAATATTATAAGGGTATTCATGCAAAATGGCAAACTTATATATTGGTCAATTAGATATTTTAATGAGGTTGGTTGAGGACGAATACCCTTAATATCATTGTTTGAATAATATAACACACAAAGGAATGTTGTGGTAAGGTAGATTGGCAAATGCCGTTCACTTTGTTTTTGTAAAGTTGTACCCAAGTACTCACTAATTACAAGTGATTCAGCGAGCATTGTACAAGGGGGCGTGGCAGCTCCAATCTGCAATATTGAATAACTTTGGAATTATAGGTCGCACAACATTGGAATTAGGTGTTCGGCCTCGATTTACATGTGCCGTTCCACTGGCAAAATTTTATGGGCGTTGGGAAAAGGGTGTGGCACTTTTTCGGCTTCCCAAATTGTGGGTATAACTTTCGAACTATTAGTCACACATCAATGAAACTCGGTAAGAATGTACTATTTAGTCTTGTCCTTTGACTGGAAAAATTGAGTGAGCATTGGACAAGGGGGCATGGCACCGCCCATATAAGTCAAACTTATGGTATCAAATAGCTTTGGAGTTAAATGCCGCATAATAATGAAATTCGGTATGGAGTTGCCACTTGGTAATACCCATCTACTAGAAAACCGAGACGGGCATTGTAGAAGGGGGTGTGGCTCCGCCCATACAATTACAATTTTTGATATCGAATAGGCTATGAAAGTAAGTCACAAAACTTTGAATTTTAGAATAGAATTACTATTTGGTGATGCATTTCTACTAAAAAATTTGGACAGGCATTGGTCAAGGGGGTGTGGCTCCGCCCATACATGGAAATTAAAGTCGCATAACATTGAAACTCACAATGGAGTACCACTTGGTGATATCCTTCTACGCCTATGGTAGGCATATTGTAGTTTTAGGCGATTTTGTAAAAAGTTTGTAATACAGCACCAACTGGTGTTCAAGTTGGATCAAAGAAGATAGCGCCAAAATACTCACCGTACCTCAAAACTACAATATACCAATTTTCATTCTAATCGCATAAAGAATTGTACTACATCGCCCTCTGGTGTTCAATATGGTTCAAAAAAGATAGCAGCCCAACACTCAGCGTACATGAAAACCACTATATACCGATTTTCTTAAAATTTGTACTTAAGCGTCCTCTGGTGTTCAAGGTGTTCAAAACACGCACCGTACCAAAAAACTTCCATACACAAATTTACATGAATATTTCCATACGTATTTTCAACTTGCTTTCGTTGACGAAATTTCCTACATTTTGCTCTCAAAATTTCCAAAAATCTCGGCAAAAATTAACAGTAATAATAATAATAAATAGCAGTAATTTTGACAAAAACAAGAAAAATAATGACATCAAGTAATCACATTTTATAAAAAAAAAACAATATACATATATATATATATATATATAAAAATATCGATCAATCAAAGAAAAATTTTTTGCCATAAAAACTGAAATGTGTTTCCAGAAATTCTATTTTAAATTTTAATTCAATTTCACATTTTATCATTATATTGGAAAGCGTTCATTTATTTTGAAGCTTCTAGTCCGAATTTTCACGTTAATATGTGACATTTTTCATTATTTCGCAGATTATATTACACTTAATAAAAAGATCTTAGCTTTCTAAAGTAGGTTTTATGGTTCTTAATGATTTTATGACAATATCTTTTAATTTTTTATTGATTAAAATTATAATTGCATGATTTCGGAAAAAGGGACGTTTTGTGGGAATTTTAGTATAGCTGCTTTTATTGGCATCACCAAAATGATAGACGCACGATCTGTCAACGCAACATTTAGTTTTGCAAAGTTTGAGGTCGTCCGTTTTGACAGCTTATATCGTAAAGTTTTTGCAACGGAGACCAAAGTACGGTCAAAGGCCGACCGACCTAACGCAGTATTGTAATTCAGCTATAAATCGTTTTCAACGGCTCTTCTGCAGCAGTGCTGTGATGGATATCTAACACCCCTATTATGGATTTTCATACGATATACGATAGACGCATGTAAGCGTATCGTAAAAATCTAGCTTTCGTATTATCGCTTTCATACGACCGATAGATAGACTATTGTGGATTACAGTAATTTTTATTTACATTTTACTGTGATTTAAGGGAAAACAGCTGGAATTCTCAAACTTGAGTTATTTCAACATATTAAAAAGTTTAAAAATAAAATATATAAACATGTTTCTGATTATATCCATTGCGTTCTATATTAGTGGAGAAAGCGATGAGACACGCATAGAGCTGTGGAAAGAAGGCAGTTGAGGGATGCTTTCAATCCTTTAGAAATGATCTCGACAATGTAAGTAGCTCATATAGTTTTTCATAATTATTTAATAATTATTAAATAAAGAGTATTTTTGCAAGTTTCATTCTAATTTTCGAAAAAAAAAATTAAAAAATTTATATACAATTTCAACTATCGGCCAAGAAAAGTGAACCGCTTGCAAACGTATGAAATTGAACAGCTAACCCGATACGTATCGTTTCGTAATATCATATTTTAACGATAAACGACAAACGCTTACTATCGGATTTAATACGATAAACACAATTTCGTAATACCACACAACAGAATGCAAGCGTTTATCGTGTATCGTATGAATTCATAATAGGGGTGTAAAACAAGTATCCGAATAACCTCTTTGGCGGTGGCAAATGGATGTCGCTTGAACACGCCACAAATGTTCCTGTTATCACGCAGCGATATCTTCTGCGACCACCCTCCTGAATGTACCGTCTTTTGTGATGTTTTACTTTTTTATTAATCTACATACTATTGAACGATTAATATTAAACTGTTTCGCGATAGATATTTGCGATTTCCCCTGTAATTTTACAGTTTCACAGTATTTATCACGTGCCATTATAAATGGAACAGTCAATGCCACAATTAGCGCAAAAAAAAAAACTAAACATGTTTATGACTCACAAACAACATGTGCTTTAAAGGGCTTACATATCGGCGAATCTGTTCGTCGAACAATATGGTGGCGCGAACGTGTGTGAAAAAGCTAGCGTTCAAATTGAACGAACCTGTTCGTCACACAAGCCATTGATTTTTGTTGTTTTTTGTCATCATTTTCGGCAGCATCCCTTGTTCGACAGAGAAAATCAAAAATATTTTTAAACACGGCCAACCGTGTGACAAACTGTCGAACATCGCTTCTTAACTAGCGAACTTGTGTGACCATGGCCGCCGTGTGACGAACAGATTCGCCGATGTGTAAGCCCTTTTACAATAAAAAACTTTTACTGTTATTGTTTGGAACTTCTGTTCTCTTTTTACATTTTTTAAGTTTTGTTGCTTTTGTTTTGCACTCAAACAAATTGAATGCAGTCACATTAATTATTAAATAAAAAACAAAACTAAATTTGAATATAATTTGTTTTTTATATTATGTATCGCTCGTTTTCTACAATAACGTTACAATCCAAAAAAAATAAAAATTGAGTTAATTACACAGCAACATTCGTGTTACCATGATCTATGCTGTGTACAATTTTGGTAACGATATCTTCTTTAATTTTTGCAGGAGAGTAGAATTTGTAATTCATTCACCTCAATATATTTTCGATTAGATCGTATTATATATCGATAATCTTCAGTTTTTTTTGTACTTTGTATGGATTAAACCATGTACATTACAGTAGTATTTGTATATTTGATGTTTTGACCATATTTTGAAAATGGTGAATTAATTTCCTTTGTCTGTTCAAAACTTAAAATGCTTCTCCTGAAAATCTAGTTTTTTGAGTTGTAACGTTATTGCAGATAACGAGCGATATGATTTGGTTCCCATAATAATTTTAACGAGTTCCCAATATAAAAAAAATATACACGATTTTGTAGCAGCGCACTGATTTTGTTGCTATTGTTTTACGCAACACTGTATATACACTTAATTTCGTTGCCAACCAAAATGTATGCCTGAAAGTGTTAAGAAACTTTAAAAAGATCCAATAACTTTAAAATTTAAAAAGATCTTCAAATCCAATAAAATAATAAAAACATTTTGTATGGAGCTCTTTTATAGTGCATTGTGGTATTTAAACATGACATTTGCAATGTAAAATAAATATCACACTCTGGATATCAATTGGTTTATTTATGACAATAATTAGTATGAGAGAAATAACGCGACGCTGTGTTAATAAGTCTAAATTTATCAATTTTCACATCGACTCAACACATTGCAGATAATAAAATTAAATCAAATTCATGGACGAATATACAATTATGCTAATAAATGGAAACCAAAAATAATAAGGAATAAAGCATAGCATTTAATATAATAACGATTAGGTAAATTTAAATGTAGTTTTTCTGGCTATATTTCTTAAAAATACACTCTATTCACGGAATTTTTATGACTAATTTAACTACAAATATCGTCCTAAAAGAATTCGTTGATAACTTTTTCTTATTTAGTAACTTTTTAATTTCCTTATTATAAAGGAAAAAAAAAAATTTTTAGTATACCCACGTTTTTAAGACGAACTTAAATGTATTAAATAATTTCTCCTAGAGTGGAGCTTTTAGTTCTCATAAAAACGTAGGGCGCATGATATAGGGAATATTAAAGAGTTAAGAATCCTCGATTGAAAAAGGAGCAAAATTTTTTTACTTAAATTATTAATTTCTATGTTTTTAGTCTTGTGTAAAATTTTACAAAAGATTTTGAAGGTTTTATGTTTTTATCAGTTCAAAATGTGTTTAAAAAACTGAAATTGTTTCATACGAGGGGTACTATTTATATTTCGGGAGCTGGCAACACTAATGTCAATAGCTAAAATTTGGCATCACCATAATAAAGTTTGACATTTGTTAGCATAAATGTACTCATAACGTTTTGATGTACAAGTGCTCTTTGTTTTGTTTACAGTGAATTAAGAAAATCAATTTGTTAAAAAAATGGAAATTTCAAAAACCAAAAATGGAAGTTTTTTGTTGGATTATTTTCCACAACTTTCGACGTGGATTATCTCAACAAGAATGTGTCGATGAACATAGTTCTTTATATGACGATAAAGCACCATCAAAAACCACAGTCCATCGCTGGTATAGTGAATTCAATCGTGGTCGTAGTTGGGTCGCCGACGAATTCCGCGAAGGTCGTCCGAAATCTGTTGTTGTGCCACAAAACATCGATGCAGTACGTGAACTAATAATGCAAGATCGTCATGTGACATATCTGAGATACAGGCATCCTTGTACATTAGTTCCATTTCAATACATTTGATTTTGCATGAACACTTATCTGTAACAAAAATTTGCTCTCGTTGGATACCCCATAATTTATGAATCGCTAAAAAAAAGTCTCGCGTCAACAGCAATCGACCGTGTGGGTATTCAAAGACGAGGCAAATCCAACAAAAGTTGTTCGCGCACGAAGCACTGCGATTGGGTCATATGGCCACTGTTCCGCTTGAGCAACGTAGGACAGTCAATTCTGAATGGTACACGACCATTTGTTTACCAGAAGTATTCGGAGAAATTCGAAAAACCAACCGCCAAAGACGAATCATTCTCCATCATGACAATGCAAGCCCTCACACATCTCGTCAAACATGTGCATTTTTGAGCAGTCAAAACGTCGAATTCATGACTCATTCTCCATAAAGTCCTGATTTGGCACCCAATGACTTCTTGTTCACGAATATGAAAGGTAAACTGCGTGGTCAACGATTTACGAGCGGCGCAGAAGCAGTTGAAGCGTTTAAAAACCATGTTTTGGAGGTGTCTCAAGAGGAATGGAAAAACTGCTATGACAAATGTTTTGAACAAATGCAAAAGTGTATTGATTATCAAGGGGAAGATTTTGAAAAACAATCAAGCCATTTTAAATTAAAAATGTTATTTGTTGCTTTTCCCGAAATATAAATAGTACCCCTCGTAAATATTAAAAATTAAAAAAAAAAAACCGGAAAAATTTCATTGACATTATCGAGGCTAACTCACAACGTCGCGATTATAAGGCAACCGCCGCACAGTGGGGTAATAAAGCCAAATTTGGAGATCAATTGATAGGGGCCACTTATCGAGACAAAAATGGTAACTTGGGGGTTTTTGGGGTCGCTGATCACGAATCTGAAGTCAAAAATCTGAAATTCAAAATGGCGGCCATGAACAAGCCATGTTCTGCAAAAAAAGTTTAATGGAGGTAAAATTTTGTATACAGGAGTTTGTGGGGTTGCTGACCACGAATCCGAAGTCAAAAATTTGAAATTCTAAATGGCGGCATCAAAATATAATCATTAGCTATGTACCCTTTACCGAATTACATAGTTTAGTGTTTTTAACCAATAATTAAATTTGTAATATTTCGTTTATATCACATTCAAATATTAAGATTAATGAATTCACAAAATCTAAAACAATTTTTTTTTTGATTCAATATTTTTTTTTTTATTGATAATTTTTTAATTAAAAAATTTTATATAAAATAACAATAAATATAAAAGTGACTTTGAAAGTAGGTAGCTACCACATTCAAATATTAAGATTAATGAATTCACAAAACCTAAAACAATTTTTTTTTTCGATTCAATATTTTTTTTTTGATTGATTATTTTTTGAATTATAAAATTTTATATAAAATAACAATAAATATAAAAGTGAATTTGAAAGAAGGTAGCTACACATAGTATATAGAACATCACTTTCGTTATTACTACAAATTGCACAAAACAAGCTTTGAACGACACTTTATACAAAAACAAAGGATTGCAATAACAATAGTTAATAAACATAAACAATGATGTTGATTTCACATGTACCCTGCAAACTGCAGGGCAAACAATTTATGTCTTCCTAATATCAAAATCCGAAAATAAGTGTTAAAATCGAACAAATATAATTTAATTTAATAGCTAACACATTCATCTGCTTCTTTTAATATATAAAAAGCCGGTGTTTGGAAGAAACATCAACTATCTACCTTAATTGTGGAAAGGTGCACTGAATATGCCGCTTTCCATAATGTAGTGTAAAAAATAGCGGATAACAAAAAAAAAAAAAAAAAACAGCAAAATCTGTTTAGTATCTAGATTAATTTTGTTCTTTATTTTCATTTGATTTAATTTTTCGAAATAAAATCGTAAATTCGTGACATGTAAGTTAAAGTAAAAAAATTTAAATACCGCGAAAGTGCGCAGCATTGACGCACTGATGTTAACGGCACAGTAATTACTGTTTTCTACAGTAATTTGACTGCTCATACAGTACGACAGTAATTTTTCGAAAAATCAAGTAATTTCAATGGCCGGCCAAAAATATAACGTTTATTTAGAAAAAATTTATTAAAATCACATTTATAACATCTCTGTTCTTCTCATAATGTAACCATTCCTGGAATTGCTAATTGCGTTGCTAATTTTGCAAATAATAGTGTATAGTATACACTGTATACTAAACCTCTGCACGAGTGCGCTTGAAATGCGTTTCAAAGCACTCGTTTGTGGTGCAAGCTTTTGCTATGTTTTGCTCTCATCAATGAAATCAAGCCTAACACTACAGAGAGCACTCGTCGCTTGAACAGAACAAGAACAAACAAAAACCAAAACAATGTTAGGCACGATTCGGAAAAGAAGTCTGCACTGACTGGAAAGTTATGTAAACAACAGCAGAACGCTTGAAGTTATGCTGTGTTATTTAAGTTTCATATTCTACATTTTCTTGTAAAAAATCATTAGGTGCATATATTTAAAAAGCTAAATAAAGGGATTTTCTTATTAATTATTCAAATTATAATAGAAGACTTATTTGTTTTGTATTAAAATGTATGTTTTCCGTTTTAATAATAATATTTAATTAAAAACAAGTTACATTTTTAAAAATTTGTAAGTAACAAAATATAAGAAATTCATCAAATTATATAAAATAACAATATTTAATACTACAATAATGTAGTTGTAGGTGTGTTTTTACTTTTATTATTTTTGGTGATATTGTAAGTCTGGTGTAGTTAGTTTCTTATGATGTTGGATGGTTGATATTGTTGCTGATGATGATTTCGTTTGTTGTTTATGGTAGTATTGGTGTTTGTGTTATTGTTGGTCTATTGTGGAAATCCATTTATTTTATTATTGTTTCTTCTTGTTGATGTTGCTTTTGATTCCGAGAAAACTATTGCTTGTATGAAAAAGTTCTTGAATAAGAAGTGTTTAAAAACCCACGACGACTAAAGTTTCGCAATAAAATTGGATTAAGAAGAAAAAATTTCTGGCGCTATCTGGGTTAAAATAGTTATTAAAATTTAAATAACTTACGTCATTTACATCCATTCTATTAAGCAATTATTTACAAAATTTTCTCCAAAAAAAAATAAAAATTCAAAAAATTGTTAAAAAAAAATGCACCGCTCGCTACGAAATAAAAATTATTTCTTCGCCAAGGTTCTGCCGCTTAAAGGGTTAATGCTAAGCAAAGAATTGAAAAAAGTAGCAATAATGCAGACGTTAACTGTGCTTAATATATATATATATATATAAGCGTGTTTTATCCTAAAATAAATGAATTTAAATACGGTGGCCGTGGCACAGAGGGTAGAATGCGTGCCCCGTATGCCAGAAGCCACGGTTCAATTTCCGTCTGGCACTTGAGAGTTTTTTTATATAAATTTAATAGTAAATCAATTAATATATATAAGTTAAAAATAAAAACAATCTTCTTTGTAAAAAAAAGTAGAGGTGCCTTGCTAATCTATAAAAATTATTGCAATATTTGAAATTACTTTTTTTATTATCTTTAAATATTTTTTTCTTTAATTTATACTTTATAAATACAAATATTTATAATTTACCCATAATAAAAATAGAAAAAACACAATTAAATATAAACAAAATTATGAGAAAAACAAAATTTGGTTTTGAGTTATAAAATTGTGGCATATTTTAATAATTTTATTTCTTTTATAATTCTTAAAAAACATATTTTTTAAGAATTATATTGTGAGCTTAATGCCAAATAATTCATGAAGCAACAGGTTGCTACAACAACAAAGTTCTTTGCAGAACTTAAACCAAGCTGACTAGACCATGGTTTCGTCGGACGCTACTCCGCACACTGCTCCTGAAGCAACTTCAAGTTGACCTAAAATGGCAACGTAAACTGAATGTCTCCAAGTGTTTGTAATGTTTTTCTGATGACATATCACTTTGAATTAAAATCCTAGCTGATTTCGTTTTGAAAATATCTCAATTTTTGCATTTTAACGTGATTGAACCACCTTGTACATTAGACAGCGCAATATATTCAAGTATAAAACTGTTTATATATGTATGTATGTATGTATGTATCCTACATGTGTATGTATGTGTGTGTGTGTGTGTGTGTGCGTGTAAAATATTGAGAATTGGGATATTTTTTCCACACTATCTACTGAGATAAATATCGCGGCGCGTTTTTTTTTAAGTCGTATCACCTGTAGACCTATTTCACTATCCCGTCCCGTCCATAAATTACGTAATCACTTTTATACGTAAATTGGGTCAAATTGGACAGCCTCTAAGAAATACAGCCATAGTCAAAACTATTTACACATCGCTAATATTTTTAAATGTTTTTAAGAAACAGCCCACTTTATTTGTTGTTGGAAATAATTTGCAAAGATATTTTTTGTTATTGCATTCTATGCAGTATGTAAAGTAAAACAAAAAGTTTTAGCAAACCTAACGATATATATCACAAAATAAACTAATAATTGATATCTACTCTCTGGCGTCATAAGTATTTACACAGCCTTTCTTGGAGTCAATAAACACAATATTTACAAACATAAGGGCTGCACGACCTTACTTTTTAGGATTTAAGGATTTTTTAGGATTTAATACATGAATGTTTTTCCAAAAGACTCCTCGAATTTACAGGAAGACTCATCAGTCCACAAAACATTGTGCGAAAACTGTATAGGCCAGAGAATAGTTATATTTTGCTAATTTTTTTTAATGATATTTTCCGTTAGGTTTTTTAAAACATGTTTTCTTTACTTTGCATACTACAAAGAATACAACAACCAAAAATTTCTTTGCAAATTATGCAAACAACAAAAAAGGCGAGCCTTTTCTTTAATCTATTTCTTCTAAAGGTGTAAATAATTTTGACTAGGACTATGTATATACATCTATCATTTATTACAAATGTTGCGAAGTAAATGTCACTGCAGCATTTTTTAAGCGACTTAAGTATGAAGAATCTTCGATAAGATTAATTTTAAATCTATCCCAAAACTTGTTAAATTCCCCTTGAATCGACTCTCCAGCCTGCTCCGACCACAACTTCCCGTACTTCATCTTTTGCAGGGCTTTGTCAATCATTTGTTTTGGAGTGGTAAGGTACCTCTTGTTGGGCGGGAAAAAAACATTGATTTGGGCCACAAAGTTGAAACTAATGGCAAAAAATGATCAAGGAGAGATATTTGAAGGTAATGCATGCAGACAGCTTTTAAAGGAATCTGCAAAACGTAATGACCCCGATATTTATGAAACGGTTGGACCTTATGCCTTGAAGCCCTTTGAGTGTGCTTTTTAGACAATGAATCAAATTGTAGATTCTTGTTTTACAACTAAAAAAACCGATTTAACCATGTTATATATACCCGTTTTACAACTAAAAAAACGTTAAAAAAACATGTTATATTAGATCATTTGAAGGATGCTATTATAAAACTAGACTGAGATGGCTTAGGATTGTAGTCGGAGCAGGCTGGAGAGTCGATTCACAGGGAATTTAACAAGTTTTGGGAGAGAGTTCAAATTAATCTTATCGAAGATTCATCATACTCAAGTCGCTTAAAAAATACTGCAGTGACATTTACTTCGCAACATTTGTAATAAATGATAGATGTATATTTCTTAGAGGCTGTCCAATTTGACCCAATTTACGTATAAACGTGATTACGTAATTTATGGACGGGACGGGATAGTGGAATAGGCCTACAGGGGATACCACTTTAAAAAAAAAACGCGCCGCGATATTTATCTCAGTAGATGGTGTGGAAACAATATCCCAATTCTCAATATCTTACACACACACATACACACACGTAGGTATAATATATATATATATATATACATACATACATATATAAACAGTTTATACTTGAATATATTGCGCTGTCTAATGTACAAGATGGTTCAATCATGCTAAAATGCAAAAATTGAGATATTCTCAAAACGAAATCAGCTAGGATTTTAATTCAAAGTGATATTTCATCAGAAAAACAATACAAACACTTGGAGACATTCAGTTTACGTTGCCATTTTAGGTCAACTTGAAGTTGCTTCAGGAGCAGTGTGTCCGACTCATCAGTAGTCTCAGTGGTTCTAGCAGTCCACTAACTTTGACAAGCTAATAGGCGCAAGATCAATAAAACCAAAGATGAATTATAGAAGCGCTATACTTTGTCAAAGCAATGTTTTTCTACTCTTTTGCTAGTCGCAAAATTTCAAAAAGTTGACTGCATTGATTCTGCAAAGATTTTGTTGTTGCGCTTTTTTGTTTACTTCTTTATCACGTATCAATCTAGGTTCCAACATTTTGTTGGTATTAAACCATAGAAGGCGTGAAGAAGTTTTTTTTTTTTTTTGAAAGCAGATGTTTATTATATGCGCAGACATATAATATTACATCATGTTTTCGTAGGTCGTGCTCGCACCAGTTTACATGAGTTATAAAATTGTGGCATATTTTAATAAGTTTATTTCTTTTATAAGAAATAAGTTTAAGTATAAGTATAAGTTTTATTTGTGCAGGATATGAACCCGAGCATGTTGGCGTTATAAGCCAGAACTCTAACCAGTCGAAGAGCTCTGCGGGATGCTAACTGCGGACCATATTAAACAGCTGAATTTGTTTTTTAATTCTTTATGGAATTTGTAATTAGTGTGAGTAGAACATCTATAGCTCTTTTTAATAGATAAAACATGTGTAGCAGGCAGAGATGCCAGATCACACGAATAGACAAAAAGGCGTTATATTTTGCACGATGCTAGAACAAATATAACGTAATTTGTATGGAGCATTTTATATGAATATAACGTCAAAGGCGTTAGGTGTATGCCACATATATGGCATATCTAACAGTTAGGTGTCTAGCTGGGTATATATATTAATAAACAAATGTCGCGCAAAAAGGGATGAAAAAAGAAAACAAGCAACAACATTTACTAACAACAAAAACTAACAAACAAACTTTACAACTTGAAAAAAAAAATTACACAAAAATTACATATATAAATTAATGATTGAACAAAAAATAAACACAAATCAATTATATTAAACATTCATTATAATAAATATATAATATTAAATATTAAATATTATAATAATATTAAAATTTTAATAACTTACGTCATTTACATCCATTCTTTTTAGCAATTATTTAAAAAATTTTCTCAAAAAAAAATTAAAATTAAAAGAATTCTTAAAAAACCACCACTCACTACGAAACAAAAATTATTACTTCGCCAAGGTTCTGCTGTGTTAGGTGTGATTGGTGCATTTTTCGCTGTTATAAATTTTTCTGTTTTTATTAAACAAACAACATCGTGCTCTGTTAAAGCAAGCAGCGAACATAGTTCTCTTTGAAGTCGACGAGTGCTCTGCAGTGCTTGTTTGTTGTTATTAAATGACTTGGATAAGCTCTGCTTGACTAACAGAGTTCTGTCAAGCTCTGAACTCTGCACTGTTGGATCTACTGTTGTGGAAAAAACGAGTGCATTTGTGCAGAGGTTTAGTGTATACATGGCTAAAACCATGATACAATTATATAAGGTAGGAGTGACAGTTCTTTCGTCTTGCGCTAACTGTCAAAAGTAGTATAAATTAGAGAACGAAAAAAGAAGAAAAGAAAATAGAAAACAAAATATACAGGCAATTGACAATCGGTGCAAGGTACTGGTGAGAAAAAAGTAAGTTGTCACTCCTACCTTGTATAATTGTATCATGGCTAAAACTAACAACCGTTCAGTTCTAAAGAACGCATTTTGAGCTTTTAAAAAGATCTATATAAGATCATTTAGATCAGTGATGGGCAAATTTTCGGCTCCTAAAATACTCAAAGTGCAAACGAGTGCTAGACAAAGGGCACAACTACTTGCGGGGAAAGGGAAACGACAAAAATTTCTACATCCATCCGTTCATGATGTTCATCGCACAAGAGTAGCGGAGAAACTAACATTGACAACAAATTTTCTTTCAGCAAAGACTGCAATAGGGTTACCAGCTCCCTCAATTATTGAATAAAAATTTCAACTGCAAATATCAAATGATAATTATATACAATTATTTGTTTGAAAATTACAAATTTTACATTGACTTTACTTTTAAAAAATGTAACTAAATTTTCTTTTTTTTAAATTACAATTTTTAAGCTAATTTTAATAGATTTTGCAAATGTTGAAACTGTTCTATATATAAAGCATACAATTATATGTAAGCGGCAACACTTTTCATTTTCGACGTCGCTCAACCAAGCACTGTGGTCAATAACATGTTTTTAAATCCTAAATTTTCAAATTTTGTTTGTATGAAAAATTTTGTTTAACTTTTGTTAGAGTTTTTCTATATTTTAAATATTTTTATTTGCAGTATTTTCATAATTTAATCATTCGTTATAATAGACGCTATCGTTACCATAGAAAGTGAACCAGTGGAAAATTTATCATTGGTTGAATAATTTGTTTTAATTCTTCACAAAGATACTACTACACCTGATTATGCTCCTAAAATAAAATTTGAAGTATTGAATAGTATAATAAAATCTTGTACGTTAATAATACTATGCTTGGAAAATATACGGAAATTTTTTAAATTCCACTATATGTATTATTTAAATTTTATATTTTGTATTATGAGAATTTGGTGTTTATTCCACTGTACTTGTGCGCAAAGCATGTTGTCATGCATGAGAAATATGAGAGTAGAATAAGAAGAGAGAGAGAGTGGAGAGAAATATGAAATATGACAGTAAAGAATTTCATTCTGCTCTTGTATTCCTTCCCTTCATGCTGGCTCTTGACTGTCCCCTTCGTCAAGCACTCAAGTGCAAACGGGTAGCTCGTAAGTGCAAAAGGCTCCTGCGACCCAAATCGCCCATCACTGATTTAGATGAATAATATCTTAAGTTCTTAATTTTTTGTAATGTATTAAGTATCCAAACATATGTTGTTCATTTGTATATTATATTTATAACAGCTGAAGACTCAGAAATATATTTTTGTGGCGGTCGTGGCCGAGTGCTTTAAAGTGCCTGAACCACTCGGTGAAAATTTTCGAGTCGCTAGGTCCGAGGTTCGAATCCACTACTAGACACAGAAAATATTTTCAATTGAAATAAACAGTGTCGGCCGACGCCTATGCACGCGTGCTTCGTGAAACTTCGGTTTATTACACCGACATAAAACTGGCTGTCGTGCTTTTACACCGACGCTGCCGATTATTCGTAGCAAGAGCGCTCAGTCGATGTTTCGCTTTTGGCTAGTTAACACCACGCTTCTATGCAACTTATGCGCGCAATTTATTACGTAATTTTAAATGCTTACACGTAAAAAAATGTTCAACCAAATTTGGGAATTACCATATTTTTTCTTTAAAAATTGTTTTGGGGAAGCAAAAACTTAATTTGTCAGAAGAAAGTAGGGTGCGCTATCAGTGTTTTTTTTATTTTGAAGTAATATGCAATATAGATACTTTAAGTACTATAAGGAGTCGGTAAAATGTTATTAGTAAAATATTACTTTCCAAATAAATATGTAATATTGATATTAATAATAAATATATGCATATTGATATTATTAATAAAATATTAATATAAATGTTATTATTAATTATTATTAATAATGCGGCCCCTAAACAATAAATAATATTGCACATTATTTACCTAGTAAGAAATTTCATTAATTTCAATTCACTTTCATATAAAAAATTTCTTTAAGCCTCTTGCGAAGTAAAATTTTCACAGTGTAAGCCAAAGAGAGATTCTTTGCTCTCACTTGGGTGCACACTACTACAAAACTCAAAGAACTGTGTATGTATTTTTTTGGCCGACACTGGAAATAAATATTTCTGTTCTGTCGTTACCTCTCTGCAGACAATGCCAAACCTCAGAGAGTAAATAAAGCCATTTAAAGCTTATTGAGAACATTTAGATTCGGCATAAAACTAGGAGGTCCCGTTCTCGATCAATTGTGTACAATTGAAATTGTGCCAACGAATTGGGCTGAAATGGCTAGTTTATTATTATATAATATTATTTTTTTTTTAAAAAGTAGATTTACAATTTAATAGTCTCGTAACCCGAAACTCTTTCTTGAGCATTCAGATGTATTTATATTGTTTAATTTAGTCGTTAAGTGATCAATAAACTAGATCAGTGATGTTCACGTAGTACCACGAATGGTGAGACTCGAAAGCTTTATTCGAGAATCGAAACACGTACACGATCGAATGCACGAAGTTCTCTCAATCAGTTGGCGCTGAAACTTCAAGCAAGATGGTTCGCGCCTCTTGGTCGCGCCTCTTGGTCGCGCCTCTTGGTACACGAAATGTTTGAGGCATATGAAAATGAGTTATTTTCAGAATAATAATGATGGAAGTGACAATGGATAATGATAATGATAATGATAGTGATAATGATAATGATACTGATAATGATAATGATGATGACAATTATAATTATAACACAACTCTTGCATAATACCTGCACAACAATTTTTGTCAGTGCAGAGAGCGAGAGAGCTACAAGCACAAGCACAAAAGTCGAAAATTGCAGTAGTATGCGTGTGAACACCACTGAACTAGATACACACAAAATCGTATTAGTTCTCGCGTTCTTGTTCTTAGCAGCAGAGGAATTTGTTTTAACCGATCCCAGCGACACAAAATATTTGTTATATTCCCGTTCTAAGAACTAATAAGTTAACTTATAAAGTTAAGTTACAGTCACTAGATCCAATTTATGAAATGGAAAACTACTGTTGGACTTTGTCATTTTGAAATTTATTAACAGAAAAAAGGTTCCGAACATAAGTTATGTAAATATAATTAAACAACTGCAAGAAAATTAACATTTTAATTGATTTTATATTTGTTTCAGTTATTTCTACAGTAATTTTTGTTCCAACTCACAGTAATTTTGCATCAAAAACAGTAATTTTTCGTGCCTAACACAGTAATTTCAACAAATTATGTTAACATCACTGCATTGACGCAACTTTTTTTTTTTATAGAATATAGCTTGAATGTTTAGCTTACGTATGTATAGCTTACGATAATCAAAACAGTTTTCCTTAATTCACACTCAACACACAACTATATCTCTATTAACATATTGAAAAATCCAACTTTTTAAGGTTAAATTAAAATAAATAAATTAATATATATATAAACACTATTTTATAAAAAAAAATTTAATTTTGTATTACTTAAATACCTGAACAAGAAGGTTTAAAAATAATACACAAAAAAAAAACATTGAAAAATTTCGATTAAACACGTTTGTCACTGTGCATACTCAAAGAGAAAAAAAAAATTACTTTCAAACTGCATTGCGGGTAAACGGTAGAATATTTTTCAACTATTCTTTCACCTAGTGATGCAGAGTTTTATCTTCTTTCATCGGGTACCTGACATCACTATGTACCTTGAACAATTTTTTTTAATTAATCTGCACTTTTGGCATAAATACACCACTGTGCGCAGTTTGCTCTGAGCTACAGAACCCACATACAAATACTAAGTATAAAGCAAAAAAATCAAGCAAACTACTTTTTTTACAATTTTTTTTTTTTCATCTTTGGTGAATTTTTGATAATTTGAATTTGGTTATTAAAAAAAGAAAAAAATATGATTCGTTCTCATTGTTGAAGCTCGAACTCACTACCTTGCGAGAACCTTACCGAGCGTTTCCACCGCCCGAACGAACGAAGAAATCATCGCGAACAAATCGTCGCGATGAATTCTTCGTTCGGTCCAACTGTTTCCACCGCACGAACACAAGTTGCGAACATTGGTAAGACGCCATCTTGTTCGTTCGTGCAGTGGAAACACTTAAATTCAATGCTTGCGAGCATCAGCGTTGATCAATATTTGTTTATGCAAACGTACTAAATTTGATTAATTTTTACTACTTTTATGCCTTTTAATTTAGGTTTTATGTAAGTATATATGTAAAGAATTTATTATATAAAGAATATTATATAAATAATTTGATTATATAAAGTGCTAATAAAATAACAAAGTAAAACAAAGTTCTTTTGCGTTAAATTTTCAATATATTTTCTTTCTTTTTTGTTTTTCCTACGTAATTAACTACAATTTCAACAAATCTACTACCTATGCGCAAATAAGCACTGGATTCGCTCAAAAAGATCGAGCGTCGGCCGATCAGAGCGAACGAAGAAATCTTCGTTCGTTCGTGCTGGAAAAGTGTTTACACTGCGCGAATAGCGCTCGCGAGCATTTTGTAAAAAACCAATGTTCCGAACCTTGGTTCGGACCAAACTGTTGGGGCAGTGGAAACGCTCGGTTACAGAACTAGTTTTAAAATATTTTCTAAAAATTTTAATGAGCTTTTTAGTTTTTTTGTTTGATTTTTAATATGTATCAAATAATTTCGCATTTTTGCCAAATAAACAAACGTTCAGATAAAAAAATAATTTAATATTGTGTTGTCATCCAGTTCTGAGCTACATTTTAAGTTTCACAACTTTATCTCATCGGGAAGTTGGTTAAAAATGGATTCCAAGATTTGTACGGGACAGACAAATAAAGTGAAGCTAATTAAAACGTTTTAAAAAATAAGTTGCATTGTGTTGGAAATCGATGTTCTCTGTAATGCGTGAACTGAACCGTGAACCGTTTCTGATTTCCGATGAAAAGTGACGTTAATACCAAAGTTTTTATGTATATACGGTCTTTGTATGTGTATTGGTTAATGAGTTATAGGCATGTTAGTGAACATTAAGTTGCAAATAAAAGGAATATTGGAATAGTTGGACAGGTCTCATTGGTTTGAGTTTACACTTGCTCGAAAAATATAGGCAAAGTAAACATTTGCCGCACCCCCTTTTACCACCCAAAAATCAATAAAAATGCTTTATTTAAGACGGTTTTGGTCGTATTAGACTTAAATTTGGTAATTATGTTCGTATGATTACTGTCGGCAACTATACTAAAAATGGGCGCAGTCGAATTATATAAACGCCCACTGTTTAGAAATCATTATAATTCCTGAGTTGTATATTTTTTGATATTGAAATGTTTTTGGCTGATATTTTAACTTGGGCGTGGGGATATTTATTATTGAAATCTATATTTTACTAAAAACAGAACAAATCAATTTTTTTAATGTGGCATAATTTTCTTGCAAAAAACCCCTTAATTCATCAGTCATCAGTTCAACTGAAAATGTTACTCACTGGAAGTAAAATTCGCTTTATTTTAAAAATATATAAAAAAAAAATTAAGCAACTGTACTTTGATTTTTATGCTTTGTTTACTTTATCGATCATCATTTATTATCATCAAAATTCTGAACTCATTCAACTTTGTAACTGAATTAAATTCATTGATAAATATATTTCTTAATTTTTGTGTAAATAATACTCAAAAATACTCCGTAATCTAATAACTCATATATTTCTATAAGTCATCGAGTAATTCCAAGCAGAAATTTGTTTTCAAAAACATAATTTTTAAACTAAATTTTTGCTTTAACTAGAAAAAATCAGTTGTTTTAGCTTCTTTTGTAGTTTAAGTGTTATTTAAGAAATTTAATTGGAAGCACTTGCAAAAATCTGTGTAGGGATGAATTACAAAGATAATCAGTGTTTCGCTTTATTTTAAAAAAATGAAACGCTGAAAACACTTACGGCCATATTTTGTAAAACGCACGCAATCACGTCACTTCGGGTTTTCTTATCTGGCAATATATTTTAATAGAAAATTTCTGAGTGAGAAAGAGAGTTTGTTTTACTTCCTATGAAAAAGGCATTGCCAGACTGAAAATCTTAACGCAAGTGACTGCGTTCGTTTTACAAAATATGGCTATTAAAATTAAAACCGGATTTTTCTACATCATTGCTACGTTATAATATTTTATTATTTTTATTGAAAATAAACTTACACATTGAAACTTGTTTGTTTGTATAAGTTTGCATGGGGGAATATAACTCATAGGAATTGTTTTTGTTATACTTTCGATATTAGAATAAAAAATGGGGGAGGCGGCCGGAGAAGGAAAATTGCTGATCGTTTGCTTAGAATACTAAGTAGATGAATTTATCGGAAAACGAACATGTGTGAAGTGGTAAACAAATTACTACGAACCATGAACTGATCATTTTTTTATTTTTTATTTAACTTTGTGACAGTCGATAGAAAAAATAAGGTGATTTAATATTTTATTGTGCCAAACAATTAGGCTCGCGTTGACTGATATGTTAATGTTTAAATTAGAGCGAACGAACACTAATAATGCGTGTTTTAGGAAGAGCAACTAACTGTGTGGAGCACTAAACAGCTGCGCAAAATCTCCTTTTCACAACACTTCACTATTGTACAGTATCTTGGCTCAGAGTGTGTGTCTGGCTCACTTGAGTGGCTCAAGTGTCAACAAAAAAAGCATTGCCTATTTCTAAAATCTTTTCGTTACTATCGTAGCAGTGCTTGCCTTTTACTATGAAATAAAATTCCAACACTAAGAGCGAAAATGAAGTAAACTCAACTGGAAATCAAAGCGACCACACCGACAAATTTGCAGCGATCGTTTTCAGTTTTCTTAAGGGCCCACTTAAGTTTTTCGGCGACCAAAACTCCATTCTTTTTTACATTTTTCGAATGCATAACATCTTAAAATATTCTCAAAAAGTTAAGAATATATGTAGAATATAATATACTGTGCAAGTTAAAAAAATAACAATTTGTCTCGAAAAGTGCTTTTTGAAACTGGTCACCAACATAACTCGATAACTATACCAAGGAATGATATCAAAATGTACACAATTAAAGGTTCTGGGCAGTAAGGTGCTAATCCACATAAAACAAGTTTGGAGATAAATTTGAAAGTTTGACGAATTCTATAAATCGCAATTTCGAATTGTTCATATTTTTCTAATAAAGAGGGTTTTTTAAATGTGCATATTTAGTAATAGACAAAACTTATTAAATATTTAACTATAATAGGTTTCTTAATATTATATGTGAGAAAACTCTTTTGAAAGTTACAAACGCGTATATAAGCCACACCATTTAACTTTTTCATTCTTTATTTAATATTCAGTTTTAGAAGTCCTGCATACAATGGTATCTGTATACTCAGAACTTTAAAATCCTTTACTTTAATGAAATTAAAGTAATTTGTAACTCGCTAATGAATAGAGATAAAAATTTCATCTTGGGTTATATAAAAGGTGTTGCTGATATGTTTTTTTTTTTGTTGCATACAAAACTCAATTTTTATATAAGTGTATATAAGTACAAGCAATAAAAAAACTTTTAAGAAATTATCTTCGACTAGGCCGAAGTTAAAAAACCCCCAAGGCCGAACCATAGTCTCAAGCAGTATAAATATTTGCAATATTTTTTGGATCTTTAAGCATTTGTTTTGATCACTAAGTATGCCCAGTTAATATGAGCTGAAAATTATTTATATTTTAAATCAGCATGTGGCAGACAACCAGTTCTATTTTATTTTATTAATTACTATTTAAAAATTCTTACTTTTATTTACTACTTTTTATAATTTCATATTTGACTTGTAAACTTTTTACATTTATCAATATTTGGCAACTAAAAAATCCCATAATAACAATCAATCATCTGGCAACGTTGTTGGGAAATGTATTAAATTTCCATCTTTTGCTTTGTGCACAAGTCGTGCACTTTTGATTTATAATAAATATTTAATTTAAGTTAAACTCCTACCGTTTTGTTATTCGTGGATCTTGGGAATAGCCTAATCAGAACAGAACATAAACAGCAATTATATTCAGGAAAATGTGCAAAAACTTACTTTGTAACACATTTCAATTTTTATTTTTAATTTGTTTTAACAATTTTATCTAAATAAAACCTTTTTTATGTGTCGGACCACAGAATAAAGTTAACCATATTAATTGTTAATTGTGGCGTCCGTGGCGTAGTTGGTTAAAGTGCGTGGCTGCTATGTCAACGAACCTGGAGACCCGGGTTCGAACCCCAGCAGAGACAGAAAATTATTTGAATTAAAATAATTTTTCTGTATGGCCGCCACCTCTATGCAGACAATGGCAAACCTAAGAGAGTAACAAAAATGCCATGTAAAGCTTCTTGAGAATAAGAACATTCCGTTCATCGCCGTTCGGAGTCGGCGTTAAACATGTAGGTCCGGTTCTTGGTCAATTGTGTACAAACTTAATTACACGCACAACACCGATCGATCATAAGAAGCTAGGTCAAAGTCCTTTCAAGGGCTGAAATGAGCAGTTATTTATTTTTTTATATTAATTTTCTAAAATATACCGCTATGTACAAATCTTGTCAAACCTGTTATGGAACCAATTTGCGAGGAAAGAAGTGCAAAGCGAAATAAAAAACATTTATGACGGTGAATCACTTATTTTTTTTTTCATTAAAACTTAGGAAAAAAAGAAATAATTGGGAACTTAAATGTAGAGATATTAATCTTTTTATAAACAATAATGCAATTAAAAAAGAAGCATCTTTAATTTTTTACACTTGGTGGAACATTTTCAGGATATGCCCATATGCAAAATTTGTATTCGATATAGTAATTTTTGTGGAATTCCAAGAGATTTTAACCCTTTTGATAAAGTCACTTTGTATGAGAGGTTGGCGTGGTTTTCATCCGATTTGGCTCATATTTAAACTTCAAAATGGATACAATTTTGATTTCATTTAGATACAAGCTTAAACAGTTGGAATTTTTTCTTCAGTTTTTTTATTTAATTCTGTGCTTGATGTTATTTTGTATGTTTGTGCTATATTTGAATGCATATCAAAACATTTCTTTATTCCACTACTTGTTTTGGAATGCACCTGCAGAAGCCGAAGTACTTGGAAGTAGTTGGGTATTTCCCGAAAAAATCCCAATCTCGAGATTCGGGATTTCCCGAAATAACGAAAATTTCAATTGTCGAGATGCGGAATTTCCCGAAAAGAATTCTCGAGAATTCTCGAAATATCGGGAAAAATTAAAAAAAAAAATCAAAAATCAGTGTAAAAGCAATGAATTTCATAAAATATTATTTTTATTTAATTTTAGTTAAGTATAAATAATATAAAAAAATATTTGAAAATATTATTATTTCAATAATTTAAAAAAAAATAGTTTAACAAAAGTAATTACAAAAAAAAAGCAAAACAAAAATAATTCAAAATTATACCTACTTATTAAAATAGGGGAAAAAAGTGATTGAAAACATTATTTACCAAAATGGTGTTTTAAAAAACACAGACTGTTAATGGCTTCGTCTGACAATCGCGTCAGACAAACAAACAAATGGAAAAGTTATACTGTTGTTGCTTCTCGCATAGCAATTGAAACACTGGTGTGAATTGGTATGTGATTATGTGTAACAGTATGGTCGTTTTAGCTTGTTGCTATGTCATGTAGTGTGCGATTCTGTGTAACAGAATGGCCGTTACAGTTTCGTGTTTCCAGGGATTAATCATATGTGTATTCTCTTACTTGCAAACTTAAGATTCTCTTACTTTTGAAAGAATTGTTTTTTCCATGGTTGAATAAATAAGGTTGTCGCATGGGTGAGAGCGAGTTCCCGTAAATGGCAAATCGAAGTTGACATCTCATACAAAATCTGAAAACGAAAATTAATAACATGAAAAGCCGTTGAAGTTGTTGTTGTTGCTTTTCATTGATTTTGACAATTATGGGTACTGAAAAGAGAGTACGATCAGCCACGAGACAACCTTATTTATTCAACTATGTTTTTTTCTATTAATATTTGTCAACAAAAAAATTTTTAAAAGAAAAAAGGATTTCTCAAGATATCTTGAGATATTCTCGAGATTCGGGATTTCCCGAAATGTTAAAAATTTCAATTCTCGAGATTCGGGATGGAAAAATCTCGAAAATTTCTCGAGAATTCCCGTCGGGAAATTCCCGAAGCCCAACTCTACTTGGAAGCATGACAGATGGCTTGCAAGTAATTTTTCTAGTGCTTGCACATCTCTTTACTAATTACACACAATCACATTTGAACTTTGGCGGGATCAAAGGTACAAATTAACAGTTTCTATACTTTATATTTCTGACTAATTGATTTTTATTTTTGATTTCAATATGATAGAAAAAAACAAGTCGGTCTCTCGCATGGTATAATAATATAAGGTAGTATTGACAGTTGCTTGGGCATCGACCATCTGTCAAAAAAAATGCCTAGAAAGAGAGCGTTCAATTATTTCTTATGTTTTCGCCATTGTTTATGTTTCAGCGCTTGCAAATAACCAAACATTTTCTTACAAAATATTGCCTATTTTATTTAATCAATAGTGAATTATTATTACTACAACGAAGATAACTTGTGAACTTTGTGTTATTAAGTGCAAACATAAGAAAAAATGTTGAAAACGTTCAAATGTAGCAACCTCAGCAGCTGCAGATGCATATGGACGAAATTAAAGAAGTTTCCAATTATTATTAAAACACCACGGCTGGAAAACGTTAAACACATATCACACATAATTTTTTCACAACTTTCATTATTATAATTGTGTATTTAACGCACATATTTTGCGGAATTTATTTATTTTTACATTCGTTTAATTCTTGTTGCACGAACAACTGTTTTTGACAGATGGTCGTTGCCTTGTTGCTGAGAAAATCTATACTTGTCAATGCTACCTGTATAATTATATCATGGGTCTCTCGGCTAAAAATCAAATCTTGCTCGGAGTCGAAATTGTCAAAATCAATTCAATGCAATTAATTGCCTTTCCTTTTTGTTGTTGTTCGATGTGTTTATTTTTTATTTTTTTTTTTTTTTTTTGATAATTCTGACTCTTAGCTCTCAGTCATGCAGCTTCTTTGTTTATTATACCATGAAAAGCTATCTCGTAGAATATTTATTATAAGGGTCTTCATTTTTATTAAATCTTTTGGGTTCTTTTATAATCTTCTGGTTCAATTTAGAATCTATTCTTATAAATTGACGGTGTTTCTTCATTACGTCATATCTGACGTATGTATGTTAATGGGAACGCTACTCAAGAATTAATATAATTTTAAAGAATTATTTTAAGTGATTTTTTAGAGTTCATTTGAAATATTGTTTTATTGAAAAAAAAAATTATTATTAATAGTATTTCGACATCGAAACTATATTTTATTTTCTCAAATTTCATTAGCTTAAACCTGAACTTATATAAATACATTTTCTTGCTTTGCTTTGGCTTGCTTTGCTCAAGTAATGTATTGGTAAGTAATAAGCTGATTAACAATTTTATAAAATATCAAAACTACAAAACTTAGTATTTACAAAAATTACTGCATTACTTCTTTTGAAGATGCGCACCAACTTGATGTCCTTTATTTCGACATTTCTAAGGCTTTTGACAGGTTGTCACACAATACTTTATTGCTCAAGCTTGGCAAGATTGGTTTTCATTACATTTTTCTCGCTTGAATGAGTTCATATCTTTCTAATACTACGTTTACATATGAGGATTAAGAGAAAGAAGATTAGCCTAATCTCCTACTGAAATCTCAACTGTTTACATTAGCGTGATCGAGATTAACTTTGACATTTCGTTGCTTTGTTTTGTTTTATGTATTTACCTTCAGCCATGTTTTTATGTATTTGTATGTATTTGTTGTTGCAGCCATTTTTTTTTACCAGACAATTATTTGCAATCTCATTTTATTACTTCTTTATAGTTACTATGTTTCCATGGCGAGTTAACTCGGGGTTAGGGTTTTCGTCGAGTTAAGAAAATGGCGTTGCTAACTCGATAGTTACTAAGTTTCCATGGCGAGTTAACTCGGGGTTTACTCGGGGTTAACTCGCTATGGAAACGCGAGTTGAGTTGAGTTTCGTTAAATCCACGAAACTCCACGAAACTCCACGAAACTTGTAAGATTTAACTGGGTTCTATCTGTCAAAGTGAATGCTGCCATTTAGTATCTATTTCGCTAGTAAAACAATAACAAAAATGTAAATGAAATTGACAAGTTCGACTCAACTCGATGCTGTGCATGGAAACACTATCGAGTTAGCGACGCCATTTTCTTAACTCGACGAAAACCCTAACCCCGAGTTAACTCGCCATGGAAACATAGTAAGTGTTTCCATGCACAGCATCGAGTTGAGTTGAACTTGTCAATTTCATTTGACATTTTGTTATTGTTTTACTAGCGAAATGGATACTAAATGGCAGCATTCACTTTGGCAGATAGAACCCAGTTAAATCTTACAAGTATCGTTGAGTTTCGTGGATTTAACGAAACTCAACTCGCGTTTCCATAGCGAGTTAACCCCGAGTAAACACCGAGTTAACTCGCCATGGAAACATAGTACATGTTGCATTTTTTAAGGAATTATCGTTGTTCACAGCGTTGCAAACCTTTTTTGAGGAGATTAGCAAATAGATTAATTTGTAATCTCGTTCTGAGGGGATTAACTTTTGTATGGCTAATCTCGTCAAATTCAACAAGATTAGCGAGTTAATCTCCTCAAAGCGCTTAATCTCGATTTAATCTCGATATGTAAACGTACTATAATAGAGATTCATACGAGTCATTGATAATGCAAAATCTTCGTAATTTTTAGCAGTGTCTGGGGTTCTTCAAGGTAACATCCTTGGGCCCTTACTTTTTGTTATTTTTATTAATGATGTCTCTAAATGCTTACATACTGCTCAATTTTTACTTTACGCAGATGATTATGTCTCTAACGAGCCAATAAATACAGTTCTTATAGCTCTATCTATAATATAGTTGCTTTCTTTATATTGCTAAATAGAAACTAACTTGTTACACTTATATTTTACTATTTTTACTATATTATTATTGCTCAATCTGTAAGAATTATTATCCAGACTTAAATAAGTAAATAAGCATATAAACAATAAATGATAAAAAATAAGATTTGAAGATCGTAGAAATATTATTTTACTTCTGCACAATTCGTAGCTTTTATTTTAAGATGCGAAAAGTTAGGTTTAACAGAATATATTTTTCCAAAAGCTTTACAAGCATATCCATGAAGAACCGATTTCTAGGAAATGTTCGAAGTTGACAATATATAGCACATGGTCCAATAAGTTCCAAAACTAAGTAATAAAAAAACTTTTTTTTGCAAATATTCTTCTTTATTCATCAACATAGAGTTCCTTCAAGAGCAATACATTCATTCCACCGCTTTTCTAACATTTCAATAACGGTTTTGTAGCACAATTTGTGCTTCGCCTCAAAATACGCTTCAGTTTCAGCCATCACCTCTTCATTGGAGCTAGAGATGGGTCGTTCCGAACCTGTATAGTTCCTGGAAATATGTTCACAGTCGGACATAGTTCCAATCGTTCCTTACATTCATTTTTAACATGTTCACACAGTTCCGGTTGCAATGAATTTTTTTCTATAAATCAATATGAACCGACTTCTCTTTCACACATATTATGGCTTACACGAATTTGTGATCGACTATAAGTGCAACGATATGTTTGCGAACGAACGAAACAACTGATGTGTGAAATGGTAAGATGACATTTCGACGTTCTTGTTGCGCGCAATGCTGTGTTTATTTCGTTTTGAACATGCTTTCATTCAATTGAATGGAACTGCGGAACTAGATAGTTCCGCGGACATGTTACAATCTGCTGCATATGAGTTGCATGAGTTTCATTCAATCATATGGAACTGAGGAACTAGATAGTTCCGCGAACATGTTACAATCTGCTGCATATGAGTTGCATGAGTTTCATTCAAACAAATGGAACTGCAGAGCTAAATAGTTCCGCGGACATGTTACAATCTGCTGCATATGAGTTTCATTCAATCAAATGGAACTGCGGAGCTAGATAGTTCCGCGCATGGTATAATTATACCAGGTAGCATTGACAACTGCTTATTTTCTCTTCAACAGGAAAACATAAATTGTCAAACACAGCTGTTTGCGAAACGAAGCGAAAATTAAAGCAAGTGACAAAAACAAACAAAAAACTAATAAGAATATTGTGCGTTTAAATAAACAAATCATAAAGAAATAAACATTTAAAATCATGAAAGTGATAAAAAGATCTTGTGTAATTTGTGCGAAAAGTTTTTCAGTCCGTGATGTTAAATTTTATTCAGTGCCTAATAACGAAACTCGTCGCCAGCGGTGGATTGATGCCTGTGGCTTGATACTGGCAGAAAATTCGTTTGTTGTTTGTGTTTTCATTTATTAACAATGGCCGACCAGCGAACGCTCTCTTTTTGAGTATATTTTTTGACAGTATATGATTTCCCAAGCAACTGTCAATGCTACCATGTATTATTATACCATGGTTCCGCGGACATGTTTTGCAACTCGAGAGTACTCAATTTGTTATTTTTAAGCATTTATAAGTTACATACGAACAGACGGACATGGCTAAATCGACTTGGGTGGTGATGCTGATCAAGAATATATATACTTTGCTATACCTATGCCTCTTTATGGGGCTTACAAACAGAGTGACAAAATTAATATGCCCTTATTGCGTTTTTCTATGGGAGCCCCCCTATGGAGTGGTCGGAGGGAATAAGTGTCTAAGGAAAAAATGTTCCTTTTTCAAAATTAATGGGGGTCAGTCATGCATATTAATCCTCTTCGGCCTTCTCTTAAAGCTGTTCAGGTGTAGAGAATACGTATACAAAAACCATAAAAAATTGCTACTACAGCTCAAAGGAACTACATAGTTCCGCTGTACAAAAGAATCGTTCCATGTTCGTTCCGACCTCGGAACTGTTTAGCACAAGCCTAATTGGAGCCAAATCTCTTGCCGGCAAGCATTTTTTTTAGAACAGCAAAGAGCCAGTAGTCGCTGGTGGCCAAATCTGGCGAATACGGTAAATGAGGAAGCAATTCGAAGCCCAATTCGTGGATTTTCGCCATCGTTTTCATCGATGTGTGACACGGTGCATTGTCTTGGTGAAAAAGAATTTTTTTTCTTCTTCAAATGTGGCCGATTTTTCGCGATTTCATCCTTCAAACGCTCCAACAACGCTATATAATCACTGTTAATTGTTTTTCCCTTTTCGAGATATTCGATGAACAAAATGCCATGCGCATCCAAAAATACAGATGCCATAACCTTTCCAGCCGACTGTTGTGTTTCTGGTCGCTTTGGCTTGCTTTCATCGGTTGCTCTCCACTCAGCTGACAACCGTTTTGATTCCGGTGTGTACTGGTGAATCCATGTTTCATCCACTGTCACATACCGATGCAAAAATTCATATTTTTTTTTTGTAAACAGTGCCAAACAGCTCTCCGAATCATCGAAACGTTGTTGTTTTTGGTCCGGTGAGAGAAAACGCGGCACTCATTTGGAAAGCAGCTTTCTCATTGACAAATGTTTCTGTAGAATTGTTCCCACACTGCCTTTTGATATCTTCAGAGCGTCAGCTATTTCATGCACCTTCACTTTACGATCGGCCAATACCATTTTGTGTACTTTTTTTATTTTTTGTGGTACAACTGCCTCGTTTGGGCGTCCTCATTTGTGTTTGTACGACCAAGTTTAAACTCAGCATACCATTGGCAAAAGGTTGCTTTTGACGGAGCAGAATCCGAATAACACTTTCGAAGCCATTGCTCAACTTGGACGGTATTTTTTCCCATCAAAAAACAGTGATACATCAACACACGGAATTGCTTTGAACCCATTTTGAAAATATCAACAGTAGCGTCACTTAAATCACTGCAACTTGTGAACTAAACCTTAGATTGCCATGACATTTTTACACGTATTGTTTGAAGGTTGAAATATTATATCGATATTTCGTGAGAAGTGCCACCAAGTAGTTAGTCTCGGAACTTATTGGACCATGTGTTATGAGTGAGTGGACGTGATTATTGTAAAATAACCTTTGATTCTATTCGAGTCTCGTGAACTTAAGATCCTCGTTGAATCCAAATACCAAAAATCAACTTTTAGATCGTTCTGATCGATCTATTTTACGATATCGTAAAATATTCAATATTGATGTCATCCCCGTTATCGTTAACGATAAAAATTGTCATTTAAACTACAACTTCTCGATATCGGTATATCTTTCGGTTTACTGGGTAGTTACATTAAATTACTTCGTTAAACATAATAATAAGCAAATTCGTTTACATGCGTTTGTGTGTGTATTTCAATTAAATCAATTTTAGCTCATTAAATAAGGGCCCTCACGATATAAGATGACCATAAGTATGAATGAAGGTCAGAAAATGTATTTTTTTTTACTACATAAGCAAATGGTTAAAATTTTTTAATATCTGTAACGCACCAGATATCTATAAGTTTTTAGCTTTAAAGCTTGAATTTTCGTTATGAATCAAGTGTTCTGATGGTCGTCTAGTGTCTTTATCTCTTTATGATTTGCCGAATAATTGCTTTCTTATCAGCAAATATAATCACTATCATTTATAGCGAATATTTCCAAAATATTATCAGTAATTTCTCATAATATGGATATAGATATCTTTCGGATAATAAAGAGCAAAGATAACTTAATAATTTGATTTGCATTCATTGCCAATTAGCAACAATCCAAAATGAATGACGTAAAAATGTTTTGATTACAACTTCTGAGACGAAAATATTCTAAATATAGATGCTTGCAATGTATTGAGTTCAAGTTATAAGTAAAGTAGTAGCGATATAAAAAATGGACTACAAAAATATTCATTGAAATATATACATGTCAATAATATCTACATTAAAAGGCAAACCCTGCAATGCACTTTTAATGTTAGATGAAACAGATGCTAATTAATAACAATTGAGTTATAAACACTGCACGTTCTACCCAGATAATTTAGAATACAAAATTTAAACGCTTCCTATAGAGACAGCAATCTAATTCTGGTTACTTAGTTTGTTATGATTAAAGGCTCTTATTTTATTACGAATTTGTACTTTAGACTGAATGATAAGGTTTCGATGCACCAATTTAAGATTTGTTTAAAACATCTGCGACATGGTTTGGTGCGAACATTTTTATTTATATACGCAAATGAAGGCGCCGATGTATGATGTCAATTGTTTCCTCAATGGGCTGGCTTACATTTAAAAGATAAATTTCAGAAATTTATACTTTTCAATGAATCTATGCTATGGATGGAGTATGGATCTCTTAAGACTTGACAAACAAGGTGAGCAAGTAGAATTTAAATAAGTATAAATTGAAAGCGAACTTTGCTCGAAGTGTCTTCGCCACATTATATAACTTAGCTTAGGCGAACAGCAAACATTCCATGTAGCATTCCTGAAACACCTTCTTCAACTTACCCGACTCTATAACACAGACGGCTTCCTCAGCTGTCACGATGGGACACTTGCGATCCAATGGATGGCTCAATTCATTGACGTAGGTGAAAAAGTTGTTCGATTTTTGCAACGAGGCCACCGCCGATGTAGTTCTCAGGATAGACCGATTCAGCTGCGCTAATTGTTTGCTCAACATTAAAGCCATGTTTTTCGTATTTTGTTGCTAGTTTCCTCCACGAAATTCACCCTTTGTTAAGTATTAAAGTGTTCAAAATGTTCTGAATCTTAATTCAGTTGTATTCACGAATGGCGGTTGCTTAAATTAAAATATTTATCAATTCGACTTGCTCGCCGACGCGGCGTATAACTTATTCCAGCACAAAATATTTTACTAAGTTGTAAGATTCTTATCGTTTCTCTTTTGGTTCATTATTTGTTGCGTTCTCTTTTGTTCGGCTAATTCGCTACAATGAAAGCTTCTTTCAAAAGTTTTAACGCTGAAAAAGCTGAAAATGCGCTCTTGTTGTTGGTTTTTAGTTTGAAGTTTGTTACGTCGTTGGTTTTTAGCGCTTACGTCGTAGTAGCGGAAAGCACACGTCGTAGCGCCACTAATAATTTAGTTGCTTCTTGTCTTTGGACTATTCAGAATTTGAAATTAATATGCAAAGTTTAGGAGAATAATTAAAATTTTGATTTTTAAATAATAGACAAAGGAATCAAATGTTACCTGTGTTTTTTTATGAAAATTACAATTTGATTGAAACTAAAATTGGAAGTGTTTTTGTAGAGGTCTTATGATTTCTATAATGGTACATTTTCCCAAAGTTGTTTCTATGGGACGTACTTACATACATATATTTTCAGTTGCAAGTCCTCAGCAGATCCTTTCAGCAATCTTGGCTTCTCAAGTTATTTAATTTTTACAAAAGAAAATTTGTGCGAACAGGTAATCTTTCCATCTCGAATATCCATGAGTTTTTTATTACATAAATATGCTTAAATAGTAAACAAGAAAAGTTTCTGCTATTTCGATTCACTGCTTTGGAATTAGTCAACAAACAAAGTTAACTGAAAATAATCGTTTAAAATGGTACTTCGAAGGTACTCCCAGTCTAACCTAATAAAGAAAACAGAAAAATTTGACAAAAATATTTTTATTTTTCTATAGAGTCTTCTTTTAGCTAAGATACCCTAAATAAGATGAGAATCGTCGGACTCCTTAAAATAGTCATCAACTGCAGGCTCCACCTCTTCATTGCTGGCAGAACATATACAATTGACCCATTTTTTTAGGTTTGGATCAGAATCATCCGTAAAAGGGCTTACACATCGGCGAATCTGTTCGTCACACGGCGGCCATGGTCACACAAGTTCGCTAGTTAAGAAGCGATGTTCGACAGTTTGTCACGATGCGATGTTTCGACGTGTTTACAAAAACTTTTGATTTTCTCTGTCGAACAAGGGATGCTGCCGAAAATGATGACAAAAAACAACGAAAATCAATGGCTTGTGTGACGAACAGGTTCGTCCAATTTGAACGCTAGCTTTTTGACACACGTTCGCGCCGCCATGCTGTTCGACGAACAGATTCGCCTATGTGTAAGCCCTTTAAGGGCTGGCGAATCAAGCGAAATAGGTTCGTGAGGAAGCAATTAGAACTTTAGCAAAATCAATAAGTTCAAGTTAAGATTGCTTTCTCACGTCTAAACATTTATCAAGCTTTTTTTCCTTCAATGGAATTCGTTAGACATTTTAAAAGATTTTTGAATGTTAAAAGAACTTGAAGTTGCTCAGAAAGGTAAAAAAATGATTAAATTTTAATTAACGACCCTTCATTTGATGCTCATATAAGAATCTTCGGAAGATATAAAGTATTTAAATTATGTTTTTTTTAAATATGCGCCTTTCATATCGACTCATAACCGCCAAAATATCTTAAGCGACATAATATCCGATTTATGTTTTTTGATGAAAATCGATAATTTGCGATGGTTTACATCGTCTGTCAAAATTTCATAGGTGTACGAAATTAGATTATGAATTTAAACCAAAAGCAAAAAATTAAAAAAGCACTAAGCACCTAAGCAAAGATAATTACAAAAAACCTTCTCCTGTAAAATTTTCTTTTTGGCGCTTAAGATATTTTGGCGGTTATGAGTCGATATGTTATCTGTTAAGTCTGCGGTTTTAGGGGAAATCTGAAAATTAAAATCTCCAGTTAAAGCTGTTTTGTTGGGATCAATGAACTAACTATTTTGATGTTACGTTTTAAGCGAATTCGAAATAATTTTCATCCGGTTTTTTCCGATCTGTTGAGACTTTGATGAAACCATGGTATAATTCGCTATATTTTTTAATTTTTTTGACCAAGAATGATAGAAACAAGATTACGAGTTCCGCAGTGCCGATATTTAACGCTCTCTTTCTCAATTGAGTGCATGACGTCACACAGTACTTTTTCTTGACAAAAACGTATGCAAATGTGCGATCGCTTAAATTATTCCCCAAAGGGCTCCAAAGTAAAATTATTCCAAAGTCTAACAATATCGCTTGTGACGTCATCCTCTCTCTCTCTCTCTCAGTTGCGGAACGCATAATCTTGTTTCTATCATTCTTGTTTCTTGACAGGAGATGGTTTCCCAAGCAACTGTCAATGCTACCTTGTAATTATTATACCATGGATGAGACATAGGCGGTATTTATTACTTACCTAATTTGTGTAGAGAAATGCCCAGAAGAAAACAATTTCTTGACGTGACAATGTTACAATTTAACGTTACTCCAATTTTGTTATAAGAAATTATAACGTGTATAGGTGCTACGGTAAAAAAAACGAACACCAGTAATGGCTGGTTCTTAGTGCACTTGTCAAAAATAGACAGATTATTCATGACGTCATCGGTAAGGTATCAATTATGCAATTACTAAAGTAAGTAAAGTAAGTAAAGTAAGTAAAGTAAGTAAAGTAAGTAAAGTAAGTAAAGTAAGTAAAGTAAGTAAAGTAAGTAAAGTAAGTAAAGTAAGTAAAGTAAGTAAAGTAAGTAAAGTAAGTAAAGTAAGTAAAGTAAGTAAAGTAAGTAAAGTAAGTAAAGTAAGTAAAGTAAGTAAAGTAAGTAAAGTAAGTAAAGTAAGTAAAGTAAGTAAAGAAAGTAAAGTAAGTAAAGTAAGTAACGTAAGTAAAGTAAATGAATGAGTAATATAAAGTAAGTATAGTAAAATAAACATTAAAAAAATGTATAGCAGAATTTTATTTATTTAATTTTATCTGCATTGGTTTGATATTTTTTTAACAAATCTTTATTTATTATTTAATAAATTGTTTTATTATTTTTTATTGAATTGCACTACATATTTTTACACTTTATTTAAAATTAATATACTTCTTTGTAATTAAAGGAATCTACATACATTTTATTAGCACTTTGACAAAATGTGACATTGATGACTAGGAAGTGAGTTGTTTTATTTATATATATTGATGAATTTGATCCAAATTTAATTGTTTTATAAAAATATTTTAAATAAAAAGTATTTTACAAAGTTTTACATGGATAATTTATAAAATAATTTAATATTTTATCGACATAGATATAAGGGTGTATGTATAACTTTGTATTAGTATTTTAAAATATTTAACTTAAATGTGTATGATTAAATACATATAATCGTATTATAAGCTCGGACATAAAATTATTGCTACATTCTATTTAAACTTTAAATTTTAAAGCAGTGATCGGCAAAAGCATGCCCGCGGGCAACGCATCAGTATTAGTGCCTTTATGCATGTGAAGCCGAAGCTAAATAAACGAACTTCAGTCTTATGCCAACCATGGTATAATAATACAAGTAGTAGCATTGACAGTTGCTTGGGAAATCATATACTGTCAAAAAATATACTCAAAAAGAGAGCGCTCACAATCCGCCATTGAAAACACAAGCAATGTTGAAAACGTTGAAGTGAAAAAAAAAACAACAACCACAGCAGCTGCAGATGCATTTGCACAAACAGTTGTTTTTGACAGTTTATGTTTTCCTGTTGAAGAGAAAATAAGCAGTTGTCAATGCTACCATGTATTATTATACCATGATGCCAACTGTCGATTGAGTAGGTTCGCGTCACATGCTCTCTTCAGATTTTTGTTTTTCGTTTCAGTTCGTTGTTTCTTTTTAACGACCAATTTGGTTCAGTGTACGCACATCGTTACATTAAAATACGAAGCATTGTATGGTTGTGTGCGTGTGCCGACCACTGATTTAAAGCGATTACAAATAATAAATATGGTAACGAATAATCAATATACAAACATAAAATATACATTATTTGGTCTTTGGTAACCATTATTAATGAGAATGTTTTTGGGTTTAATTTGGACAATTATTATTTATAATGATTTTGCGAATACATCACTGTTAATTCTTTAAATTATATACAAACATAAGTGTCTGAATATTAATTTTTATAATACAAAATTTGTCTACATCGGGTTGTATGCGTACTTTTATGCAAAAGATTTATCTATAAATTACTTGTTTTCCGTTAAACTATAGATAGAAAAATAAAAATATTTGAGAGTATTTCTGAATATTTCAACAATAGACGTTATAAAAGAAAATTTCCATTCAATCAAACCATTCCTTTCATTACTATAAACCATTTATTTTGGAATTTGATTTGTTTCATACGTTTTTATTTGATTTTTAGTGCTTCATAATTTTAACCATTTCTATTTTACATGAAAAAATGTTGCTTTAATCATGAACAGTTTTTTTGAGGGTTTACGTTTTTTACGTGTTTGTATACTCAAAGACCGAAAAAAATGACAACAAATTTTGGTATTTCCTAGTATTTTCGTAGTATTCGTTTTATGAGAACAAATGTACTAGCTCTTAGATTTTCAAAAAAACTATTCATCCTGACAATGAAACACAAAAAGTGAGAAGTTCTTGTGTACATTGTACCAAAAAATTTTTGGTGCACAGGGAATGGAAATGCTCGCTCACTCCTAGCTCCCGCTCGCGAGCTTGCGCTGATTTTTGAATTTCTGCAGCTTTCACTATTGTCGAAATAATATAAAATATTATAAAAACATGTTCGCTCGTAAGCTGGAGCCGGTGAACATTTTTCAATCGCACTCTCTTTAGGGCTTGCGAGCCACGGAATAAAATTTTCAGCTGAAGATATAAAAGTGGTTACAATTCTTTGAAATGTTTGTCAATATATATCGACACTTGTCAAAAATGTATTGTATCAAAAGATATTTAAGAGCATGGTTGGATAATAAAGTTGTCGCAGGGCTAATCGTACTCTTTTCTCAGTAGTCAAAATTGTCAAAATCCATGAAAAGCAACAATGGTTACAGCCCGTAGTATGACTCGTTTTTATACTATTATATAATAATTTAGGTTCATAATAGTTCCAGTTGAATCAATTTGTCAAATAATCATCGATTTTTGTCCGAGAGGTCCTCAAAACCCAAAAAAGTTCAAAAGAACAAACCAAGACCATACATAGTCCGAGCGTATCATATTTGTCATAGAATCATAGATTTTTATGCAAGAACTTAATTGAACCCATAAAAGTACCTGTGACTCAATTGCGATCTATGCTATGCCCCTTTTTTAATTTTGCGATTCATTGTCAAGTACGACTCATGAACTGTCTCGTGAGTCTCAATCGTTACATTTGCGTATTTTTTAGCGTTCTCGTACGATCGTTTTTAAAATTGGACTGTCGTAAGTGAGCGTTAGAAGTTTTAAAAGGCACTCCAGCGTGTACCAAAATAAGCTGTGTACAGGCTTGTGTGCGTATATGCCAATGTAGCCAATTTTTTATTAAGCATTTTTACGAACTGTAGCTATTTATCTATTTAGTCAGTAGCTGTAAAATGTTTTATCTTTGGCTCGTAAGTATTAAAGAGCTCTCTCGCGAGAGCGGTTGTACAATTTTTATAGGCTCCTTTTGAAAATACTGACTAGCCAAGCAGGAGCCAGCGAAAACAACAAAAATAAAACAAAGTGGTTTGAGCTCGTGAACGAAAGCTGTATATAATACAAAGTATGCTTAAGCTCACGAGCTAAGGGCCAGAATCTGTAAAAGGTGATAATAGGGAACGACTATTTCCGTGGCTTGGTATCAAATTCTGTTAAAATCAGAAGATCAATGTGGATATTGGAGCAATGTGGATATTCAAATCAAGTTGAGAAACACTGTTATAAATCATGTTTTTGACATGGAAATCATAGTTTTACTAACATGAGATTCAATTTAAATGCATCCGAGTTCTAAAATTTTTCCAAAGATACGAGTATAGAGAGAGATCGTAAAATATTTACAAAATTCATATTTTCTCTAAAATTGTCGAGTTATAGAGTTGAAATAAACGTTTTTAATTTCAATTACGTGCTTGATTTCTATAGTCATAACAAAACATTTGTTGACAGAGAAGTAATATTTGAAAATAATTATGTTTCTACATTTGGATTTAAATAATATTAAAAAAAACATTGAAACACAGTTTAAAAAAAATTTATATACATAGTTTGTGAATTTAACTCTATAACGACGATTTGCTTAAATAATAACCTTAAACTTAAATAATGGCTCTAAAAATCAATCTAGATGCAGTATATTTGACTACAAAATGTTTATCCTTACGTTTTAGGACTCAACTCTAGGCTTTTACAGCCCTTACAATCTTTAATCTTTAAAATTTAAACAATAAAATTGTATGGTTCTTTGTATGAATGCTTCTACTTATATTAAAAAGAAATATTTGCTAATTTTTCGAAGTCAAATAGTGGATGCATAAAGTTGTGCAATAAAAATGGCTCAAATGAAGTATTAATAAATTTTTTGATTTACTTTTTTTTACATCTTTTACAATACCTACGTTATAATGTTTACTTTAAGGTTTAAACATTACTTAAGTACGGTATTTTCAAAAGATTATGTGTAGATGTTATAGTAAATTGAAAATTTATTTGAATATCCAAAAAACTCTATGGACGGAACTTAACATAGTTCGTACATTTACGCTTTCTTAATGGAATTTTTATTTTTGGTGTAGATAACTGCCATTTTTTTAAGAAAGTAAACAATTTGTGTTGTACGATTATGCATTTTTGCAATAATAAGCAATAGATAATTTTTTAACTACTGAAGAACTTAGTTTTTATTATGACTAGAAAATGCACCGAACCGACTATTCAAGTGCATTTGGAACTGTGTAATTTCTGAGTGTAAGCTTTGTTTTTTTTGTTTTGTTTGTTTTAAATTACAGTGTAATTAAATTACATTGTAATTGTAAATTTTTAATTGAATTGAAACTTTCTAATTATTTTAAAATTACATAATTACACTGCTTATAGCATAAATCGTACTCAAAGAATTATTAATAAATATATTCGTTCTATGTTTTTATTTTCGTATGTTTGGTATTCAATTTCATTCTTAGTTTGGGTGCAGTAGAAAAAGTATTCAGTTTTGGCCAGAGTTAAGTTGAAAGTTTAAATAAATAAAAAATAACAAAAAAAAAAAAAAAAATAAATAGAAGATTAACGAAATTGTAATTTCTGACACTAATTGTCACTTTAAAAAGTTATACATTTTATTGATGTGCATAAATATTTTGCAAAAAAAGTCAAAGTCATAGGTAAAGGTATGATCTGAACAATTAGTAGATATTGTGACCATCACTCGGAATACCTTTTCCACTGCCAAAAAAATCTTATCTCCCCTTACTTTTCTAGAATATACTCTAAATCTTAGTTGTATTCGTTTGTTATGAGTTATTTCTATGCGTTGTTTTTTTAATACTAACATAAGTTTAAATTGCGTGCGCTTAGTTTAAATTCTAATTTCTCTTATAACTTCTTTCGAGTATGAATATTTGTTTTTTGTTATCCCTAAAAATTGTTGGTTCCAATTCAGCTTACTGCTGCCGTCCCTGGTGCTCGCGGTTGCATCATGCTGATGCACAGATTATGATCACGTTCGTCACCCCAACCGCCATTGCCTTTGCGTAGTTTTGTCTTCTTGATCAGACTGGCCACAGTGAGCGTTAAGGATTTGGGATACATTTGACCAGCATTGCGTGCAATACGCAACACTTGTTGCACCTTGGATATAACTTGATTTGATTCACAGTTTTTCTTTTTATGATGTACGCCGCTATTCCATAATAAAAAGATGAATGGCATTGTATGATTTTAATCGTAATCAACTACTTACCACTCTCCTATGTGGAAGACTCTTGGTCCCTTCACAATCATGGCATGTAATTTCTTCGGCAGACATTGTTGCGAGACATGTTGTAAAGACCAGTCCCAATTGTAGTCATCGTATGTACAAAAATGTTTGCCACATTTGCGAATGCCGGACCAGGTGCTCCGGTTAAAGGCGAAACCCATGTTATGTTTACTGCTTATCCAAGGCATAACTTCGACCTTTTGAGTAATGAGACGATTATCGTTTTGTGGTGCAATATTTGCAATAATCATATTATTTGAGAATGTCTAGTTAAGATAATTTTGGAGGAAGCAAGCATTGGGATAATCGACTAAGAGTCTCAACTTTTAAAACGAGCTCAATACTTAGTATCTGTTTTTTTTTTTTTTTTGTTTGTTAATAATTATGCTCGAGTTTATGGAGCTTGAAACGGTCATGCAATTACCTTTATGCAGGTCATGCCTCAAATGAAGTCAGTCATACATCTAAGCTACCGATTTATAGATAACACTAGCTTACAAATAATTAAAAAAAATCGCATCGATACGACTATTTTTTAATTCATTAGGATATCAAGAATCTTTAATCAAGGGTCCATAATAATTTCTCAGCCACCAGATTTTCGATATAAAGGTATATATTATACAGTCAGAAATGAAGTCTACTTGAAGGTATACGATGCTCTATGAAAAATTACGAGTATTGTTTATGCAAGTCTTACGACCGTACTGTTCATCCTCTGGATATCTTTAACCAGTGGGTAAAGTACTAGATTTTCAGTAGTTTTAGATAGCAGCAAACCATCAAATATCCACTTTTAAAGATATCCAGAGGTGAACAATACGCACCTTAGAGTTTTTCCAATAGAAGAAAAATTATCATCAGTCATCAAATTTCATTTGAATTTTGAGCTAATTTTATTTTTTCGGATAGGGTTTAAAATACTGATCGGTACAAAACTCCTTAAAAATAAATAACCTAAGCTGTAATACCTGTTAGCACTATGTTAAAAACCTACCTCCCATTACCAAGTAATCATTATGTAACTACTTTTGTAATGAAAACTTTCCCTACTGGGTAGTTTTATATTGTTTAAGGATTTTCAGGTGTTATATATAACTTTTCAGTCAATTCTGGCTTAGTTCGAAATGGGGTGATACATTAGTAGGAAAGAAGGGACTATCAAGTGAAACATGCGTGACGGAAAGCCGTAGAAACATGTGAATTGAAATCTGAGGCAAGAGTTATGTAAAAGCCATCTCACTCACAAACTTCTTTACCACCAACTAAAACTTCTAAGTCGTAAATATTGATGAATTTTCAATTTTATTTTATTAGAAATGAGGAAAAAAAAACAGAAAAGTTGAAGTGCAGGACCATGGCCTGGCCGGGATTCAAACCCGAGACCTTTTCAGTGGCAGTCAAGCCCGTTAACTATTCGATTATCGAGGCCGCACAACTCTTGGATCAGCTAGAATTCGAACCTCGGATCTCGCAGTTCGCGAAATTAACATAGAACGGTTCACGTTATTTTTAACGCATTTTGCCACGGCCGACACATGTGACTAATATACACTTAACTTTAAAAAAATATGTCCACACTAAGTTAAGTTTTAAGATTAATGTTTTTCGAAGTTCAACGGATTTGAAAATTTTATTTCGAGTTAATTTTTGGTTTTCAAAACTTGCCACAACCAGATTTTTTAATCAATCCATTAGGGGTTGTCTATAAACCACGTGGCCAATTTCCGGTTTTTTTTTTTAACCCGTCCCCCTCTGTGACTTTTCGTAGTGCATTTTAAAACTCCTCCCACCTATAAAGTAGCGTGACATACTAAATAAAGAAATTAATTAATTCAAACATTTATTATTTTGATTAGCTCTCAGTATTTTCACTAGTATTACTGACAGGGCTGGGGAGTCGGAGTCGGTGCTTCAATATTTGGCGGAGTCAGAATCGGAGTCGTGATTTTTCGAACCGACTCTGCAGCCCTGATTACTGACTGATTACTAGATAAATTTAAGGAGAAAAATAGAAGAAACCAATGCCGAAAAGCAAGCAAAGAAAAAGCATACATGAAGATGTATGGATGAAAATGTTTTTAAAATGATGGATGTTTATTAATTAGAATTTTTTGGAGTTTTTTTAATTTTTGGTCACGTAACAATGTCTGAACTCCAACTTCATACCGTTACGTATCATAGTGCATTTCAAAACACCTCCCTCCCAATAAATTGTTAACGTAGTTTATCCTTAGACGACTCGAGATTTATCAAGATTACCGAGTGGGTTAAATTTGAGTTCAGGGTGCAAATAAAAATGTAAGTCCGCTGGCGGGGATTGACTACAATAACATAAATAGATCTATCACTCTATCTCGAAAGTAAATAAAAAGTTGTTATATTGGAATAAAGACTTCGGTTTCTAAATATTTAGGAGTTTATTTAGTTTAAGTTTATCTATAAATTTTACTAGTTTACTAAAATTTAATTTATTTCACTAAGTTCAGATATAAATAAAATTTGATAGAACAGTTTTTTAGGTACCTCTTTGAACTTAATTGCACTTGGTTTGTTAATTTTTTTAGGCATGCGATATACAACCTAAACAATTATTTTACAGTAAAAAAGGTTACACATCAATTGTAATAAAGGTTACACATCAATAAAATCGTGGAAAAAATTTAAACATACATATAAATTTATAAATACATAGATATAATTTAAGACATGTATTAAAAGGTAACAGTTAACGATGAATGTAAATATAATTAATGTAATGAATCGTTTTTAAGGGAAATATTTAGCGATTAATGAAGATAGTGTGATTAAATGTCGGCAAACAAGGAAGAATTTATATATCAAAATTTAAACATCGCATGCACGTTATTTCCCAAAAAAGTTTTCAGTTTATATTGCATGCAATCTTGATGAAAGACAAAAAATGTCTGAAATTACGACGTCTGATAAATATTCTTAAGTGAAGTCCTGAAATGAATAAAGAGCAGTATTTATATTTGATTGAAAATATTTCTGATTCGTTCTATAGAGATTCGTTCTATAGATCACTTGATCATGAAACATGCAAGGGATCAGTTGATGGTGTTGTTATATTTAATAGATCTATACTTTTTTGCTCACGAAAAATAACACTTCCTGAGAAGTATTCCAAAGGAAGGAAGTCACTTTGAAGAAATATATATAAAAGTATAGAACTCTTCCACTCTTGGTTTAGTTCTCACACTAAATACTCAGCTAAACGCAATATAACACATATGTAAATAAAAAAGAATTGAAGATGGTGTGGAAAAAGTCATGCGAATTATATGAGAATAAAGCATACTATGTATACAAAGCAATTTATATTTAGACCAAAATAATTAAATTACTAAGAAGTTTCACTGGGCTTTAAAACCCGATGATTGTTCATGGGAAGTCGTTTAAAATATTTAACAATTTTAAGAAGAATGAAGGAACCAGTGAGACCTCTTTAAAACGGGAATAAATAATAATGAGCAAAACATGAAATGGACGAGTACTAACTTCCTAATGAGACTTACTAAGGCAAGCAGACATACACAAACACACTCAAACACACATACACATCCAATAATGCATTCATTATAACAACTAAGGATCTTCTACTGCAAAAGCTTATGATTGAAATGTTGTTTATGGTACAGAAAGAATATAGAAAAGACATAGAGTAAAGAGACTACCTTCTGATAGACTGAATACAATGACGGAAGAACGTGATAGCTCCATGTCTGTTGTGCTGAACTCTTTTCGGTTGGGTATGTGTTTGCATTTGTATTGGTATTTAAATTATTTTTATTAGTATTCGTATCACCGACATACTTTTTCGAATTAAAATTATTTTCGTTAAAATACGATTTTAGTCTATTGGATGATGACGGCAATGACGATGACGTTAATGATGACGATGATGAAAGTTGCAGTGAATTTCTATTCTTATTATATCCTAACAGATTGGTTGATGAAATCAGCGCAGAAGAAGCATACTGACTGCTAAAGGATTTCTTATTAGTCTGCAAATGTTTAAAATAGACGATTTGATTTGCCAAGAAATTAAACAGAAAAGGAAAAAAGAAAGTAAGTATGTCAGTTAGATATAATGTGACAGTGAGTGAGTGACTCAATGAACAGAAACAGAAACAAAAACAGAAACATAAATTAAAACATACATGTATATATATATCATAAATATGTATAAAGGTAAAAGTTATCGGTGCACTTTAAATACACAATTTTTTTTTTTAGATTTGGCTTTGACAAATGCAGTCGATAGATGATAAAAGCCCAATAAAAACATAAGCTGCACTTTGCACTTGTCCAAAAAATATTGCATATTTTAAGGTGTTTGAAAGCATTCGAAGTTCACAACAATTAAATATATGTAACTTACTTTAGTATTGTAGGTGTAGTAATTGAAAGTCTTCAAATAAGTGCCCAACGACAATATATTGCACTGTGGGCACAAATCCCTTGTGCGTTGCTGCATCATTTGGAGTAGATATAGAAAGTCTTCGGCGACATAGTGATCCTCCTCAAGGAACAGTACCAAGCCTAGCAGAGTAAAGAAATATTTTAAATTCTTAACAAGTAAGCAAAGATAAAAAATAATGCACAAGATATTTATGCACATAGAAATAATTGCCTTTTGACGTAACAACCTTACGTTTCACCGTTCAGGTTTCCAAAAAAATTGAAAAACTTTTTCCAAAATACATCGGCGTTGCATGTAATTGTTTCTCTCTGAATAAAGGTGCTATTGCTACCTTTTGACTAAAATATAAAAAAAATAATGTTTTTTTTTTTATTGTGAAAAAAAAGAAACATTTTTTTTTTAATTTTTGACACGCACTACTTGAAAAACGTAGAAAAATAAGAAATATTCCGTGAAAAAAGGAAAACAAACAAGCGCCGCTTGAGCAAGGAATTTCTGAGCACTCAATACATCGAATTAAAGGGTCATCCGTACAGTCTTGATTTGGCATCCAATGGACAACGATTTTTGACGTCAGAAGAAGTCGTTGATGAGTTAAAAAACTATATATTGGAGGTGTCTCTCGAAATGGGATAAATGTTATGACGCAAAAATTAATCATAAAGGAAAATATTTCGAAACAGTTAAGTAAGAAATTCGATTATATTTTTATATTAAGCCGCGTTTCCATGCTATCTTCTATGATCTTCTCCTATACCATATGAAAAACTTTTGCTATAATGAGCGAGGTAGATATATGCCACTCTAGCTATAAAAGTTTGATATTTTCAAATGTTTGTAAACAAATCACAAATTCATCTGTTTTCGAAAAACTAAGGAAACCAAAACAAAAGTTCTATCACCAAATGGAACAAAGCTAATTTGAGCCCAGAAGTGTCTCAAATTAAATAAAATTGTGCATCCAACTCAGCAGCACGAAGAGGAGCCGCGCAAAGCGGTAGGTTTTTATTCTGTTTTTATTATTTTAGCTACGAAATAATTCTCTTCTCTCCCTTACAGTACGTTTGTCAAGTGTGGACTAACAGTAACAACAACAGCTCCGACAAGATATGGTACATTGCCATTGTGTGGGCATGTCGGTTGATGAGGCTGTAAAATAATAATATCCATAAAACGGGTTATACTAGAGGCATAGGAGCTGGAAATTAAACAACCAGTAGCATCTAAATTTGAAACACCGTTGGATAATTCTAATAAGGATGCAATAAATGCGCAGCCGCAACTCGTTCAGTTCGCGATGGTGAATTTTAAAATGTGTAAAAAAAGTACAATTTGCCAATAAAATCAATATATAACATTTATTCAATATGGTTGGAAAATTAGTTTTACAAAATTGTCACAAGAATTTCCAAAATAAATAAAACAAGATATAATATACTTAAATACTGCGTACGTGATTTCAATCAAGGTATATTGAGGAAGGTAGAGTTAGTAGTTGAAATTCTCTCTTGTGGTGGGTACAGCACCTGTCAAAATCGGCTATTGGACGAATAAAAGCAAAACAAATAAAATTTTCCAATTAGATTTGTGTTGTTGATGAAAATTATTTAAGCGATTTAATGCCCAGAAGTTGTGCAATTTGTAAAAAGCCTTTTAAAAAAGAAAATGGCTCGTCTTTTAGTATGCCTCTTAATGAAGCAAGACGCAATCGCTTGAACGTTGCTTGTTCCACAACATTTTCCCAATCAGCGCGGGTTTGCGAAAAGCATTTTTATAAAACGGATTTTATAAATCCTCCGGGGAATAATTGCGGTCCACTCCGGTTGCAGCCAGGAGCAGTGCCTTCCTTAGTGTTATTTTACCTTCACGATAAATACTAAAAACAAACATTCAGCACGCACAAAAATTAAAACTATGAATTTTATCACATTTGACAGTTTTCTGTTCAGTTTTTTTTTTTTATTTTACGCTCTTCTTATGTTTGACAGCTACTGTACCCACCACTCCCAGACGAGACTACCTTGTTGAATATACCTTGATTTCGATATTCAACAAAATTTTTTTATTTTTTTTTCATGCGTTGTCAAAACTTGGCAGCTCACAAACAACAACTATAAAAATGTTAGTCAAATTTATAGCAAGCAATACACTTTTATAGCAAAAGTTCAAATAGCTGAACTTTTTCTATCTCCTAGTATCACATGAAATCACAGGGGATATCACATGCTATAAAATAAAAAATTAATGCCTGTTTCACACTCACATTCGTCAATCCCATATGGTGAGGGTCACATACTTTTTCTTTCTAACAAAAAATGTGATTGTGGGAGATCGTGATAGCATGGAAACGCGGCTTTATTCTTTATATTTATTCTATATATATTTATATAGTATATTTATATTTTATTATATATATAATTTTATTTTACGGTATATTTTATTTTACGACAACAAAGATTGGTCCTTTGAGCAATTATAATTTCATGTAACGTTTTTTCATTGTTGTTGCGTTTTCACTGCATTAAGCTGTTGCCACCGAAGTGTCATGGCTCAAAAATTTCACTTTTTATTTTCTTTATAAGGTCAAAGGGTTTTTGTTGCGGGCGTGGCTGAGTGCGTTGAAGTGCGTGAACCAAAATTTTCGAGCCGCGAGATCTGAGAAAAAATACAAATAAGATGCGTAACTAGCTCATTTCCCATAGAAATTCTAATTTGAATATCCAACTCATTTCAACGAAATGAGGAGCAAATGAGATAAATTTCACGTTAAACACAGCTCTGAGCATAACTGCTTTATGAACATACCTTTTATAGCAAAATGTCAATAAAATTTTGGACATAGAAAAATTTAATAAAAAAAAAAAAAAATGATAAAACAAAAACAACTGTCAGACAGAATGAGATAAAAAAGTGTGAAAACTTTTTAATGAGATATTAAAATTTGCTCATTTGGCTTAGGTGTGAACGCACTATTAAATGATATAAGAGGTTTTGTTGAACCGGAATTTTGATTTAATATTTTGATATAAAATGAACTGTGAATACATCCCCATCACAGGCTAAGCAGAAACTTAAAATGATTGCAGTTCAAAGCTGCCAGGTATTATTTTTGTTAAATTTATATATATTACAAATCATTTCAAATAAACATTTAAATCGTTTTCATTGAATTGCTTGAAATTTAAAACGCCAATATGCTATAAATCGTGAATACTTCTTTTATATTTAATTTCCAAGCAAAATAATTATAATAAAATTTTATCAAAATCTGAATACAGAAGTAATTTATTTAATTTTACTTTTAGATACACAAAATAGATAACCCTGCCTCTATTTCGGCTCTTGATTTTTGTTCATAACCGTTTTCACTATGAATGTGTTTCTATTATTTTTGCCTTAGCTGAATATATGTCAACTTCAATTACGTTGCGTACGAGTATACTGAATAACGGAAAAACCCCTCTGTCAGTGCAAATATTTTATACGCAACCCGCATTTTACAAAACGGTTTTGTTTTTATCTTCTAAAAATAAACAGCTAATACTATCAATAAACATTCATAACTCGAAACGAAGGTAAGGTACACAGATGCCAGTGTACGTTTTTACTTGTACGTCTTATTAATTAACATAGTTATGCATGCTTTTGTCCTACTATGAATTTGCGATTACGTAGGTTACTACATATATTTCGGGAATAAATATAAAGATAAAATTTTTTTCCTCAATGTCTTTCAAAATATTCTCTTTTCTGATTAATACAGTTTTGTATGTGTTCAAACCATTTGTCATAACATTTATCCCATTTCGCTTGAGACACCTCCAAAACATAGTTTTTGAACGCATCAACGGCTTCTTCATTGTTCACGCAGCTTGTTCTTGATGTGAGGGAAATCAGCCAAATCAGGACTGTACGGCGGATGACCCATAAATTCGATGTTTTGAGTGTTTAAAAACATATCAAGCTCGCATTTTTTTGATGAAGAATAATTCTTCGGCGCTTGTTTGTTTTTCTTATTTCACGGAATGTTTTTCAATGTCTCAAGTGGCAAAAATTGAAAAAAGTCTTGTCTTTTTTTTTCAAAATAAAAAAAAGAATGCAGTTGGCTGTGTCATGGACACACCCATAGGTTTTAACGTAACAACGTATCTTTATCCTCGGCTTTGTTCTTATCCGTATCCTTTCCCTTCTTAAAATAGTCCCAATTCGTCTTCATTCGTTTGCTTCACCATATATTTGTCTAACTCCTTCTTCTGTTCCTTGTTCAAATTCTTATTATAATCCATGTTAAAATTCTTGTCCTAGTTTTAAACCGAATCCATTTCATAGTCCTTGTCCCAATCCCTTGTTCAAATTCTTGTCCCAATACTTTTTTAATTTCTTATTCGAAACCTTGTTTGAATCCGTGTCCCAATCCTTGACAAAATCCTTGTTATTGTCCTTTTTCCAAACGCTATCGACTTTTGTTGTTTTGTATTTTTATCACGTCACCGAAAACCTTACCTTTATTGTCGTTCTATAAAATTTACTTTTTTAATTCCTTATTCGAAACCTTGTTTGAATCCATGTCCCAATCCTTGACAAAATCCTTGTTATTGTCCTTTTTCCAAACGCTATCGACTTTTTTTTTTGTTTTGTATTTTTATCACGTCACCGAAAACCTTACCTTTATAGTCGTTCTATAAAATTTACCGTACCGCCAATGGCCACGGAGCATTTTTACTGCTTTAAGCGGTTATCATGGCGCAAACATTTCTTTTCTTATTTTCGTAATGAGGTCCAAGACCCAATCTTGTAAAATAAAATTTACCGTAGCACCTCCAATACGCGAGTTATAATTTCATGCAACAATATTGTATTTTTGTTGCATAAGCGGCTACCTCCATGACCTGACGACATCAATATATTTTTTTTCGTCGTAAGGCCAAGTACAAATACTTAATTTTTTTTAGAATATTAACCGTAGTACATATATTTACCGAGTAATAATTCAATGCAACGCCGTTGTATGAAAGCTGAATTTTTAAACTTGGAGAGGTTCTCTCCACGGTCTTATGATGTCATGATTTTTTTGTCTATTTTTAATGTAAGGGCTAAGGACTAGACTTTATTGGCGAATAAAAATTTTTACCTTAACTCCTACATTTATATAGTGTGTTATATTTCCGTTTAACAAATTTCAGTTGCATTGCTTAAGCAGCTCCTTCCTTGTCCCAAAGACTCCTTTAATTTTGTTTTTATTTTTGTCGTAAAGCCAATAAATTAACCTTTACTGTCGTACCAATATTTTTATCATAGCACCTATACTCAGTGTGTAACGATTCCATGAAATGCCATTTTCAACTTGTTTGGAAACCTGTATTTTGGTCTTTAAATTTATTCCCGAAATAAATGTACTAGTAACACTCTATGTAATGTTTATATGTTAGGAAAACTTATACCTTGAACGGAATGAGCTTAATAAATTTTTCTATTTAAAAAAAACCTTTCAAATATTCCAGTAGTACATTAGAAAATACATACCGTTATGATATCTTGTTGCATCAAGCTTGTTAAAAACAAGATTCGCCTTCCACCACCAGTGATGCTTGGTTTGAGTGAACGGTGCCTCTCGATAATGGCCATACAAGTCGGGATGCAAGGCATTATTGCACTTTCGTATTATAGCTCTGCGAAAATAGAAGGTGTAAGGATTAGCTAAAATTTCGATTGAATTGTTTACTCACTGATCCTTTTTAATATCACGAGGACAATCGTTTGGATCAAGCCCAGGAAACGAATGCGGATGCGTTTGTATTGAAAACGGATAGAAGATCTGTTTAAAGATATTGTATCATTATATTGTATTGTATTGTATCGATTTTTGAGTTATTTTTACTAATAATTAAAATTGCATGTACCTGCATCACTTTGCAGAAATCGATTGTTTGCACCAAATCATTGATATCCTCATCATAAAAGTCATGTGAAAATATTAGCAGTGCCTTTGAAATATCCCTCGCCTGTGCAAGGCTTACAATTAAATGGCGTAGGTACGTAATACGTTTGTGAACCTGCGATCGGAAAGTTTAAAGAAGAAATTTGTTAGTTATTCTTAAATATATAGCGCAATTGGTGCAAAATAGATGTACACAAGAACTTAAAGAAGTAATGATAAATTTTTTTATCATTAGAAAATTATTTTCTTTTCTGTGTGTGTGTGTCTCACCTGTACTACGATTATCACAGAATCATTCTGAAGTGGTCCAAATGTATCCTCATTTAACACCACTTGCATTTCATTGTATCTTGCAATCCTTTGTTTAATCTCCGATATATTTGGCTGATGATAGATATCGCCATAGCCACCGCTAGGGGAGTTCGTGTCAGATCCATCGTATACTGTCATAAATAAATAAGCATATAAATCAAATAACACCTAAACGCCATTACATAACACTCACATCCTCCAACCAAAGATTGATTTCTGGTTCTGGGCGTCAGAAACTTATGCAAAACCGATGGCACCATTGATAGTATTGCAGCATTGGAATCATTGGTTGGTTCACCCACAACTGGATCACGAATCTCAGCTAAGTTTGAAAGTTTTCTAAATTGTAATATTGCCTTTATAACTTCAAGCCATGATGACACTTACTGTAGTTGAATACAACGTGCAGCAGTACGAACAGTATCAGCGATATGATAATGATGCCGCGCATATAGTAGCTATTCGTCTTGCGATGCATTGACCCGGTACTGGGTAATGGCAACGGAATTCTGCGACCTGCAAATCAAGCAGCGAAACAAAATATTAGAGGCATTCACAATGCGATTTTGTCGTGTATTGAATATATCTTATTTATTAATTGCAAATAATTTTACAGTCACTTTTGTAGGAAAACAATAACAATTACATAAAGGGTATTCACAAAATGGTATATTTTTTAAATATTTCGAATATTAATAGAATATTAACAGACTGAAGTTCCATATGGAAACATGTGCTTTACCTTTTCTTTCCATCAAATTTTGAACATTAATTAGGAAGATAAATTTAGTTTCAATAGGTCTTATAATGGAGTTTATTGTCGCAATATACATAAAACACTAATAAAAACACTTATTGTGCTTTAATATCGCAAGAATCTTTTCTTTTTTTAATGGATTTTATATTATTTGCATTTGTTGTCTTAAAATAAAAATAGGGTTTGGGAAAAAGAGCATGTATTTCGGATACAGAACATAAGTTTCTAGCTCAATCTTTCAAAAGATGGTAAGATTTCAGTCGAGCTCTTTTAAATATCCATCAACCTCAGACTCCACCCTTTTATTGTAGGCAAATCTTTTACCACTGAGCCCTTTTTTTCAAGTTTGGAAACAGAAAATAATCCGAGGGGCCTAAATACAGCGAATAGGGTGCGTAAGAGAACAATTCGAACTTTAACTCATAGATTTTCGCCATCGCGAAAAAGAATGTGTGAACTGATGCATTGTCTTGATGAAACAAAACTTTATTTTTCATCAAATGCTGCCGTTTTTTCTTAACTTCATCACTCAAACTTCGCATAATACTCGCCGTCGATTGTTTTTCCTTTCTGAAGATAATCATTAAAAATTATACCACGCGCATTCCAAAAAACTGACATCATTACCTTGCTTGCATATCTATGTAACTGTCTTCGCTCCTTTGGAGACGATTCTGCCCATTCAGCTCATCGTTTTGACTATTTCTTCATCTCAGGTGGGAAGTGATGGATCCATGTTTCAACCATGGTTATGAATCGATGCAAGAACTCTACTTTATAGCTGTGAAACTTCGCCAAACGATTGAAATATTCTCACGACGCTGTTTTTGTTCCATTATAAGTAATCGCGGCATCCATCTTGTGGATAGCTTTCTCATGTCCAAATTTTCAGTCAATATGCGATGTACAGCAATTTTTGAAATGTTTATCATGTCTGCTATCTGGCGCACTTTCAGCCGACGGTCATCCAATACTATTTTGTGGATTTTATTTACTATTTTTGGTGTGGTCTCCTCATTTAGTCGACCACTATGCGTCTTAGCATCTTAGCAATATGCGCCTTAGCAGCTTGTACGGCCTCGTTTAAACTCTGCCACCCAATAATTTTCTGTTGTAAATTAAGGAGCAGACTCCCCCAGAGTAGAATTTAGCTCCGCTTTGATATTGGTTGGACTGAAGCCTTTCAAATGAAAGTATTTTATTGTACTCGTATCACAAAACAATGACTATTTATTTCCATGTTTACAAATTCACTAAGAGCGTTTACTATTGATAGCTGCCAAACAAATACTAAGCAACGTAGCGTCGCCAAACTTAAAGCCTTAGCTTTATACGATGGGCACTTTCTACCATAGTTATTCTGCTCCAACAACAATCACCATCTATACGCTAGGTCGGGTACTTCTTGAACTACTCACGTACTACAATTTCAATACATTTGCAAACTAATTCGTTTGAACTCACCTCGCATTTTGCGATAGATGGTGTATTTAATAGCTTTCCTTCATCACATTTCGTTGAATGCTGTTAATGGTGTGTTGACGACATAGTGAACTCTTTTTTTTTTTTGACAAATTTTAATTGACATTGGAGATAAGCAGTTTTAAAAGATGTTTCGTCTTTACTACGTTAGAGTAAGATTAGAAAAGAAAATTAGAAAAGCAAACATTTTCAATTATGAAGCATTAGAAAGTTACCAAAAGTATAAGCTGTTGTTGTATTTAGATAAAAATCTGTATGTTAGGGTTTTAAGTGCCTCTGTTTTCATATCCGATGTCAAAGAAGAAAAATTTTAAATGGCGGAAAAATTTGCAATCTTTCCAGATGGTTACAGTATTTAATAGACCCCATTTATTTTTGTTTTTTTTTTTAGATTTTATTCATCATCTTCCAATTCATTTTCTGATAATTCAATGTCGTTAAAGGCTTCGAAAGTTTGAGAAATTCCTGGCAATTCCTCAATATTGTCGTCATAACTTTCTGTAGAATAGTGAGTTGTTGTTTATTTAATCTTTTTAAAATGCTATCTAGGACAATAAATATAGCTGCAAATATAGCTTAGCTGCATAATAATAATGGCTGCGACAAGCCATTTTTAATATTAACGGATCATGATTTAGTTGAGTGCTGATCTTAACTTCTTGAAATTTTACAAGAAAATTCGAACACTTCAACTTTAAAAATGAATAAAAAAAATTACGACGACATTCAGAGGTCAGACCACTTGTGATGGACTCACACATGGACTTTGGTTGTGCTGTTTTTTTGTCGATTTCGCCACAATGAGTAATGATATAAAAAACACAATTTTTTAAAACAAAATATTTCTAAAAATTTTCTTATATTTCTTAATTATAAAAACTATACTTTTTGCATATCGAAATATTTGAGTATATATAATATATTTAAAACGCAATTTCGAAAAAAAATGAGTTACGCCTTTTCTATAATAATTACTAGTGTCCGACCGAATGTGAAATTTTGGCCGAAGCCGAATGTTCGGCCAAGTGGAAGTATTCGGCCGAATACCGAAGCCGAAGCCGAATGTTAATAAAATTTTTTTCAAGTACAAAAAATGATAAAATGTAGTACTGGCTTTTGTTATTTCAGTAAAAAAAAATTTGATTTCTGTCAGCAATGCATTTCTGTAGCTTTTATGACTAGATATAAAATTGATTAAATTTCTTTCATGTCATTTTGATGAATTATAATATTTCCGTAATTGATTTAGTAACGTCAGGATGACATAGAAGATACTTAAATCGATTTTCGATCTAGTCGAGAAAAGCTACACAAATTCAATACTGACTGAAATTTGGCAGAAAATTTTTAGCGTAACTCAATTTTTTTGGTATCATGTATGATCATTCAAAAGTAAATGAGACGGTCGGATAAAAATAAAAAATGTTTGAGTTTTCTGCCATTTCGTTCAACATGTACGATCTTATCAACCCATGTCGGTCAGACTATCATACATGATTACAAGGTAGGGTCACATTTGAGAGCAGGATGAGCTAGTTGTCAAAATCAGCTATTTATCTTGAGTTTTTCTACTCTTTTCTTTAGTGAAAGAGTCGAGTCGAATGGGTCTTGCAGTGAATGCAGATAAGGCGAAATACCTAGTGTCAACAAATAAACAGTCCCAGCGTCTTGGAAACCACGTCACTGTTGACAACATCTCCTTCGAGGTTGTTAAGGACTTCGCCTACCTGGGATCCAGCATTAACTCTTTCAACGATGTCAGTATTGAGATAAAAAGAAGGATAACTCTTGCCAACAGGTGTTACTTTGGGCTAAGTAGGCAATTGAGAAGCAGAGCCCTCTCTCGACGAACAAAACTCACGCTCTATAAGTCACTAATCATGCCCGTCCTATTATATGCAGCACAAATCTGGACGTTGAGCAGTTCTGATGAAAAGACTTTGGGAGCCTTCGAAAGAAAGATCCTTCGTAAAATCTTCGATCCAATCTGCGTCAATGGCGAGTACCGAATTCGATGGAACCACGAGCTGTATGAGCTGTACGCTGACATGGACATGGACATGGACATAGTTAAGCTCCGCTGGCTAGGTCATGTTGAACGAACGGAAAAAAACGCTCCAGCGAAAAAAATTATTCGATTCGGTGCCCGGTGGTGGTCAACGCAAAAGAGGACGCCCACATCTTCGTTGGAAGGATCAGGCGATGGATAACCTGACCACGCTTGGTGTTTCCAACTGGCGCGAAAACCAACTTATGGAAGAACAGAAGAAAGAGAAAAACAAAACCAACAAGTGTTTCAAGCATCGAATTATACTGAAATTTTCCCAAAGAATTATAAAAATATTTTTAGTTATTGAATATTAATATTTTGTATACGGCCTCTAATTATTTATATTGAAAACAAGTTTTTCAAAAACTTGTTTTCAATATATTTTTTGTTATTATAAAGTGAAAATATTCGGCCAAAATAATCCGCTATTGAGGCCGAAGCCATAGCCGAATGTTAAAAAATCGGCCGAATATGCCGAATACCGAAGCCGAATATTCGGTCGGACACTAATAATTACCATTTATTTGTTCATGTTTTGATGTTGTGATTGATTTGATTGATTTTCATAAATTGGCATTATTATTTTTCTTTAAATTTAATGTTGAAAACTTTGACTTTTGGCCAAAGAATGGAATTTGGGGCCCATTGTGCTTTGGTAATTTTCAAAGTTTTAATAATTCAAAAGTTTGTTCAGCTTTTCTGCCAAACTACCTACTCTTCGAAATTAGTTCTCTCGAAATTTTGTCCCATGACATTCCTTCTTTTTATTTGAATATTAAAAATATATTAAAAATATTATTTTTTATGACTACGTCCGGATTTGATCCTAGGAAAGTTAGCTCTTAAGTTCCTTATATCAAGATAATCTCTTTCGAAATAGCTTTCCCTTTTCAGGGGAGTAAAAAAAAAGACTGATAATCGGTCAAATTGATTTCAAGGGTTGAAATGGCCAAATCAAATTTTCAAATCAAAATGGCTTCATAAAACTGCTTAAATTTGTTCATTTAAGAGCAATATTGTTTTATAAAGAATTCGAAAAAAAATAAGATACTTGTAGAGTGAATATTTGTAAAAAGTTTTATACAAGTTTTTTTTCATACAATTGCTTTTGTCAAAATGATTTTAATGAAAACGTATTAAACTTTTGTCGAGAAAAGCTGTAAAAAAAAAACAAAAATTGAAATGCATTTCACTTCTTCTAACTTCTTTCGAAAGACATTTTGTAAAATGGCCACAGATATAAATTGAATTTTACAAAACTATATAAAGCTATTATAAATATTTCATAAATTATTCATGAATGTTTTTTCCCACAAATAAACAAAAATAAATAACTGGCCATTTCAGCCCTTGAAGGGACTTTGAGCTAGCTTTTTATGATCAATTGTGTTGTGCGTGTTATTAAGTTTGTACACAATTGACCGAAAACCGGACCTACATGTTTAACGCCGACTCTGAACGGCGATGAACAGAATGTTCTCGTTCTCAAGAAGCTTTACATGGCATTTTGATTACTCTCTGAGGTTTGCCATTGCCTGCAGAGAGGTGGCGGCCGTACAGAAAAATTATTTGAATTCAAATAATTTTCTGTCGCTGCTGGGGTTCGAACCTGGGTCTCCAGGTTCTTTGACATAGCGGCCACGCACTTTAACCAACTACGCCACGGGCGCCACAATGTTTTTCCCTACATGAAACCATTATTTTTGTTTTTTAATTTAACTGAGTTTTTAGTTTTAATTCGCATTTTAGTCCAATGAACAATTAAAAAAATTTGTTTTGCGAAGATTTTTAACAAACGTTTCCATTGAAATAAATTTCGGTCTACTGGGTAGATTCAAAATAAGAGATTTTTTGTGTATTTAATTTTATCGCATAGATTATATTACAGGTTAATTTAACCAAATACGCTTTATTCTGCTTAATTTAAATAGCGTTATCTTTGGGATATCAAAAATCTCTTTCTTTAGATAGAAGAATATCAATGTCAAAATAACTGCTTTTTTTATCATCCATTACATATGATCTACGTACATTCAAAATTCCATGCACATATTTGTTTTCACACTAAATTTGTAATCTACAAAAAAGAGTGCGCACAAAAAAAAAAAAAAGAAAAAAAAAAAGAGAATGTCTTTATAAAAACAGCATAAAGCATTTGTTTTCATATAAATGTTAAAAGATATTTATCAATTGTTAAAAGTTGTTCTTCGAATAACAGTTGTTTTACGATACTTGTTACGATTAAACCTATTGAGTTTACTTTCAATCGCTTGTGCAGGATTTGAACAAATATAAGTTTTTAAATATGAAATTTTATTGCACGTTTTGCTTAGAATATGATGTTAACACTTTAATTATCATTATAGCCACCGAGCAATCCAAACACAATTGAACCTTTTTTCCCTCCTTTTTCTTTGCTACTATTTTTCATAATACGAAAATAAATACAAAACTTCTATGTAGTAATAAGAAATGTATTATATTCGGCATGGCCGAAGTTAAGATACCCTCACATACATGAGAGTATCTTAAAGCATACCTCCAGATAAAAAATTCAATCAAACCGCGCTTGAGATATTGTCAAAAATTTTTTTTTCTGGATTGGTACATTTGTCATTTGGTGCTTAAGGTCACCTTTTACCTTGGAAAATTTTTTTGCGAAGTTTTTTTTTTGGGCTTATATGAACTTACATAGAATTTAGAACGTACTGCGAAAATTTCTAGCAAATCCACCTCGAGTAATTTTTATACACCCACGTGAAATTGAAACTTGCAATTTTGCATATGAGCTTTGATATATTACATGTACTCTGAGTATGAAATTCAACCAAATCGGATGAAAACCACGCCTACCTCCAATACAAAGTGACTATATCAAAAAGGTAAAATCTCTTTAAATTCTACAAAAATTAATATGTAGACTTGAAATTTTGCATATGAACTTTGTATTTAACATGTACTCTGTGTATGAAATTCAACCAAATCGAGTGAAAACCACACCCACACAAAATTGATAATGTTATGAGTATTTGAGCGACCATTGCTCTGGACCGGTTTTCGCTGTACCTGCTGGGCAGCGGTGAGCCCTGCTTACCTGTCGTGCTATTCTTTGCCTTTAAATTCCCTAAATTTACTTCTTTATAGAAGCATCTTTTCAGGTAGCTCTATGGACCTGGCATCGATGACTCTATGTGAGTATAGAAGAATCATCTAGTTTTGTTTCAAATTTTTTTAGTGTGCAAAACTTTAAAGCGTTTTTCTGAAACTTGTAATTTTTGAAGTTCATAACTCAAAATCTACTGAACCGATCATTTTCAAATTTTGCTTAGTACTTCCTCATATAATTCACAAGGTAACCTTGGGAGCTTTTATTTTAATAATTATTAATTTTACAATAACAAATTAGTCGATTTTTTTAAGCAAAATTCAGCACTTTGGCTCCAAGTACTACCAAAGGATTAAAAATAAAAAAAAAATAAAAATTCTCCCAGGGTTACCTCGAGAAACATTCTCTTTAAAAAATACATTTCGATTTTTTTGTTTCAGATAATTCTGTTGCGAGTGTACCTCAGTACACCGCAAAACACCATTTCTCAAGACGCTTCCGGAGATTCGCTTTTACTCGCTTAATAATGAATATTTTACAATAAAAAAATTATAAATATATTATTCAAATATTGTTTTATTATATATAAATTCAATTAATAAATTACTGCCGTATCGCCAAAAGAACTTCTTGAAAACATGCCTTTTTTCACAGAATTAACTTTACACCCCCTTAAATGTCTGTTTGAGCGCCATTTGTCGGATTTGTCCATTCGACAATGTCGAATTTAGTTGAACAAAGAGTTTGTTTTAAATTTTGTCTTTCTAACAAAATTTCATGTGAAGAATTGTAAAGGAATTTCAGAATTGAAGATAAGCCAAGTTATTTGACCAAAAACAGAGTTCATACCGTTCCGCAAGGCCTGTATTCACTCGACATACGGTGAATTTTGAATCACATACGCTTCTTGTGATTTTTTCCTATTTCCGACTCCAGTTACCACTTCACGGAAAGCGTTTTGCGACAATTAGGGTGATAAAGGAGAATTCGCAGAAGGAGCTGAAGGCGATTCTAAAATGATCATATAAAGAGTGATTTTTTAAGTGCCTGATAACTTTTTTTTTAAAAAAAACGCATAAAATTTGCAAAATCTCATCGGTTCTTTATTTGAAACGTTAGATTGGTCCATGACATTTACTTTTTGAAGATAATTTCATTTAAATGTTGACCGCGGCTGCGTCTTAGGTGGTCCATTCGGAAAGTCCAATTTTGGGCAACTTTTTCGAGCATTTCGGCCGGAATAGCCCGAATTTCTTCGGAAATGTTGTCTTCCAAAGCTGGAATAGTTGCTGGCTTATTTCTGTAGACTTTAGACTTGACGTAGCCCCACAAAAAATAGTCTAAAGGCGTCAAATCGCATGATCTTGGTGGCCAACTTACCGGTCCATTTCTTGAGATTAATTGTTCTCCGAAGTTTTCCCTCAAAATGGCCATAGAATCGCGAGATGTGTGGCATGTAGCGCCATCTTGTTGAAACCACATGTCAACCAAGTTCAGTTCTTCCATTTTTGGCAACAAAAAGTTTGTTAGCATCGAACGATAGCGATCACCATTCACCGTAACGTTGCGTCCAACAGCATCTTTGAAAAAATACGGTCCAATGATTCCACCAGCGTACAAACCACACCAAACAGTGCATTTTTCGGGATGCATGGCCAGTTCTTGAACGGCTTCTGGTTGCTCTTCACTCCAAATGCGGCAATTTTGCTTATTTACGTAGCCATTCAACCAGAAATGAGCCTCATCGCTGAACAAAATTTGTCGATAAAACACATTTCGAACCGAACACTGATTTTGGTAATAAAATTCAATGATTTGCAAGCGTTGCTCGTTAGTAAGTCTATTCATGATGAAATGTCAAAGCATACTGAGCATCTTTCTCTTTGACACCATGTCTGAAATCCCACGTGATCTGTCAAATACTAATGCATGAAAATCATAACCTCAAAAAAATCACCCGGTATAAAATGTGTTTTCAAGATTGGAGGAAGCGTTGGAATATGTGTATTGCTTGCAATGGAGACTACTTCGAAGGAAATGAAATTATTATCGATGAATAATTGAACCGTTTTCGTATTATTGAAGAATTCGGTGTATTTTTTGATCAGGAGGTACATATTGTCGCTCTATTGACTAACTGACGTATCTGAATTTTCTTAATTGTTCAGTAGAGCACTTTTTCACTTTTCACTTACGTGTTCTTATGTATTATATGTAATATGTTAGATACGACTCAAAGCCATTTACGTTTTTTAGCCAAACTGTGTTGTTTATAGTCGTAATATTTTCTGACATGATGCAGTATGGCTAAAATAATATATTGGCTTCTTTAACTCAATTTCGCAAAAAATGTTAGTTACGTCAGTTAGTCATACGAACGACAATATTTGTAAAAAACCAAGTCAATACATTAATTTTGGTGGAAAGTATGAATGTTTTATTATGTGGACGTTACTTTGATGGGAAGTAGGTGTGGTTTTTATCCGATTTTGCTAAATTTAAAACTCAGAGCGCGTATTTGGAATTAAAGTTTATGTGCAAAATTTCATATGTTTCGATTAATTTTTGTGGAACTTTAGAGTTTTACCATTTTGTTGAAGTCACTTTGTTTGGGAGATTGGCATGGTTTTTATTCAGTTTATTCAAATTGCATAACTTAATTGTATGTTTTCCTTATAGGTTTTACATATCAAAGGTTATGAGTAAAATATCAAGTCAATAAATTAATTTTTGTGGAATTTGTGAAGGTTTTGTTATTTTGATGACGTCACTTTGTTTGGGAGATTTGCGTGGTTTTTATTCAATTCATCCAAATTAAATAACGTCATTGTACACTTTACATATCAAAGCTTATAAGTAAAATTTCTAGTCAATATATACATTTTTGTGGAATTTATGAAGGTTTTGCTATTTTGATGACGTCACTTTGGGAAGTAGACGTGCCTTCATTCGATTTTAACGAAACTAATTCGATTCAAACTAATAGTATTTGATATCAAAGCTTAAGTGCAAAAATTCCAAGTGTTTAAGTGGTTGATTTTTGGGGAATATGTAGAAATTTTACCATTTTGATGGCGTCAGTTTTTAAGGGATTAAGGATCACGCATTTCCCTTTTTAAAAAAAAAAAACTTAAATATCAAATTTCATTTAATCAGATTGAAAAAATTACGATTGTAATCGTGACGACGGACAGAAGGATAGACAGGTGGACTTAGGTCAATGGACTTGGAATTCGGCATAAAGCATCCCTTCGATACACGACAAAAGTTACAAAATGTCAGCTCGGTATCGTGGTCACCTTAGATAGCACCTATTTTAGAAAATGAAGCCGAAATAGTAGCTGTTATGATGCCACTCTTTGCCTTATTATAAGCAATGACCGAATTGCTGTTTTTCCTGCTGGGTACATAGAAGCATTCACACAAACACAATCCAAATATAATATTTACAAGTGTTGCATATGTAGTGCTCTGAACTAATTCAATTGGATTGTGGCCGTAGTACAAGTGGTTTTTCAAAGCAATGAGCTAAGCTAGCTTTTGTTCATTTTCATTAGCATCCTCTAGATTTTTAAGATAAATCTTCCACTTCAAGGCGATTTCAAAGTAAAAAAGCGTCTGATATCTAGGCAACATTTTAAGCTTTTCATGAATAATTTATACAAAAACACGCACTCACACAAGCGTGGTATTAACCCAACGAACAATAATAAGCTATTTGTAAGTTTTTAATGTTAATATTTTGTGCCCAAAATTAAGATATTTTAGATATTTTGTTAAGAATTTTCTTAAATTTTTTTAAGTATGAGTATTTCATGCAATATTTTTTGCACTTAATTTAGTTTCGTAATAATTCAACATTTTTTATCAAAAAAAAAATTTCTGAAAATATACTTATAAAAAAATTTGCTGTTGGAATTAACTCCGAACGAAGCTATTCGCAGTTGGTAAGTTTAGCTTTATTGCTCATCTTCACAGGGTTGTTTATTCGGGTGAAAATTCGAAGTGGAATTGCCTCAGCAGCGTTTCTGAGTGAAGCCCTTACCGAAATAGACGAAACGAGACGATTGCAACTTGCCGAACGTTTGCAATCGTTACGTCTGTTTTAACATTTAACCCAAAATGAAACGAGTACCTCCAATCGTCTGAAAAAAGAAGAAGACTACTCCGTCTCCGGAACAAACCGTCTCGTCACACCATTTCGTTCAGTTCGTTGAGTTTACGTTTGCTTATTTTGGGCAACAACATTGAATTGCATTTAAGGTATAATAAACGTGTAACAACCAAAAACAAGAGGTGTTTTCAAAAAATTTTTTAGATATAAGAAGTTATTATTTTCTTTTTAAATTTATACAGGGGATTGTATATAAAAAAATACTTTATAAAAATATTCTCTTTTTTTAAATACAGTTCTGGCTTTTATATAGAGGGCGCTGAAAATGACATTGAAAAAAATACATCCAAAACGGTTCGATGGATATGGCCTTTCCCATGTATCGGAAACAAAAAAATCAAATGAAATTTTAAAGCATAGACCTTATATTAAGCATCCCCCCTACGCAAGACCCCCGGCATTTTTTTTTTTAATTATGGCGGAAGTTGAAGTAAAAAGTTCGAAAAATGGATACATTTTCGTGCGCTTTTTTGTTTATATAAAAAAAAAAAAAGATACTTGAATTTAGGGGGGATGCTTAAAAGACAAAATAACGAACAAAATGCAAAAAAAATTATTGAAATTGAACTAATAGATTTCGAGTTATCTATCGAACCGTTTTAAAAAACTAGTTTCAAGGAAATCGCGTTTAAAGTTTTTTATTTGCTATATGGAGCTTAGACATAGGTTAACGAAAACCGTTATAACTTCTGTTATTTTTTAAATATCGATTTAAAAATGTGTATGTATATTCTAAAAACTATAAAGAACATATTACACAAAAAAATTTTTTTTTCGAAAAATTTACACGTATATTATACCTTAAGCGAAAATTTTTGTCTTCACTCGTTACGTAGCGATTCGTCTATTTTGTTACAATATAGAGAGCATGGTTCAAACTTCGAACTTTCGAGTTTCTCCAAATGTGAAATTTGAGGTGCCATACAATGTAACTCAGCGAATTTGATGAATTCGCATATTTTTCACAGATTGAGTAAAATTTTATTTTGAAAAACAGTTTTTTTCATTTTTTTTTATTCTAAAGGAAGAAGTGATTTTTTTCTTTAAAATGGTAACAAAAATTAATTTTTTTGTTTTTTTTTTACTTTTCTCTTCATCAAGTTAAGCGTATTAACTCAACTGAGCAACAAAATTTACACTTTTTAATTTAAGCTGAGATTTTTGACCTGCAGGCCGAACGGCATCTTGTCATATTTTGATTTTATAAAACTCTATTCGTATATCCAAATAAAGTGCTTTTTAAGAAATAAATTAAGTCAAATAATAATTTTTGATCTATATCTTCAAAAATAAAAATAATGGGAAAACCTCGATTTTCTTGTTTTTTCATGATACAATAACAACGTAGGCTGGATAGAAGAGAGGCTCTCAAAATTTAAAATCTTGTTCTTCTTCTCAGCTTTTTCACAAAATTCAGATCAAGGGTACTCGTGCGATAATTTCTTAATGTAGTAATTCAATGCATATTTTTTTTGGGTTGCTGTGCATTACTTTGTGTATTTCATATTAGGGGTATTCAAAATGTGATGTATTTAGTCTTGTATTTTGTATTTGTGGTAAAAAATATGGTTTCTGTGGTTAATTACGAAAACAATATGTAAGCAACTAAAGAATACCACACTTACCACAAATGCAACACTATAAATCGTTGTATTTATGATGTATTTGTGGTTATTGCTTGTTGAAAACAACAAAATGGAGAATTTAGTGTGCACTGTAAGTAAAGTTATTGATGAAAATAAGTTTATAAGAACTTAAATAAGAAACTTTTAAATTAAGTTTCTACATTGACTCATTTCAACAATATTATAGGATGAATTGAGCATAAAAAATAATAAAAAAAAAGAGAGAAACCCTTTAAGAAGTGGACCAGTAAAGAAGTCAAAATGATCCTTCAATTTCTTTTGAAGCACCCGCATTTTTTCGGCATCTTGGTGGTTTTATAACAAAACGTAAGCAAAATCAGCTGATTGTAAATAATTAACAAATTAACTAAAGGTATGTCTACAATCTTATTCTAAGGGTTGTAAATTTTTAACATATTAACCATAAATACACCACATAATGAATACCCCTATTGTAATAAATGTTTTTGCTTCGAATGTATCTATTTTTTATAGAGCAAAAATCTTCGAGTTACAATTACAGTTTATTTTTTCAAGCAAGTTTGCTTCAAAGCTACTCCTTTTTCTTTTGGATAATAAAGTTTTCCAAATAAAGCGTTGAAAATGCTAAATAATATTTGAAATACATTTTTGAAATACACAAAAACTATATTTTTGCCGAAGAGAGTAAATATATGTTACGAGTTTATGAGTTATAACACAAAATCTTGTAAAATTGGGATAAAAAGAATTTTTTTTTTTAACATTTCATCCCATTTAGCCATGAAAAAGTGATTTTTCTGCCCTATAATGTTCAAGGCGATTCTTTGGCAAACATTTCTCTATATTTCATAAAAAAAAATTTTATTTAAATATAAAGCCGTTTGCAAGTTATGCGGCTATAACCACATATGTAAAATCGAAAAAATCTTAAGGTGACCATCCTAAATCAAGCAAACTTCAAAAGCGTTTCAAAACAGAATAGAGGCTAACTTTTCGAAATCCTTGAGTAAATCGTCTCTATCAGAGGTCTACTTTCACCCTATTATGGAATTTTCTGCGATCCCCGAGGTGTGTTGCACTGTGTTATTAGAAAAAATAACAAACAGTGAAAATGTCGATGCTTACAAAAACAAAATGTCATTACTTATTTTTTTTTTATTTTAACGGAGATAATTAATAAACTTAAAATTGCTCAATTAATTATTTGGCAAAATTAATTAAACAAAAAAAAAAAAGGACAGAAATCATTGAAATCGTTCATTATAGACCAAAATCAGTAAGTAAGTCAAATATTCATGTCAATTGTTGCGATTGTAGCGAAATTGCACGATTGCGTAATAAATACTTTAATGGCAAATTGCAAACAACAACAACAAAAATAAAAACAACAAAAAAAAAAAGAAAAACAACAAAAGAAAAAAAACAACAAATAACAATAATAAACAAAATTTTCAATAACCGTAGGTACATGCGTTTATCATCGCACCAACATAGTTAGCAGATATGTGCACTTGTACAGCTACTGAAAAATAAATAGCACACTTCTCATAAAATACATTTGTAATCATTATAACAACTACAATACCTTTGTAGTGTGTTATTAATATTATGGTGTATATTTGTTTGTAAACACAAGTATATTTTTTACGGTGTATTTTTTTCGAAATAACAAAAACTGAAAATCTGATCTTATTCACAATGTTCACGTATTTTAGGGTTACTAAAAAAGTGCTTTTCTCAAACAAAAAACAATATAACCCAGAATGAAAAAAAAAAAATGGAAAATGGAAAAAAGTACCAAATCCTAAATTTATTATAATCATAATAAAAACGGGTAAAAAAGCAATATTTGAGATGAGCTGTTTTTCTAAATCAAAATTGTGAAAATTGAGTCGGGTCGTAGAAATAGATTAAAAACGGTTTTTCTATTCAAATGCACGGGTTATCATGAGGTTTGAAATGCTATTTAACTTTAGGTTAAGATTATTGGATTTGATTTATCAACTGATATAATAAGATCATTTTATATAGATATATGAAGTAGATCAAAATCAAAATGGGACTTTAGTTGTGCTTTCATCTAAATTTGAAATTTTCCTTATGGTGTTGGCATTCAATAAATTTACATTTCTCAAACTATTTTTCGACAAAATTTTCTTAAGGGCTATTTGTAGGACAAATAAACTTTCACCAATAATGGCTCTACAAATGTTTTTGGTGCTTTTAAGTGTTATGTATCACATATTATACAATAATAGTAATAAAAACATTTCTGGTTTCATTTTTCACATTTTTTTAATCAGTAAAAAACAAAATAAACAAAAAACCTCTAAAATTAAGAAATTAATTGCTAATGTTAAGTAATTATCTGCTTGTATTAAGTTAATAATAAATAAATAGATAAGAAATGTACTATCTTTGCAATAAAACAAACTTATAATACATAATATTCGGAGTTATGAATGTTCGATTATTTGGATGACGTCAGCTTTTAAAGGGGCTTGGCATGGTTTTTTTTCAATTTATTCAAATTTCAACCTCATTGTAGGTTTCAAATTTCTAAGCTCATGTGTAAAATATCAAATCAAAACATTACTATTTAGGGAATTTATGAAGGTTTTGCTAAATTTTTGACGTCACTCAAAACTAAAAGTATTTAGTATCATGGATTAAGCCATGAAAAATTATTATTTTGATATTTTTTTTCATTTTGATTACTTTTGATTACGTTACTTTGTATGGTAGGTAGGCGTGGTTTGAATTGAACAATCAAGCTCATTTTCGACTTGAGACGAACTCGCTAAATCGACTCAGGAAGTGATAAAAAAAATAAATAAATAACTGGCCATTTCAGCCCTTGAAAGGACTTTGACCTAGCTTCTTATGATCAATTGTGTTGTACGTGTTATTAAGTTTGTACACAATTGATCGAGAACCGGACCTACATGTTTAACGCCGACTCCGAACGGCGATGAACGGAATGTTCTTATTCTCAAGAAGCTTTACATGGCATTTTGATTACTCTCTGAGGTTTGCCATTGTCTGCAGAGAGGTGGCGGCCATACAGAAAAATTATTTTAATTCAAATAATTTTCTGTCGCTGCTGGGGTTCGAACCTGGGTCTCTAGGTTCTTTGGCATAGCAGCCACGCACTTTAACCAACTACGCCACGGACGCCACAGCTCAGGAAGTGATACTTATCAATAATACACCAAACTTTTCTTTACGTAATACACCTTCATATTGGTGTTACAGACGGAGTGACAAACTTTATGTATCCTTTATACAGTAACGGTGAGGTATAAGAATAATGACTAGTACTTATTTTCATTACATACTGAATACTCTTCTTTTAGCTTTGAATCAAGTTTTCAGGTACCTACGTATAATCTGAAAAAGGTTATGATCGAAATAAATTATATGAAATTAAAAGCAAAAATAAATTTTTGAGTTGCCAGAACAAAAAAAAATTGCACTTATATTTTCAACTTTAAAATAATCCACCACCTTCAGGAATAAAAGATGAACAATGAATGTGAAAATTAAAAAAAAAACATACGGAGAAGATAAGGAGAAAAACAGCGTAAAGAACGATTATAAGCAGAAATGGTAAAGAGAAAGACGGTTCAAAACATAAGGTTGAAGGATAAAAAATAAAATGTCAAGCTGAATATAATATTGAGAATGACATTGTCATAATTCAGTGTGTGTTATATATTATAATTCAGTCAACTCCACCTTGGTTCGAAAATGGTATGATCGATTAGTGAGAAAAAAGAGCAATCGAGCCGTTGAAGCAAATAAATTAGAAGTTGAGGCAAGTGGTTCACTTTTACCACAGTAAATTAAAGATATGAGACAATCCATCCACAAACTACAACTTTTAAGTCGTGGAAATTGATAAATATTCCATTTCAGTTGTGTTGTAACAAGGAAAGAAATGCGAAAGGTTATAGTGTAGGATCATGGCCCAGCCATGGTATAATTATTAGGTAGGCTCATATTGGAGAGCAGGGTGCGCTAGTTGTCAAAATCAGATGGTAGTTTTTAGTTTTTCTTTGTTGTTGTTGCTTTTGTCGTTTGACGTTTGTAGCTCCTACAGCTTTGTTGTTGCAAAGTTTCTTTTTTGAGCAGCAATCTTAAATGAGCTTACCTAATTGTATCATGGGCCCAGCCATCAATTTCGAAACCATTTTCTACCACCCATTGTTCGAATTTTTAAATGTTCCTGAATTGAGTCAATTTCAAATAATAAACTAAGAAAACTCAATCCCTTCCCACATATCTCGCATAAGAAATGTAGTCAGTCTAATGGTGCTATTTTCGTATTATCATTGCTAAAATATGCTATTTATTTTTTCACTACTGTATATATGAAGAAATTTTAAGTCGAATACAAGCCTGACTGCATGAATATGTTAGTAGATGTGCCGAATTGAGTGTTTGAGACTTATATTTTGACAGTGTAACCCCTAGACAACACACGCACAACATCAACATAATAGTAAAAATTGTATCTGTAACTAACAGAAAGACTAACGAGCGCGCAGACCAATACCAGATGATATTCTGCCTTGGCCGGCAGGCAGATGGCTTTGAAATTGAACTTTGTGCGATTGATTTTTCGCAATTGTTTGTTGCTTGTCCACAACATTTTTTCAATAATTCTTCCTCATTTTTTGTAAAATCACACATACATAACAAAGCAGATACAAATATCGGTGAGATAAAAATACCGGATTTTAATTTTTATGATTTTCGTCTACGAATAGGAAAACTTGGAACGTAGTTCCGTGTTTCTATGTAATCAGAGTTAAATATGTTGATGATTTTACCTTTAGCCATCGTTGTGTATTTATTTGTTATTCCCGAAAACGATGTTGCACCGAGGAAATAATTTGAAATCTAGTTTTTGGCAGAAATCGATTTTCCCCTAGATTACAACGTGAATCTTTGGAATTGGCTTAGTTTGTGTGATGCAAACTTTTTGTATTTGCATGATGATGATGATGATGTGAAATCGCTGTGTGTGCAGATACATTTTTTTTCTTTTGCTTCACACGCTGTCAGATACACTGCCTCAATTGCAGATAAATTGAAATCATGACACCGTTTATAATTAATTTTAAGTTCTATGGAATAGAATTGAATTGATTTTAAGCAATCAACGAGCTTGATTTTTTCAAAATTAATCCATTACGAGATCTTAAAATCAGTTTTTTGCTTATTATTCTACATGACGATGTTATCACCCGAGCGATACCACTTTGTTAATTTAATTCGAGCAGCACTTATTATTGATCAAATTTCTTGTTGTATTGGTCAAGTTATATGATTTTTTCAATAGCCTCTTTTGGTTTTTTCTTACTTCACTGTTATGGCCATTCAAACACATAAGGCAAATACCGCAGGTTTTACAATTTTTACGCTCAATTATGTTCGGTTGCGTTTATTTCGGGAACTGTTTTGTTTTTAAACGCACACATTTGTGAGATACTTTCAGAGTCTCCTCTGCTGTAACAACTTTGATTTATTTATTTATTATTTATTTTTTTTTTCAAACAAGCTTAGTTAGTTATTAACAGCGCAAAGTACATCGCGTAACTAAGCAAGACTATACGAAATATATTCGAATTACGTGCGACATAGTGTTGCCACAAGTCGAAAAGAAAATTCCACGAAAATTATCAAATTTGCAGATATTTTTTTATATAGAGTGTATCAACAAGAGGTGTAAGATTTGTTTTTTTGAATTATTTTTGTTTCACGTTCAAACGAACGTTTCTTAATTTTTTTTTTGGACGTGTAGATTATGTATTAAATGCAATATTTTTCGAATAGCTTGCGGACCTTGATCCTTTTAACAAATTTTTTACCAGTCTTTCGCATAATTGAAGCTCTAGTTCGCATCATTTACTGAGGTTCTATTAGAGTTACAGTAGACCTTACTCTTAACATAACCCTTAAGGAAGAAGTTAAACGGTGTAAAATGTACGATCTTGATGGCCAATTGATGTCGCAAAAATTGAAAATTGAGGCACCAGGAATCTTCTTGAGGAATAACTCGATTGTTTCGCGACTTTTATGGCATATCGCAACATACTGCTGAAAGAAGAAGTCGTGTGTGTTCGTATACTTCCTCTCCGACCACACGGTTCTTTCGTCGTTGGTTCTCGAAAAATTATGATCCTATGACGCCTCCGGTCAACAATCCGCACCAAATAGTGACACGTTGTGAGTTCGTTGTCATCTTCTGAATCACTTGCGGGTTTTCGAATCCCCAAATGCGACAATTTTGCTCATTAATGTAGCCGTAAATGTGAAAATGAACTTTGTCAGAAAACTCCCCACGTTAAAAAAACGTAAAAGGAGTATATTAATTTTGTCACTCCGTTTGTATCGCCCATAAGGAGGCGTGGTAGGTATAGAAAAGTACATATCGCTCGTTTTCTTCAATAAAGTTACAATCCAAAAAACATAAAAATTGAGTTAATTACACAGCAACATTCGTGTTACCATGATCTATGCTTTGTACAATTTTGGTAACGATATCTTCTTTAATTTTTGCAGGAGAGTAGAATTTCTGATTCATTCACCTCAATATTTTTCCGATTAGATCGTATTATATATCGATAATCTCCGGTTTTTTTTGTCTCTTTGTATGGATTAAACCATGTACATTACAATAGTACTTGTATATTTGATGTTTTGTCCATATTTTGAAAATGGTGATTTAATTTCCTTTGTCTGTTCAAAACTTAAAATGCTTCTCCTGAAAAATCTAGTTTTTTGAGTTGTAACGTTATTGTAGAAAACGAGCGATATATTCTTGATCAGCATGACCACCCGAGTCGATTTAGCCATGTCCGTCTGTCTGTTCGTCTGTCTGTCTGTCCGTCTATCTATCTGTATGTCTGTTATCACGATTACAGCCGTAATTTTCAAGCTATCATCACGAAAAATAAAGGTCAAGTTCGAAAATAGATGAAAAACACGCCTACCTCCCATACAAAGTGAGTTTATCAAAACGGAAAAATCTCTTAGAATTCCACACAAAAATTAATATATGGACTTGAAACTTTGCACATGCGTTTTGATATTTAATTAACACTCTGAGTATGAAATTCAACCAAATCAAATGAAAATCCTACCTCCCATACAAAGTGACTTTATCAAAAAACTAGTAAGAAATGATCTTCGACTGGGCCGAAGTTAAAATACCCCCACGGCCGAACCAAAGTATATTCAAAGTCTTAAGCAATCAAGAAAATGTTTATCTGTAAAAACGTTTTCGTTATATTTTTAACAGAAAATATTCGCTTTTGTTTTTTGATAAAATGGCTTTGTATGGGAGGAGGGCGTGGTTTTCACCCAATTTGGTTGAATTCCATACACATAGTACACGTTATATATCAAAGTTCATATGCAAAATTTCAAGTCCATATATTCATTTTTGTTGAATTCTAAGAGATTTTACCGTTTTGATAAAGTCGCTTTGTATGGGAGGTAGGCGTGGTTTGCATCCGATTTGATTGAATTTCATACTTAGAGTGTATTTTGAACATCAAAACTCTTATGCAAAATTTCAAGTCCATATATTCATTTTTGTTGAATTCTAAGAGATTTTACCGTTTTGATAAAGTCGCTTTGTATGGGAGGTAGGCGTGGTTTTCATCCGATTTGGCTCATTTACGAACTTGACCTTCCTTTTTTAGATAAAAGCTTAAATATAGAATTTCGTGATGATAGCTTTAAAATTACGGCTGGAATCGTGATCACAGACAGACGGACAGACGGACAGACGGACAGACAGACGGACATGGCTAAATCAACTCGGGTGGTGATGCTGATCAAGAATATATATATACTTTTCTATACCTACCACGCCTCCTTATGGGCGTTACAAATGGAGTGACAAAATTAATATACCCCCATTTACGTTTTTTAAACGTGGGGGTATAAACAAAAGTGAATATTTTCTGTTAAAACCAAGGCTGCTCATTTCGCTCACTTTTAACCCTTCGTTACAGGATTTTTCTCCCTGTGTATAAAAATGTTTTATGTCTTTATTTGTCATTGGAGAGGCTTATAGAATGTATAAACGTAATTTGGATGCTCTGCAATAAATAGGAGCGAAGTTACGCAACATTGCTTATGTGCAATTTCATGCAGGCAAGCAATAAAAATTAGTTTATGATGGTTTAAATATAAATTTTTATTAATATGTATTTTATATTTTTCAAATGGAATGATATGCTTTTAAAAGGGCTTACACATCGGCGAATCTGTTCGTCGAACAATATGGCGGCGCGAACGTGTGTGAAAAAGTTAGCGTTCAAATTGAACGAACCTGTTCGTCACACAAGCCATTGATTTTTGTTGTTGTTTGTCATAATTTTCGGCAGCATCCCGTGTTCGACAGAGAAAATCAAAAATTTTTGTAAACACGGCCAACCGTGTGACAAACTGTCGAACATCGCTTCTTAACTAGCGAACTTGTGTGAACATGGCCGCCGTGTGACGAACAGATTCGCCGATGTGTAAGCCCTTTAATAACTTAAACTGAGATATATTTCCCACTTTCTTATATAGTCAATTTAAATTGACAATTTTAAATAAAGGAAAATAAAAAACACTGATTTGCAAGCACACAAGGATTTTGTTTCTTGATTTGAGGCTCATTAAATAAGTACATAAAACATTATTCATTACGAAATTGTTTAAAACAATTTCTATTTTGATTTTATTTTGATATATTATTAAAACATACTCTTGGCTAAACTATTGAGCAGCTAACATGAGTGTATCCATTGCACCCTCGTAATTTACATGTCAAACGCTTGTTGTCCTATTGCGGCCAGAGATCACAATGGTCCAACCGAACTTCTGTTTGAGATAGTGGGAAACTTCTCGAATGTTTCGTCATTTTTTGCAAGGCTGCAAGGTTTTTTGCTATACAATAGCAATGCATTTACTAATATTATCGTATAGCGTATTTTTATCTTGTAGCTTCCAATAAATGAGTGGAACAAATTGACTTCTCCCATAAACTTGTATTATGAAACAATATTCGGACACTCAGTGGATATTTTTTTACACAACTTCTTATCAAATCGTTCAGCTATGGTCTCAGGACTTTTACCACAATGGTTTGACATCAAATTAGCAACTTTATTTTCTTTCCATTAAATCAAATGTACGTTAACATCATCATGGTAAGCTACATGTTCCACATACTCTCCTCGAGATGTCTTATTAATATGGGAACACTCGGTAGTTTTGAGTTCGGAATTCTGTTCCGATGGATTGTACCCAATAAATACCGCTTTCGGCTAGTTCAATCATTAGTTGTAGTGTTAATATAATGATTATCATAAAAAAACTTTGTGATTCATATGAGATGTACTTCCCGTAAAACTATTTTATAACAATAATTACACAAGCCCAAGATCATTTTCTTCGTGGTGACAAAGACAGGGGCTGTTTTCGTGGCCCAAGTAATTTATTTTTAAAATTGATTTATTTTTAATTTTAGCTTTAAATATAGTTAAGTGCATGGAATTGCACATCTGCAATATAACCTCATATCTGCAATGTAACTTCAAAATGTCTCAAATGCATGATATTGCATATTTGCAATTAAGCCATTTATTTTATGAAATTAAAGATATAATGCACAAAAAAAATTAGTAAGCTTAAAGAAAGTTAACTTATATTCTGGAACATTACTTACATTTGAACGTTTTTTTTATATTTCTCGTATAATTATTAAAAATATTCTCTTATTTTTTCTACGTATAAGACATACCTTGTTCGAGTCAATATTTTGGACAAATTAAATCACCAATTTGACAAAAGAAGACAACAACTAGTAAAAAAATGTTTAAATTTATTTTTAAATAAAATTCCGTTAGGTATATTTATAGTGTGTGTATGCTATATCTCTTAGAAGTCAACATTGCATATGTGCAATCCCATGCAACGAAGGGTTAATTAAATTTATTCTAAATCAAATTAAACTGAATACCAAGGTTGTCATTTCGCTCACTTTTTTCACTTGAATGTGAGCGCAAAAAATTGAGCGCTCTCATAAAAAGTGAACTATTAACTGCCTTGGCTAAAACTATAACGAAAATGTTTTTACAAATAAACATTTTATTGATTGCTTAAGATTTTGAATATACTTTGGTTCGGCGTGGGGATATTTTAACTTCGGCCCAGTCGAAGATCATTTCTTACTAGTTTTCTTTGTTTTTGGTAAAAATCATCAAAATGAACTGATCATAAGAATTTTTACATTGTTTGTATAACAGCAGATTGCAGTGCTGCCTGTTTAAAATACAGCATGTTCACCAAGAAAAAAAGAATACACAGAGTATATTTCTATATAGCATGCATTGTTGCTTCGCGTCGTTCGTTTTTTTACTCACATATGGTGTTATATGTTTTATTTACTGAAACAAAACGAAATAAAGGAAATAAATAAAAGTGATTTATGATTTTATAATTATTTATTCCTTATGTATAGTATTATATTTTATATTTTATTATATTTATAAATTTTACATTATAATATTTTATTTTTTGAAAACAGCAAGTTCCGTGTTATTTTGTATGTATGCAAAACTTTTATTTTATATATTCAAACCACTGAGACTATATTGAAGAGTAAATCAATTAATCACTTAAAAATCTCACTTAATCACTTAAAAAACTTTTTTGTGTTTAAGTTTCACTTCTACCATGATTGAATAAATAAGGTTGTCTCGTGGCTGATTGTACTCTCTTCTCAGTACCCATAATTGTCAAAATCAATGCAAAGCAACAACAACAACTTCATCGGCTTTACATGCTTTAAATTTTCGCTTTCAGATTTTGTATGAGCTGTCAACTTCGATTTGACATTTATGGGAACTCGCTCTCACCCATGCGACAACCTTGTTTATTCAACCATGACTTCTACCGTGCGTGGCGGGCACACACATATTTTTTCATTTTAAGTTAGCTCTTTTTATATGTTATGTAGTGTCAACAAAAAATCATGGTTGTTAAAAAAAAATCCCACAGACATTCTAAATATGCTAACATATTCAGCAAATTTCTCGAAAAGTGGCAACGCTGCTGGTGCGACGACTATCAATGAATAGAAATTCGCTTGGGTATCTCTGAGATACTTACATTTGCACAGATTTTGTTCTTCGGCATGCAGCTGTCACTCTCTTCCGACTATTCGATTCTGCTCTGAATTTGTCTTGCTATCAGAGATGCCATGTAAAAAATTTTATATTTGTAACCTTTGCCCTAAGCTCATTAGATTCTAAATGAATAATTAAAACTAGGTATCATTACAACAGAAACGATAAAATTTTTGTTTCTTCGAATTTTATTTCTGAAATTTTTATTATTGTTTTAACTGGTCAATTTTTTTCGTACACCATATTTAAGTTCACTAGTTGCATATTCAATGAACAACGGAATTTCAAGGCATTGTTTTTTTTGTTTTTTATTTTTAGTGACAAATATATTTCTTATACAGTAGACTCTCACAAATTAAAACCACTTTGTTCCACGGGTGGTTCGAATTTCTGAAATGTTGTAATTTCTGGACTTTTTTTTCACAGAAATTTAAAAGAAAAGAATGAAACTGGTTAAAGAAAATGTATGTTAACACAAAATAATTTATATTTATTAATATTTAATGTTTTTTAACATACAACGCATATAATTCCCCTTTTTATATTTATATCAATGAAATAAATTTATATCAATAATTTATGACTTTAATAAATAAAGAAACGTCCAGAAATAAGAACATGGTTCTAATTTCAAAGCGTTCAATATTGAAATGGCAGGTTCTAATTTCTGGACGGTTTTAATTTGTGAGATTGTACTGTATATAAAGTCATTCATTTTTAATTGTTGATATATTTTTACACGAGAGACTTAACAAAATATGCTATAATTTTGACCTTGAGCTTTTACAAATATTTTTTTTTTCAGTTTCGCAAAAAATTAAATTCGTAAGCCTTATACTAAGACATTCGTGAATTCATGTATATTTTGTCAATAGACATTTATTTCACTAGAAATTTAATACAAAAAGGCAAAATTATTACAGTCTCTTAGGTCAGGAGATGTACTAAATAGTCGAACCATGCAATACTATAATAGGGCTATTCACGATTTAGTGCACTTGCCAGTTCAGTTGAGGACTTGTGCAGTTGTGCAATTAGGTTTTAGTGAACACACCACACTTTTGATTGAGAAATTTATTCAAGTATGTATTTTTTTTAAAATCAGCTACTTGTCATTGTTGTCGGCAAGCAAAAAAAAAAGATTTTATAAATTAATCATAAACATGCCGAAAAAAATGTTAAAACAAAAATTATTAATTTTGTGAGAGCTTAACTTTATTTTTGCCATCCATATCTAATTACATATAAATAACAATTTCCAACTTGACAATTTGTGATGTACATTGTACAAAATACCTAGAACCTAATTATGTATTTGAGTCAGATAGCGCATGATCATTTTTAAGCATAAATAAAGAAAATTTTGTCTGCTTTAAACAAAATATTTATATATTTTTATTTATGAGTATAAATTAATAGTCGAATTATACTTTTTTCGTAAAAAGTGCAAGTGCACAAGTTCATTTAAAGTGAAAGTATACTGAATCCGGAATAACCCTTATAGTTTTTTTTTTCGTTCACGTTCCAGGTTACTCCAAAAATAAAAAAAAAATAAATGAAGATTTTATTTTTAGTTGAAAAAAAATTAAATAACATCCAGAAATAAATGTATGAATGCCCTCATCGAAATGCCCTCATCGAAAAAGAAATAAAATGTTTTGAATAGAAATGATATACGATATTCTCAATCTTAATTCAAAATGAAATAATCTTGAATATACAAGGTGGCGCAAAAGTAATCCTCCTATCAGAAAATGCTATAAATTTTGCGATTGGCCCCTAATGTCAGTTCTGTTTTGACATTTGTGTAGTAAACACATGCGAAATACACGTTAATAAACAATGTTACGCTACACTGCTCCAGAACGCAGAATATTGCTGATTTTAAGATAAGATGATTTTTCATCAAAAATAATCATGAGTGATGAGGCCCATTTCCATCTTAGCGGGTACGTAAATAAGCAAAATTTATGCTTCTGGGGCACTGAAAATTCGCGTGTAACCCATGAAGAGCCATTACACCCGCTCAAAGTCACTGTATGGTGTGCTGTTTTCGCTGGAGGAGTCATCGGACCTTTTTTCTTCGAAGACGGTTACTGTGAATGGTGAGCGCTACAAGGCAATGATCAACGAGTTCTTTTTGCCGCAACTTGATGAATTGGGATTGGAAAACATGTGGTTCCAACAGGACGGTGCAACGGCACACACTGCACTTGCCACAACCGATATGCTGAAGGATGCATTTCCCGGGCGCCTAATCTCCCGATTTGGCGATTTGCACTGGCCAGCAAGATCGCCTGATTTGACCGCTCCAGACTTCTTTTTGTGGGGCTTTTTGAAGTCGCGGGTTTATGTCAACAAGTCTCAGACTCTTGCAGCTCTTAAAGACAATATCCGTCAAGAATGTGAGGACCTATCGCCGGAAGTTTTGGCCGAAGTGATGGAAAATGTAATAAAAAGGGCTCAAATGACAATCAACTGTGGCGGCGGCCATTTACATGACATCATATTCTCGACTTGATGTAAAAAAATTTAAAAGACCAAATAAAAATAATCCACAAGAAGAATCAAAGTTTTTGATTTGTTTTTTAAATTACAGCCAAAAAACATCGGAAGGTTATTTTTGCGCCACCTTGTATATGTTTTAATGCGGTACTTTTGAAATCAAATAATACTGAAGAAGGTATAAAATACTTAATATTTAATATTAAATATATTCTCAGGGAAATTTGCATTATTTGGAACTTTTCTCTTATACTTGAATAATTAATTTATTGAAGTTAAATAATAATTAAATTACTTTTTGCTTAGACTAAGTTATACCAAAAAAACACAGGTGCGTCACTGGACACACGAGAGAAGCGAAGCATTTTCGCAAATTCATAGATTTGATAATTTAATAGCGTTTTTTCGATTAAAATAATTTTTAAGTTCAAAACTTTAAAACAACAAAGTATATACAGTGACTCAAAAAATTGATCGCATGTGTGTAAGCAGTGCGTGTAGCAGTAGATTGTGTACAAATTATTAAAGCCACTACTGTAAAAGTAACGGTTATTAATTTTGTTATATTATTATTCTCATTTGGCAGTAATATATTAAAAAAATTTCAGTGCTTATTTAAGTGTTGGACTGGAAACACTAAAAGTTCATTCGATCAATTTTTTGAGTTTGCTAAAAAATAATAAAAGAATAACCAAACTTCGAAACTATTTTATTGAATGTGGTCATTAACTTTGATTTTAGTGAGACTTGTTTATTTAAGGTAAAACTTAACTAGTTTTTAAGTTTGTAACTACAAAATGTAATTATTTGAAAAATCTTTCAGCAATATCACCTGAAAAGTTTAAGCAAATTGAACATTTCTTGCGTGAGGGTGTTTCTCATAGGCAAATTTCTCTATATGTAAAGTGCTCTATTTCAACAGTTAGCAAAGTTCGCGCTCAATGTGAAAATTTGACGATTAAGAAGTGCGCTGGACGAAAACCCATTATATCAAATTTATTAAGGCGTCGAATAATACATCAAATTACACATGGGGTACACGATAATGCTGTTGAAATAAATAAATGCTTGAAAATAAATTACGTCATTCATGTTTTGGACGAAACAATTAGAAATCTTCTAGGAAAAAATGGTTTTAAAGGTCGCTTTGAGGTAAAGAAACCCTTATTGTCTAATCGCTATAAGAAATTGCGCCTCAAATTTGCCCGTAAGTACAAAAGTTACAGCATTGACGATTGGAACAAGGTTATATGGTCCGATGAAACTAAAATTAACAAATATGGGTCTGATGGGAGGCAGTGGACTTAGAGAAAAAAAGGTGGAAAATTATCCAGTAGACATGTTCAGCCAACAGTGAAATTTGGAGGAGGCTCAATAATGCTGTGGGGGTGTATGACTTGGATTGAAGTTGTAAAGTGTCATAAAATTGCAGGAAAAATTACAGCACAGGACTACATTAATATTTTGAAAGCAAACCTTTTCCAAAATTTGGATATGTTCGGAGTTGTTTTGGAGGAATCGATTTTCCAGCAAGACAACGACCCAAAACATACGGCTAGAATAACAAAAATGTGGTTCCAGGAAAATTCTATAAACGTCTTGTACTGGCCACCGCAATCACCTGATTTAAATCTGATTGAGCACTTGTGGTGGAGCTTAAACGCGGATTCAGGGATGGTGAATGTGCGCCACGAACACTCGATGATATCTGGCAAAAAGTCCAGATAAAATGGAATGTACTGTCACAGGATTTATGCAAAAATTTGGTGGAAACCATGCCACGAAGAATAAATGCTGTTTTGGAAGCACGCGGAGGCTACACAAAATATTAACTTTTAAACTCAAATAAATGATCGAATATGTTTAATTAATTTTTCTAATTTATTTTACTACAAATTCTGAAAAATTAAAAAAAGAATGTGTTTTTTTATTTAAGAAAAATTAAGTTTGTAAAAATATATAATCTTTTCATAATCCATTTTTTCGTTTTTCTGTAATATTTGTTTTGTAAGAAATTCCTGAACATGCGATCAATTTTTTGAGTCACTGTATATCATATATATTAACCCCCTTCGGCCCTCCCTTAAAGCCCCCTTTCAGTTGTAGGGAATAAATATACAAAAATCATTAATTTTGTTACAATTTAATCAACTTACAGGTTGTTTAATTTTATCGATATTTATAACGACCTTTAGTAGGAAGTAGAAACAACATCTAATACACAATCCTTAGTGAATATTTCTTTTTGTTCGTTCGTTATTTTAGTTCGTTCGTTCTTTTGGTTCGTTAGATCTTTTAGTTCACATGGACAAACCGAAGATTCAAACCATAGCTCGGTAAATTTAGTTATCTTTGCTCTAGTTCGTTTTGTTTGCTACTTTTGTCGGTTGGCTAGCCAATACACAGTCCTAGAATAGCCAACACACAATCCTTTCTTAAAGTATTGTAATAGATTATAGTGATCTGCTGAAACATAGCTGTAGCTAATGTTTATCACTGAATCAACAAAATTATAAAAGAAGAGGTTTTAGCGTAATGGTTAGATGAAAGTACCAACAAACGATAGAACTGTGAGTTGAGGGTTCAATTCCTGCAGCGGGCAAGAAATTATTTTTAATTTAACATTTTCTGGTTGAATTGATGCAAGCAAAAAACAATTCAATTCTAAGAAAAAAGGTGTCGGAAAAAAGTGTCGTTTTTTCTGATTTCACTCTAGCAAATCGCAGAACGAGGCGTAAAAAGCTTCGCTTCAAAATGCTCTTGACGATTGCTGTTTTGTTTTCCCACACATGTTTTGGGAAATATGGCGTCAGCCTTATATGCTCTGAAATAAAAAATTGTATGAATTTTGACTGGCGACCGTGGCATAGTTGGTTAAAGTGCGTGGCCTCTATGTCAACGAACCTGGAGACCGAGGTTCGAACCCCAGCAGCGACAGAAAATTATTTGAATTAAAATAATTTTTCTGCAGACATTGGCAAACCTCAGAGAGTAATCAAAATGCCATGTAAAGCTTCTTGAGAACAAGAACATTCCGTTCATCGCCGTTCGGAGTCGGCGTTAAACCTGTAGGTCCGGTTTTCGGTCAATTGTGTACAAACTTAATAACACGCACAACACAACTGATCATAAAAAGGTCAAAGTCAAGGGCTGAAATGGCCAGTTATTTATTATGAATTTTGACTAAATATCGGGTCATTGAATTAAAACCTGAAATCCGTTTAAATCCAATATATCGAACAATTTGGCAACACTACTGTCTTCTGCTCTCGATTTTTGTTTTCCCATGACATTTATTGTTGCAATGTTACTGTTTGATTTTAGGATTGTTGTATTAGTTGTTTAGTGGTTGTTTATTGAATTTATGAATGAAGTTGCTTTTAGTTCGAGTACAATATGGAAGCGTGAGCGCAGCGCACACTTGCTCTATTACTTCAGCACTGGTTTATCGACTGCTTTCGATAGCAAGTATTTGAACCGGAAATAACCTACTTCAAAAATAATTTACACTTAAAAGATATGCTCATTTAATTAATTTCGCTACGATATGAATGCTCGTTTTATTGGAAAATGTGCTAAGTTCTTCAATATTGTATGAGTTACATATACTCGCATGCATATGACACTTGCAAGAGAACAAAAATCCTATCAGTTTTGGGAATTGGAAAGCCCTTTGGAAGAGAGAGAAGTGCGCTGCATATAAATCCACCTATGAATGTAATTTGTTCTTATGAAAAACAAAATTTGAATAGCTAAAGTTTGCTTCCGGATAACAGCAAAGTGTAACGTATAGGTATTTGTTGATAATTGATCTAGATGAAGTTGAAAGAAGGAGCAGGTAGAATCATGAATTCATGCGTGACCAACGCCTGGTAGTGCATGGTCATGCTAAATGTGGCTGACAATCTTAGCGGTAGATAGCGGCTAAGCCCAATACAAAAAAGAAATTGGATGTATCGTGGACACACCTGTAGGTTGTAACGTGACATCGTTATATTTGTCTTTGTTCTTGTCCCTATGCTTTCCTTTTTTCCAAAACTTGTCCTCATATTTATACATATTCTTATATTTTTCTTATATTTTATATTTTTATCTTCATTATGAGGCCAACATCCATTATTTGGCCAACAATTTTAACAAAATTAAATTTTCCGTATTAATTCTACTCAGCGAGTAATAATTCCATGCAACAATATTGCATTTTTGTCACACCTACGCACCCTGATAACGTCATAATTGATTTTTTATTGTTGTATAGGGTGTTTTTTTTAGGGGTTTGTTTTTCGAATTGAAATAAAACACAAGAAAATCGTTTTAATGTCTATCAATTTGGCTTTATTGGAAGGATAATTTCATGCCATTAATGTTTAAATATGATTTCGGGCATGTGGCCGCCGCGGCTGGCTCGAATAAAGCCAATTCTACAGGTCCAATTTTCAACCACTTTCGAGCATATGGGGCCGTATGTCGGCAATAACGCCACGAATGTTGGCCTCCAAGTCCCCTAACGTTTCTGGTTTGTTGGCGTAAACGAGCGACTTCACATATCCCCAAAGAAAATCATCCAATGGTGTCAAATCACACGATCTTGGTGGCCAATTGACAGGTCCATTCCGCGAAATTATGCGCTTATCGAATGTTTCCTTCAATAAATCGATTGTGACGTGCGCTGTGTGGCATGTAGCGCCGTCTTGTTGGAACCACAACTCATCCACATTCATGCCATCCAATTCGGGAACAAAATAGTCAGTTATCATGGCTCTATACCGGTCTCCATTAACGGTAACTGACTCTCCAGCATTATTTTGGAAGAAGTATGGCCCAATGACTCCACCAGCCCATAGAGCACACCAAACAGTCAGTTTTTGTGGATGTAATGGCGTCTCAAGGATCTCATGTGGATTCTCTTCACTCCAAATGCGGCAATTTTGCTTGTTGACGTAGCCATTCAACCAAAAATGAGCCTCATCACTGAACAAAATTTTGCGATGAAAATCAGCATCGAGATCAATCTCATTTTCGGCCCATTTGCAAGCGTTGTTCTTTTGTCAACCTGTTCATGATGAAATGGCAAACCAAACTGAACATAAATGACATTAGAGTTGCCAGATTTGACCACAAAATACCAGTTTTATCTCTATTCGAAAAACAAACCCCTAAAAAAACACCCTTTATATACCTGTTCGTATATACTCACCGAGTAGTATTCTCCCCGAACAGCTTCCTCCAAATCCCGATGACATCTTCATTTTTTTTTTTTTTAATTTTTTTTATAAAGAATTAACCTTTACTGTCGCGTCATTACTTTTATCACAACACCTTTACTTTTTGAGTACAATTCCATGCAACGTCGAGGCATTTTGGAAAAAGGGAAACGTAACGTTGTCAAGTCAAAAATGTCAATACATGGAGGCATTCGTTGTAGTGCAATAAAATTCGAAGCATTAGTAAAAATTGGTTAAATTATTGAAGATCACATAAAAAATTTCAAATCCCTCAGCCAAAACGTCCACGTCTACTATGTCACAAAAATTTTGACCTCTTCAGTTGTTTTTATGTATGTATATTGAACCGATATCAAAAGGGCAACATTTTCTGCCACATCACACTCCCATATGAAAATTCCACAACTTTAGTTAGCAAAAATTTTAACTTGCATGTGTTACAGTAAAAAAAATAATATGTCAACAAGTGGTTCATTTTATTATGACATTTTCTTTGAATTTGATAAAATCATCATCAAATAATTAAAGGTCATATGAAGAATAAATATAATCACAAATCATATAAAACACATCGTTTTGTTTTTATTAAACAAAACCTTATGGATTAGCAATAAATTTATTTACGTTTGTTTAGGGTTGACGCATGCAAAATTTTGGAGCATACTTTTTGGGCTGTAAGAAATTCCAAGCTTAAGTCAACATAAGAGTTTGGTGATTGTATTCGCTTAACTGCACTAAGTACTCGCTTTATCAGTTTGCTTAAGGGGACATATAGGTTACAAATTAAAAAAAAAATTTTTTTCGGGAATTTTTTTACATAGAAGGAAACAGATATCGTTTTCAAATTTTTCGCATATATTTATTAACATTTAAAGAATACAAAACATTTTTTTCAGAATTTTTGCAGCGGTTTTTGATGTTATTTGATTTTTTTTTTTAAAAATGACAAAAAATTGACGGTGTGCAGGAGTCTGGAACATCTGAGGAAAAAATAAACTGATGAAAAATCATCTGAGGATGAAAACAAAGGAGAGGAAAGGGACACAGATAAAGATACGCTGTAATGTCAAAATCGATAAGTGTATCTAGGATGCATCCAACTTCTTTTTCTTCAAGGAACTTTTATATTTTGTTAACATTAAAAAACTTGCACGGCCTGCGAAAAGTTCATCACAATATTTTAGAAACATGATAATTAGACAATTCTTAAAACATTAATGTAAGAAGTCATCGAAACAGCTCATAAATTTTGATTTTTTTTCCCCAAATTCCAAATGCTTACTAAACGTGTTGAATAATTTAAGCTCTAGAAAAAAAAGGTTTTCTAAAGCAAGAGTTACTGAATTTCAGTTTAAATACTGGACGTCTTTATTATCACTTATTTATTTGTAAAATATAAAAATATATATATCATATAATTTAAAAGATTCTTATATTGTTAAATTTAATTCGCTTATATTTTAAGTTTGTCTGCGCCTTGATTATCTACTTTCCAATAGATGCTGTTTTTTCCATTTGTTTGTTCAAAAAATTCTCGTCCGCCAGATAATTTATTTTACCCGTTGGCTTCATGGTGGTGGTATCAAATTCATAGATGCATGGTATACTATTCGGCACATTTACAGTTGCTATATTCGCATCGGATACACCTGTTAATAAGTCATTTCATTAAATTAAACGCACATTTTAAGCATTATTTTTTTTCCAAACCTTCAATATGCTTGATTAGAGCACGCAATACGGTGCCATGAGCTACAATCAGTACTCGCTTGCCACGCATTATTTTGCAGAGAATTTCATTTTCCCAAAAAGGTATGACACGCAGCATTACCGATTGCAGCGATTCCGTATCGGGAAACTGATCTGTGGGAACTTTACTGAAACTTGGATTGCATCGTATACCATTGTAATAAGGATTGTCTGGAGTGATGGGTGGTGGGCAAACATCAAAGCTGCGTCGCCATATTTGAACCTATGCGAAGAGAGAAGAATTATGTTTAATTTTTAAGAACCTGGTAATTATCTTTAAAATGCGTTTTAATAAAAAAAAAGAAAGGCCAATTATTTTGGTTGAAAAATGAATTGGAAAAATAAGTACTTTGTAAGAGTGAATTCGTTTAATTATAATAAATTAGTTAAAATTATACAAATATTAACGAGATGGGCTTACTTTGGCCCATAAAAAATTCCCCATTCTTTGGCGTAGATATTGCCTAGTAAAATCTTCAATTTTTGGTATTTGACTTACCTAATTGAATTGAAATGATTTAAGCTACTTTAGTTCATTTACCTGTTTCTCGCCATATTTGTCGGCCATTTGTCGTTTGTTGTAACCAATTAGATTGCCATAATGACGTTCATTGAGACGCCAATCGTAAGTGATCGGAAGTTCAGACGAGTTTAACTCCTTGAGAATAATACTGAGTGAGTGTTGGGCGCGTTTCAATGCCGATGAGTAGGCGACATCGAATTGCATTTTGTGTTCTATCAGAGCACTCGCGGAGATTTTTGAAGCATCCTCAACGCCTATATGATATGTGGAAAAAGAGCACAAAAAAGCATTATATAATAATTTTATTTTACAATTTTTTAAATAGGCAAAATTAAATTTCAAATACGAAATACCGATCGTTAAACTCACAAATGTGATAAGTGAACTTTTGATAGAAATGAGTTTACGGCATTAAATTTTTGTGAAGTTAATTCCCTAAATATTTTTAATTTTTTACTAATCACATTTGTGAATTTAACCATTCATGTATGAGCCAAAGCCAAAATTTTAAAAAATTACAAATTGTAGTCAGTTGCGCTAACCTTTGAATGGCTTAAGTGAAAAAAAGCGTGCAGGTGGATTATTTAAATAAAAAAACTTAAGAAAACTATTTTATCGAAAGTAAATAATTGCATAATTTAGGCATTGTCAGCTAATGTTTCTTGAACTAAAAAACATCTTCGGTGGCGGCCGTGGCACAGTGGGTAATGTGTGTGACCCATACTCCAGAGGACCTTGGTTCAATTTCCATCTGACACAGAAAGTTTTTCAATTGAATTAATTTTTCTGTTCGGCCGTCACCTCTCTGCAGACAGTGGAAAACCTCAGAGAGTAAATAATGCCATGTAAAGCTTCTTGAGAACATGCACATTAGCCGTTCGGAGTCGGCATAAAACTAGTAGGTCCAGTTCTCGATCAATTGTGTAAAAACATTTAATAACACGCACAACCCAATTTGATCATAAAAATTTCGGTCAAAGTCCTTTCAAGGGCTAAAATGGCCAGTTTATTTATTTATTTATTTTATTTGAACTTAAAAAAAAAATTACATGAATTGCGTGACGAGAATAAACATTTCTATCGTTACGAAAGAAATTGTACAGGCATTTTTTTCTATTCTAAATTAATGTTTAAGTAGGTAATAACTCGATCAGAGTTACCACAGAGAAATATTTTTTGAATGTTTTTTTTTATTTGTTTTACCGAGCTTCACTGCATTAAAGATATTACGATAAGTTCAGTGCAAAAATCACGATTAATTTTTTTTTTATGCTAACACTGAACGAAAAATTCAGTCTTTCGGAAAAGCCAGTTTTTCATTAGGAGTTATTTCATATGAAACAAAATAGTTTTTTATTTTTAAACACTTGTGAGTTATTCCTTTTGTTTAGAATGCCTTTGTCGGTAAATGTTTACTTTCACATAACAGTTATTTAAACTGCACCCGATATATTTTTAAAATGTATAATTGTTATTTTTAACTCATCAGATGCTTATTAATTTTTAATTGTTCACTCTAATTATGAAAAATAATTTTAAATTATCAAAAAAATAATTTGCAGACAGGGAATTGCTTCGAATCCCGGCCAGGCTTTACTAGTTTCTTTAAACTTAAAAGTTATAGTTGGTGGATGGCATTGCATTATAACTGGAATTGACTGTAAGGTAAAGGCAGAACAATTGCCTCAATATCCTACATATGTTTCACTTAATTGTCTCTTCTTTCCCAAAATCTATCATCCCATTTCAGACCAAAGCATACTTGACTCATTAGGTTAATACCTTAAATCCTTGGTTCAAAGCTAGAAAAAAACAAAAACAATATCAACTATTTTATTTTTTATCAAATTTACGCGGGTCATCCCAAAAGGACCCAACCTGACGTAAAGATGGCGATTGTTGTTTCAAAAGAGGGACTTTGGTAGAAAGTACTAACATTATAAAGCTTAAATTTGAAGTTTGACGACGCTACATTACTCAATATTTATTTGACAGCTATCAATAGTAAACGCTCTTAGTGAATTTGTAAACATGGAAATAATTGGTCATTGTTTTGTGATACGAGTATAATACTTTCATTTGAAATGCCTCAGTCCAACCAATATCAAAGCGGAGCTAAATTCTACTCTGCGGGAGTCTACTCCATAATTTACAACAGAAAAATATTGGGTGGCACAGTTTAAACGAGGCCGTACGAACATCGCAATGGTCGATAAATTGAAGAGACCATGCCTGAAATGGTGAAGAAACCATGAACTGTCGCATGAGCTTCAATCGTCTCATTTGCGTATAAGTTCGTGGCCGTGTGGGGAACAAATATTTTTTAAGCATTCTCGTTCAGCACGATTGCTTTTAAAATTTAGAGCGTGAATCAAAATGAGCTATGTGCGGTCTTGCGTGCGAACATTAGCGAACCATTCCGTACTCTGGAATAAATTCATTGGGACTTATCTCATATCTTTATTTAGTCTTTTTTAATCTTTAGATTTGGTGTTTTTTGATTTATTTCAGATATTTGGTCTGTTCGAGTACTTATCCGATGAAAAATATCCAGCAGCAACTTGCAAGAGAGTAACGCACAATTCTCTCTCAAATAGAAAAATATCCAAAAAAGTACTCGAACGCAAAATTTGCAAAAACTTGCAAGCCTCTATAACAGCTGATTAACGTCTTGCTTACATTTCACTTGGAATGGAAAACAAAAGCAAATTGGACGTAAAGTGTTCTCCTGGAACATTTCGCAAGGTTGAAAGCGGTAAGTATCAAGTGCACCAATTAATCACGGTGGCGAGAAATTGCACATATATGTATGTATATTTTTTTAATTTTCATAAATGCATATTCCAGACTACCTTACAAAAATGGCTTGCGAGCTGGCAGCCGGCGAACCTTTTGAAGAAATTATATTTTCGCAGAATATAGAGGCAACAGACACTGGTGTTTTTGAACCATTGAAGGAATCCAATGACTTTGTGCCTATCGAATATTCCGATGGCAGATGTGAAACTCCCGATGGTAAAAAATTTGTATGGCTCGACGTGCCAACAAAATTATTGATATCGAGAGTGAAGGAATTGCGGCCACTAGCGGGAAAAATATGCACAACTAAAAAATAAAAAACAAATGTGGAACACTATTAGCTGTGATCTTTGCACTAAAGGGCATATTTTCATCGCTGGTCAGGTGGAAGGAAAATTTTTTAGTTTGGAGCGTCGATATAAGCAAGTTCAACTCCACACCTCGAGAACTGGCAGAGAAAGACAAACTTGCCCTTTTCAAGAGTAAGACTTCACACGCATCTCACAAATTCTTAAAAGAAATATTGAATATTGTTTATGTTTGCACTTTTATTGACAGAGAACTGGATGACCTTTTTAAGAAAAAAAAAATCCCTTCACCCGGAGTGTGTCCTCGATAGCGAGGTTGAGGTTTTATTTGAAAATAAGAAAGACATTTATGAACCTTTGGAGTCAGCTCCGTCTATGTCAAGTACCGCCAATTTCGTACTGATAATTGAAGCATAATCGCGAATAACGTCATTTTTTTAAAAGTATTTTTTTCGCGGATACCAGTTAGAATTACTCTTTTATACTATATAAAAACAGAAGTGAGTAAAAAAACAGGTTGGGGCATTTTTAACGCATTTTTAAATGCCACTCAGTGGAATAACGTCGCACGTGCTTGTAAAATGAATAAAAGCGAACAATCGAACTTGATGCGCAAGTGCTATCGATGCTCAAAACGTTAAATAAATTTCGAAAATTGGAAAAATTTTAACTATAAAAGACTAACAAATAGTCAGTCTCATATTTCGAGAAACGGAGAGACAATAGAAAATAAAAATGCTCCTGTGAATGTAATTTGGAAGAACGTTGTAAATGCAGTTAGCTGTAAGTGCAGTCGTTTTTAGTAGTGGAAGAACGTTTTAAGCGCCATGAGTCATTTGTTATGTTGAGTGGAAAAACGTTTCATCATCCATTCAATTTTTGGATATAAAACGTTATTCCACTGTAAAAACTTTTAAATGGTAAATTTATATGTAATTAAATCTTTTATTTATTTATTTTTTTATATTTTATGTATGGTAAAGTTTTATTTACTCAGAGTGTTTAACAAAAAAAAACCAAATAAACGCCTACAATGTTTAAAACGTTTTTTATCTCTAGTCAAAAATTACAATTTTGTCGTTTACAACGTTATTCGCGATTATGCTTCAATTGTTATCAATAGAAAAAGTTTTTTGAAAGTTTTTTGCGTACGCGAACGCCAATTGTTGAAACTCTTTCAAAAGAAAAACTTAACATTCAAACTGAGATGGATTGTTTCCGACAAAAAAAATTCGAATAAAAAAATTTATAATAATTTCTAAGAAGCCTCTATAATCGCGTCTTACTATATTTGTAAGTACATTTAATGGAATTGAATTGCTTCTTTCCGGTAACAGAACATGTTACAAAAGAATTTTCAAGCGTTTGTAATATTGGCTGATGTGGAAAACTCTCCTTTACGCTGCTGCTTTTTATTTTACATAAATAAGTAGCTAAGCTTGATGGTATAGCGCAGAAAAATTTGGCATGCAAACCGGTATCCGTGTAAACTAAAAAAAAAATTCGAATTTGGCCCTCGTTTGCTTGATGTTTCTTATGTCATGTGTCGCTTAAAGTCGGAAAAGCACACATTCTAGAGAGAAACAAACATATAGAACGAATTATTTAAAAGAAAATTAAATAAGAGAGAATACTTGTATGTACTTGAAGTGAATACATATATATATAACTTTTTCTTTTTGGCTTAAACGACCTTCAGATAAGGCAAATATTTAACGCTCGTCTGACTGCCGGTATAACGAATTTTAATGCATTTATTACGTTTCATAAAAAGTAAATTACTTTATATTTTACTATAAAATATATAAAAATATTTTATTTCAAAATTCTCTACTCCATACGTAACTTAATTAGAGCAAAAATAGAAATAAACACACTCACCTCGTTCACTTAGATCCGCATCATGCCAGCCACAAAAGAGATTCTGCTTATTCCACTCGCTCTCACCATGTCTGATAAAAACCACTTTTGTTGTCTTCATATTCGCAGGATGCTTCGAAGAAGTCCAGTTGAAATGAAAGCTAAAAATATTGCACGAATTTAAATTAAAGTTGTTGCAACTTCAGCGGCTAACGGCGAGATTCCCGGTGCATACGATAGCTTTCTTCTTTAAGCCAAATCCAACTGTTATCAGCTGGCTAATAAAGCAAAACCAAATTACAACAACAACAGTTTATTATAGAACAAATACACAATTAAGCACAAAAACAACAACAACAACAACAAAAAACTGTTTATAGCCACTCGGCAACGCGGCCAAGAATTCGAGTGCGCATCAGCGAGATGCAACGGTAAACAATTAAATCTACAGCACCTGAGCACAGATTTAATTTATTCAATTTTTATTACTAGTCTTACTTTATTTTTATATTTAACTACTTGCAATAATTTATTTCTTTTTCTTTGTTTCAATGGTTTTTTTATTTTAATTTTTATATTTATTTTTGTTTTATTTTTTAGGAAATAGCTGCTTAGCTTGTTTCAACTGTCTTGTTTTTGCTTAACTAAAATATTTGTACGAAATTCTTTTTCGTTACGTTAGTTTTTATCAACTATTTTATTGTAATTTTTTGTGTTTTGCTATATTCATTCGTCCAGGTAACGTCAGTCAAACGCTTTGCTTCTCAATCTCTGCTAACTTGTTTACGTGCTCGCGCTCTCTCTCTCGCTCTATATATATCTCTTCCTCTGGGCCGTTCTCTGCTAACGTGATGTTTGACCAGCAAAACAACATCTATTCCACCACATGGCCAAGACAAATATGACGCAGCGGCTATGGCGCTACGTTGTCTATTGTTAATTTATGCAAAAATGTAAACAACTGGCCGCCATCAAATATAAACAACAGCGCCAAGAACAAAACAACAATAGTAACAACTTGAATCATAACAACAACCAACTTATGTTTATGCTAGACAATTAGCTTGGAATGTCGGGAGTGTCGCTCTTTGACCAAAGTATTTTTGAAGTGGCATTTAATTAGTGCGAGTATATAAATAGATGAACGATAGATACAATTGATTAACTTATCAATTTCCATTTTTTATGTTGTTTATACAAATGTCGTAAGTCCCAGCATTTAACAAAAAATATATATTTACATAAGAACACATACATGTGCCTTTTTTTAAATTGATGTAAGTTTTGTCGATTTATCTTTTGTATCGAGATTATTTTTTTTTTGTTTTTCTATGTTTTTTTTATCGATATTTTAGATACATAGTTGTATGTATCTTTTTATAAATATTTGTGAAACATGCTATTTAAAGTGTGTTCTCACTACAATTCACACTTAAGAGGATAATTAACATTTTATTTGATAACATAAAAATCGTACCTAAGCCTATGTCATTTTTCAATGAGAAACGTTGCCATTTGACAACAGTGGCGTAGATAGCTTTTTGCAATGGGAGGGGATGAAATTTATTTTCCTGACAAACATACATAAAAAAAAAATTTTGTAAAAATCGAAAAAAGGTAAACTTTTATTTTTATATTTTTTGTTAATGTTTTTAAAGCGAAAAATTCATCTGGCTTGGATTGTTTGCTAATTCAAGGACTTCTTCAGCTGATATAAATATGTCTCGATGAATCGCGAGTGTTGTCAAACCATTAAATCGACCCTACATTGTTAAAATATAAGTTATTACAAAAATTTTGTTAATGAAGAAATATATTGTTTTTATCTTCTTTGGATTGTTTTTATCCTCATCAAAGCCGAAATGCTATCCTCAGGCGTGCTTGTGGACACTGGCAGCTAAAATTTTTAATAGCACGTATGTGTTTGGAATATTATCCGGGCAGTTATATAATTCTTCTAGAGCATTTAAAGGCTGAATGGAACTTCTATGCTTCAGATAAAACTTCCACATTTCCAACTCCTTAAAAACTTTAGAAGCACTAAGCTTATTTGTCAATTTCTGTAACTTGAAAGAGGGATGAAAATCGTTTAGTATATTTAATCCTTTTAGTATATCTTCGTGTTTAGGAAGTCTTTAGCAAATTAAAAACATTATTCAATTATTAAATGAACATTTTTATTTAATGCATCTTTTTCCAAGTTCCATAATGTAGTAGTCAACGAATGGATAGAAAACAGATATTTGATGATCAAGAAGAATCATTTCCAAATTTTTCTAGAAAAGCCTTTCATTTCGGTGTATTAAAAAAAAATCGTAAACTTTTTCGATTGCGTCCAGATAATCTCTCATGTCTGGTTTTTGATTTGTAAAAGAAATTGCCAAGTTTAACGAATGAGCCACGCAATGAACGTAGAGAGCATGCTTTTCTCTTATTATCGCTGGAAGGTCTTTAAGTCTGCCAGACATATCGCTTGCTCCGTCGTATCCTTGACCGATCACGAATGAATCGTCCAGGTTGCGTATGTGTACGATGTGTCAAAAAAAAAGTAAAAAACTAAACCTGTGTTCGAAATTCCCAGTATAAATTTTAGAAAATTTTCGCATGTCTGCCATTTGATTCATGCACATATCATATTCATATATAAAAGGCCTTCGTCTGATGTTCTTGGTAAGTCAAATAAAATTATAAAAGTTATTATAAAAATCAGGCACCAATTAAAGCACAATATAACAATAAGAAACTCCTAATTGAGCATTCTTACATTTATTTAATTGGTAAATATATTAATAATTTAAATCCAGAGAAATTACGATAAGTGCATAGAAAAAACAATAATATGCGCCTAGACTAAAAACCTTGAGCAAAGACCAATATTGCCTTCTTCCAGCTGTCGAACTTTATTCTGACAAGTGCTTCCAATGATTGAGACTCTTGCCCACCACCTTTAGCAAATATGCAAGCAATAAAGCCAGAAATTTGCAACCAACCATTTTTTTATGAAAAAAAATAAAATAAACAGAGAGTCTTAAAATTTTGTCAAGAGATGAAATTTATAAATTTAAGGCGTAGCCCACACAATAAATTTCTTCTACCATCTTCGCTTTAGACTATTTTGTGAATCAGTGCAAAAAATTGTATCGAAGGGGGAGGGGATCTATCCCCTAAATTTATTCCCCCTATCTACGCCACTGTTTGACAATGATGATAAACACTTTTGAAAATTTATTTAAAAAATTATCAAAACGTTGAAATGAAATCCAAACAATTTTAGCGAAATTTTGAGTGCCTTAATTATTTAGAATAAAATTTTCTTACATACTTGAATATGTTGCCACAAGATTTAAAAATAAATCTTTTAAGACAAAAATGTGTTTCAGAACCGTAGCTCTGCAGAGTCATTGGTTTGTACGCGTGACCATGTACGCTCAGTCAGGTCCGCCGCAGTTATTTTTAATCGTGGGGCTTTGACTTCGAGCCTTAAAAATGTCAATGAGTTTTTTTTCAGTTTTTTTTAATAATTTTTAATATGTTTTATACAAATTTGTACAGGAAAGACAAAAGAAATGAAGCTTTTAAAAAAGTGTGAAAAAATTACCAAAACGATGAAATAACAAATTCTTTTAATTCGTGTTTCTCGTGATTGTTTTTTGGAAAAAAAAATAGCAATGAAAAAATCGAAAGAATTTGCTGTTAGAAAGACTTTCGTTGCATTTTATAGGGTGCTTTTTTAAAAGGTATAGAACTTTGAATTGAAATTAAAAACTGAGACAAACATGAAAAATACGAGGACACAAGGACAAACATGTATAAAAAAATTTTAAAATGTTGACTTAAAATGCGTTTATTGTGACCGGATTTATTTGTAGGTCAAATCTCAGTCCAGAATCAGATTTTTCAGCTAGTTAAACATAGAAGGAGGGAATTTTTTTAAATTTTAAATGCGTTAGAAAAATGTAAATACATTTAATCTAAAATTACTCTCCGAAAACCGGATTTTCGACCAGAACCGGGTAATTTTTGACAATTCTTGGACTTTTATGAGCTCTTATTACTTCATTTGCAACCATCGTGTTTTTCAGGGGGGGGGGGCACGGAGGATCCCAAATACTTGAACAAAATCCATACAAATGTGACTTGCGCTCTAATGTATATTCTTCAACACACGATTGTAAAATTGTTACAGTTTCAAAATAAGCACGTTTCTATTTCCCTATTTCTACGGTTCTTCGATGTAAGTTTATTAAAATAAAACAGAATAAAAATGTGTTTTTTTTTTTTTTTGTTCACCACCTTAAATAGGTTTTAGGTTCCCTTTATAATCTTTTTAAGTTCACTAAAAACAGCGTATATCTGGCAGGAATATCGCTTCTCGTACAGTAAGAACAGTCGCACTAATTGGAAGTTTATTGAAACAAAGACGTTTAAAGACAATGATGAATATGTTCAAAATTCAGATATATAAAGAAACATATGTTGATACAGTTAAAATATTGTTATACAATGCTTCATAAAGATTATATTAAAATATTGTTGCAGTTGACATTGTCATAAACACAAATGAAAGTTGACACAATTCCTACCTGTATAGATAAATAAATTTAATCCGTTTATGAAATTAAACTTACTGTGTCTTCAGAAATTTATTTTTGGTTCAAGTAGTTAAGTTTTTATCTGGATTAAGAAATTATCTTAATTTGGTGGAAAATTTATATTTGAGGTTTTAGACTTTGTGACAGCAGTTTATAAACGAATCATTGTTAAAATTGAAACTGATTCGGTTGTTTTAACATAAAAAACCGCATTAATATCAAACATGAGAAATATTTCTTAGATACGAGTGACTTTCAACAGCACCTCGACGTTTTTGTTTACAGTTGACTAAAATATCACTAACATATTTAAGACAAGTTAGATGAACTAATCCAAATGCTTGGTTATGGCCTAATTTGGCGCAAATACTACTCTGGAACCATGTAATAAAAATAATCTTAGAACAGCGTAATAAACTCGTGATATGATTACATTTAATATCTCACTTCTTAAGAATTATTTAATCTAGTAGCCCAATGCGTCATAGTATCTTGTTGACTCATTAAAACCTGTTGATTATTATGCAAAAATTAAGTGTGCGAAAAACATCTCCAAGATTCAAATTAAAAAAATTTTTAACATGAAATTATTTATTATAAGTAATTTCATTATGTAACCTTAGCAAAGAAACTGTGCAAAGTCGAATACTTTCACAAAGAATATAAAATCGAAAAGGAACAGCAAAATTTTGATTTATTTAATTTTTTATTTCATTAATCAATGGATTAGTTCTTTAAAACTTGTTCCATTGTTAGTTGTTTGTCTGTGTCTTTCCATTTTGAGACAGAAGTCGTGATAATGGATAAAAATATCAATGAGTTAACTTCTCTGATGCATAATTTAATTTGTTATCGGTCAAAGAATTTATAATCTTGCAAGCATGTTGTCTGTTTCAATGGATTTTGGACACGCAACTTTTGATAATGTACAAAAATATCAATGAGTCAACTTTTCCAATGCTTTATTAAGCATTTGGTGTCGGGATTTCTTCACCTGCCATACAACTTGTTTGAACTTATTATAATTGTTTTAAACTTGTTATGTCTTTTGATTTTGGGTTAAAATTTATAATTTAATATCTAAATATTAATGTTTGTTTGTTTGTTCGTACTCTATGCGCTTTATGCGTTGATCCGATAGCGATAAAACTTATTGCTTGCACTTGCGCGAAGTTTGGGCATTGGACAATGGCATTGGCTTGGCAACTCCTATACAAACCAAATTTGCGATATCGAATAGCTTTGGAATTTTAAGTTGCACAGCCTCAAAATTTGGTTTTCGACCTCAAGTCAACCTACCAATAAGGAAACGAAATCAAAAGAATAAAATTCGGTTTGTTTTCCCCCTTAAATTGAATGTGTTGGAAAGAAAACATATTTTAGGGATTCCATTTTCTTATATTTATTATATTATTATAATATATTAACTTGGGTTATATTAACTTTGTCACTCCGTTTGCAATGCTTAACTCCGTAAAGAAGATATCCGCATATACATATATTCTTGATCCAGCATCACCACCAGAGTCGCTTTGGCGATGTCCGTCTCTCCGTTGTCACGATGAAATAAAATTTAATATATGTAAGATTTTTTTAAAAAAGGAACTTCAAATTCGAAAATGAGCCATATTGAATGAAAACCACCTACCTTCCATACAAAGTGACTACATCAAAACGGTAAAATCTCTTAAAAATTTCACAAAAACTAATGAAATTTTAGAAATAAAAAATAGATGTTTCGATTTTAAATACGCACTTCAAGTTCAAAATTTTTCAAAAACATATGACAAAAATGCCTGCCTCCCATATAAAGTGGCGTCACCAAAATTGTAAAATCTCAAAAAATTTCACAAAACTAGTCTAAACACCTGAAATTTTGCACGCGAGCTTTATTTGTATTTTATACATAGCGTATTTGTAATCACGCTGTAAGAAACTATCAATAAAAAAACTGAGTCGGAGGGTTTAAGAGATTTTCTCGAAAAACAAAATTTAATATTAAGGTGGAGGTTGTAGCTAAGAAAAACTTCCAGAAAGTCAACATTTTCACTCAAAAATTTAGAGATCTATAAACAAATGAATAATAGGTAGGTCACTAACTGTTGACGATTTAAGTTTTACGTATTAATAATAAAAATCTATTATATACATATATATGGGTAATTCCATGAAATTTCGCCAAATCAGCGTCACCACGAGTCTCCGGAATCGCTGCGCCAGGTTGATCATCGACAGTTGGCATGAATACTAGATGATTTTCATAGATTTCAAATTTCGGAACCACCGCCCCTGCTCTACGGTACACTAGCAAAGCTCAAAAAACAACTGTTTTAGGCCATGTGTTAAAAAAATCATATCTCGGCGTAGAAATAAGATTTCAAACTCGTTCTTACGCCATTCTCTTTGTAATAATACGTACTTTTTAGTAAAAAATTGCAAAACCCAAAGTAACGGACTATAAATGTATTATTCATTGATATATGCATACGTATTTAAGCCTTTTTACAGCATCTTCTTGGGCTTATAACTTTGACGAACGATAATATTTTCTAACTTCCCGGGTTGCATTTTGTTTGTTTACTCAATTTCCAACATTTTGCGACCCAGAACGATCAGTTTTGACCATGTGTTGCCTAGTTATAGCGCTTTGAAGTTTGCATTTTTCTTCATTTTAGCCATTTTAGCCATTTTTACCTGCTTATATCTCGATTCTACCTTGATTTTTTTTCAATTGATTCCCACCAAAATTTAGTTTCAAACACGCATAGTATGATCCAATAGGTCCGGGGGTGTTATTTCGATATATTACATGCTAATGAGGCCAGGGAAATCTGCGCAAATCGAGTACATTTTTATACCCCTATGTTTAAAAACGTAAACGGGGTATATTAATTTTGTCACTCCGTTTGTAACGCCCATAAAGAGGCATGGTAGGTATATAAAATATATTTATTCTTGATCAGCATCACCACCCGAGTCGATTTAGCCATGTCCGTCTGTCTGTCCGTCTGTCCGTCTGTCGTCACGATTACAGCCGTAATTTTCAAGCTATCATCACGAAACTCGATATTTAAGCTTTTATTTAAAAAATAAAGGTCAAGTTCGAAAATGAGCCAAATCGGATCATAACCACGCCTACCTCCCGTACAAAGTGACTTTATCAAAACGGTAAAATCTCTTAGAATTCCACAAAAATTAATATATGAAATTGAAATTTTGCGTATGAGCTTTGATATATAATATACACTGTGAGTATGAAATTCAACTAAATCAGGTGAAAACCACGCCTACCTCCCATACAAAGTGACTTTACCAAAAATGTAAAATTTCTTTAAATTCTCAAAAACTTAATATATGGACTTGAACTTTTGCATATGAACTTTGATATATAACTTGTACTTTGTGTATGAAATTCAACCAAATCGAGTGAAAACCACACCCACCTCCCATACAAAGCGACTTTATCAAAAAACAAAAGAGAATATTTTCTCTTAAAACTATGACGAAAATGTTTTTACAAATAAACATTTTTTTGACTGCTTAAGACTTTGAATATACTTTGGTTCGGACGTGGGAGTATTTTAGCTTCGACCCAGTCGAAGATCATTTCTTACTAGTTTATTTTTTTGTTGCGGATATAATATTCTCTCGGGTCCTGGTGAGGTAAAATTGTCGATCACAACGTTGAATAGAATGCACATTGACTCTTTAATATCTGTTGCCGCGAGGGCACTAAGTTAAGATTTATTTATGCCATATGGCAGCATTTTTATTTTTGAAAGGTGGCAGCTCCACTATAACTTTCATTTTCTTATCATATCTTTGCACAGAGTAGCAGCTTAAAATTTGTTTAATATTCATTTGCCTTATTTGGTTAAATTAAAGAAAAGGAAAAACAGAATGTAAGTTACAAAAAACAAAAATTCATTGTCATTGGTAATTATTTTATTTTCAGAGAAATAAACGCTACATAATAAAGTTGTATTTCGTCTGTTTCAATAACAATTTTATTTCTATTCTCACCCTTCGCCGGCCATCTTGTTTGTGGATTTCTGCAATCTACGAGAATTATCTGAATTGTCTTGTCGACGTTGGTTGAGAAATTTCCAGAAGGCCGTTGTGAGGTTATGAGAAAAAGCCTAAGGGCAAATAAGGGAAAGCTACCCAAAAGCTTAGACGATTTTGCCGTAACTATGTCGGACGCTAAGGATAAGCAAAATAATGAGCATTCCGACGATGAATCCGTTTCGAGTCATGATAATACTTTAGTAGAAGTACGTTCGGAAGTATTGTCAAACGATTTGGTCAGAAGTCTCATGGAACGTCTTACGGCATTGGAAGTGAGTAGTCAACTCACAACACAGAAGTTGCTCGATAGTGAAGCCAAGCGTGCAAAATTGCTGGAGGATTTGCAACGCAAAAATAGTACAATAGGTATTGTAGCGCAGTCTGCGGTTGTAACTACAAATTATAATGGCGCTCAATACAACGAATTTGCGAGCACAACTTCTTCAGCAAATGGTCAACAGTCAACAGTAAGCACCGTCGCTAGTAACGTTTCTAACTATCCAAATGTCAATGGAAGCGCTGCAAATTTATGCCAAACTTCTTCAATGTTCACACAAAGTGTCAGCGCAAGTATGCCCACAGTCTATGGACACAACTATATGCAACAACCAACAGCAACCCTTGGTTATGACACAATGCATCATACAACACCGTTGATGTCTTCAGGAGTTGGTTCATCCACCACGTCACCATATTTTTCGTTGCCTACGTCTTCAGGAGTTGGCGCATCCACCACGTCGCCATATTTTTCGTTGCCTACATCTTCAGGAGCTGGCGCATCCGCCACGTCGCCATATTTTTCGTCGCCTATGACGTCAGTAGTTAGCGCATCTGCCATGCCACAATATATAACAACGTCGCCGGGGTATAACACTGATGGTCAAATTATGCCCTTTGTCTATAATGGTCGCACAGTAACTCGAAAACTTTATGATTTGCCTGTTTTTAATGGACGCCCAGAGGAGTGGCCTGTTTTCATATCATCATTTAACGAATCGACGAGCGCATATGGTTACACAATGCTGGAAAATACGTTTCGTTTACAAAAAAGCTTGAAGGGACCTGCGCGCGAAGAAGTCGAAGGCCTATTAATAAACCCTCAAAATGTTCAGCGCATTATGGAACATTTAGAATTCAGGTTTGGTCGGCCTGAGCTGTTAATAAGAAGTCAACTTTTGAAGGCCAAAGAAATTCCTACTATACCGGAATGTCATTTGGAACGGTTGGTGGCCTTCGCCACAAAGGTGCAAAATTTAACCACATTCCTTCAAAATGCTAACGCTGTTCAACACATAAGTAACCCAACATTGCTAGAAGAACTGGTGTCAAAAATGCCAATGACAAAACGAATTGAGTGGGCTGCTTATGCGTCACAGGTAAGACCATACCCTACGTTATTACACTTTGGAGAGTGGGTTAGTCAGATAGCACGAATAATTTCCATGGCAACACTGAACATGCCGCTTACAATGACTGCTGCAACAAAGACACCAACTACACAGCAGCGCATGGCCGCTAAGCCTGTACTAGCCGTCAACGAGAATCCGCCGCCGTCACAACAGAAATCAGCCGCTTGCGTGGAGTGTAAAGGCGCTCATGAACTATGGAAATGCAGTCAATTTAAGAACAAGCCGTTGCCTGATAGATGGACTATTGTCAAAAATAATCGTTTATGTTTTTCCTGTCTGACCCGAGGGCATAATGTTTTGAAATGCCGCCGTAAGAAAAGCTGCCAAGTAGATGGGTGTAAGAAACTACACAATAATTTATTGCATTCATCAAACGACCATAACAACAATGCGAACAACAACGTAGAAAACAATGTAGCAAATAGCAACAACAACGATGACGTACAGAAAGTCAATACAACACACTTAAACACGATTGATCCGAAGACAACGAAATTACTTTTTAAGGTACTACCAATAGAGCTACGAGGACCAAACAATCGTGTTGTAAGGACTATGGCGTTCCTCGATGATGGTTCATCAGCCACTTTAATTGATGAAGATATTGCAAAGCAACTTGGCATTGATGCTAAGAAAGAGCCGCTCTCGCTACAGTGGTTTGGGGGCAAGGGAATAAACGTACCGTCCATGTCATTGAACGTTGAAATCAAGGGTGTCAAAAAACGTCACAAATGGTACAAGCTGAAAGCTAGAACAGTACCGAATTTGGATTTGTCAACGCAAACTATTAACTTAGAGGAATTGCATCATAAATTTCATACACTAAAAAGCCTTCCGATATCAGAGTACAGCAATGCCGTTCCTAAGGTCCTTATTGGTTTGGATAATTGCCACATCATGTCAAACTTGAAGTCAATCGTTGCTGGACCCAGTATCTCTGCCGCCAATACACTCTTGGGCTGGGTCGTCTACGGCAAACCGCATAATGATGACGTCATGGCTTCAGATCAACTGTCAATAATATTGCACACGAAGGAAAATGTAGACAACATCAATGAAGTTATAGAGCAGTACTTCACGACAGAAAACTTCGGCGTCCTTATACCAAAGCAGCCTCTGGAGTCTAAGGATGTTATTCGAGCTCGTACAATTTTAGAAAACACAACAAAAAAGATTGAAGGAGGGTATGAAACTGGATTATTGTGGCGGTCTGATGATATCGTATTGCCTGACAGTCTCGATATGGCTACAAATCGTTTGTTGTCTATGGAAGTCAAAATGAGAAAGGATGCAGAATTTGCCAAAGCCTATAGATATGAAATGCAAAGTTTTATCAAAAAGGGATATGCTCGGAAATTGTCGCCAACTGAATCAGCATCAAAAACGCCGCGCACCTGGTATTTACCCCATTTTGCTGTTTTCAATGCAAACAAACCTGGAAAATTGCGCCTTGTCTTCGACGCCGCCGCAGCGATTAATGGGACGTCTTTAAACTCGGTATTACTGAAAGGACCAGATGAGATTCAGCCGTTATTAAGCATTCTATTTCGTTTTCGTGAGCACACTATTGGATTGTGTGCAGATATAAGAGAAATGTTTCCGCAAGTTCGCATTAGAGAAGAAGATACTTGCGCACAGCGATTTTTGTGGAGAAGCTTTTCTAATACACCAATCGAGACTTTTGTGATGGACGCAATGATTTTTGGCGCAACATGCTCACCTAGCAGCGCGCAGTATGTCAAAAATAAAAATGCGCGTGAAATCGCTTCTGCAGAGCCAAGAATAATCGAAGAAATCGTCAATAATCATTATGTGGACGATTATGTAACCAGTTTTAAAGACGAAAATGAAGCTTTAACAATTGGACGTATGGTTAAAGAAGTACATAGTTATGCTGGGTTTGAACTACGAGGCTTCATCTCGAATTCGTTGAGAGTTCAAAGTGAACTGAATGATATTGTGCCGCAAGAGTCGTCGATTATAAATATGAATGATAAGCATGCAGTCGACAAAGTACTTGGTATGCACTGGGACAGTGGTACAGATGAATTTATGTTCAAACTGAATCTACGTAAAGTGGATCCAGATATCCTCAGCGGAAAAAAGGTCCCTACCAAACGGCAATTTCTAAGTCTTGTAATGTCGGTGTATGATCCGTTTGGCATGTTGGCGAATTTATTGTTATACGGAAAAGTACTGCTGCAGAAGCTTTGGATCACTGGATCCCGTTGGGACGATGAAATACCACCTGACATCTTTGAACAATTTTCCGAGTGGCTCGCAAAGCTGAAACTATGTGAAGAATTCCGTTTGCGACGCTGTCACTCTACATGTCTTTGTCAACAAGGCGTCATAGTCGAACTTCACATTTTTGTCGACGCAAGTCAAGTAGCCTTCGCAGCTGTCGCTTACTGGCGTATTGTGACTTCAAATAGCATCGAGGTGAGTTTTATTGCCGGTAGAACACGATGTGCACCGCTGAAAATGTTGTCAGTGCAGCGCTTAGAGCTGCAAGCCGCCGTTTTAGGCACACGTCTTAAGATTGCCATTGTAGAGGCTCATTCAATTAAACCAACAAGAACAATTTTTTGGACAGATTCACAGAATGTCATCCGTTGGATCAACTCTGACCATCGGCAGTACAAGCCATTCGTGGCACATCGTGTCAGCGAAATTTTGGAGTCTACACTTGAAACTGATTGGCGCTGGCTTAGCACAAAAGTCAACGCTGCTGACGCAGCAACCAGAACAAAATATCCTATAGAGTACTGTCCAGATAATGTATGGGTACGAGGTCCAGAATTTTTATATAACGAAGAGGATTCCTGGCCTATGAGTATTGTACCAAATGAACCTGAAAAACCTGATGTAGAAAGACGTCGCTGCCTACAGATCAAGCCTGCCGATCAAATTATTAATTTTGCCAAGTTCTCAAATTTTCTCCGTCTTCAAAGAACCATTGCATGGGTATTGAGACCAGCTTACATCTTACGCCACAAACAAAATGGTGCTGTCAACGTTAATGAAGCTTTGTCCGTTGATGAACTTCGTCAGGCCGAAGTCCGTTTATGTAAGTTGGTACAAAGAGAAGTCTACAGAGAAGAAATTGAGCAGTTAAACAACAACAAAATGTTATCAAAAGGTAGCAATATATTTTCGCTCACGCCACGATTCAATGATGATGGTCTACTATGCGTTTATGGAAGGCTCACTTATGCAATGTGTTTGCCTGAGTCCACTCGTCATCCAATCATTTTACCGAAGCGTCATGCCTTTACGAAGTTGTTGGTGAAATGGTATCATGAAAAGTTTTATCACCAAAACGAGGATATTATTATCAATGAAATCAGAATACGCTATTGGATCCCGGAATTACGCTCATTGGTAACGAGTGCGAAAATCAATTGTCAACAATGTAGAAATGAAGCAGCCGTACCGAAGCCGACTATTGAGGGCCCGCTTCCACGAGACCGCCTGACGCCATTTGAAAGAGCTTTCACAACCACTGGACTAGACTATTTTGGCCCTATGTTTGTAATCATAGGACGCAGGAAGGAAAAGCGATGGGCGGCATTGTTTACATGCATGGCCTCTAGAGCGATTCATATCGAGTTAGCAGCTGACTTATCTACCGACGCGTGCATTTTATGCATTCGCAACTTCGTAAACCGCCGCGGAGTTCCCGTAAAAATAAGGTCGGACATGGGCACCAATTTTGTGGGTGCCGATGGCGAACTGCGCAAAGTCAACGATATTTTCGATATGCAGTATATACAAGACGAACTATCTGCCAAAAATATAAGATGGGAATACAATTGTCCTGCAAACCCCAGCAGCGGGGGTTGTTGGGAACGTTTAATACAAGCTGTTAAGCGCGTTTTAGCGAAGACGTTAAAGGAGCAGGCACCGCAGGTCGAAACACTGCGATCACTACTAATAGAAGCAGAGAATATAATAAATAGCCGTCCACTAACACACGTGCCAGTTTCGTCCAAGGATTTGGAACCTTTAACGCCGAACCACATTTTGCTTGGCACCACCAACTCTACACAGACACCGGGTGGTGATGACATTTTATGCCCGCGAAAACAGTATAGAATTGCACAACAACTCAAGAACACATTTTGGCGCCGCTGGATAAGGGAGTACTTGCCCACTCTTACTCGGCGTACCAAATGGTTCACGCCACAGAAGCCAATACGTGAAGGTGATGTGGTATTGATCTGTGACGAAAACATGCCGAGAAGCCAGTGGAGAAAAGGCATGGTAGTATCTACAGTACCTGCAAAAGATGGCCAGATCCGAATTGTAGAAGTCAAAACAAGCAGCGGTACACTACGTCGACCAATATCGAAGCTCGCGGTTCTAGATGTCGTTGGTGAAGACCCTGGGTCGTTCACGGGGGGTGGAATGTTGCCGCGAGGGCACTAAGTTAAGATTTATTTATGCCATATGGCAGCATTTTTATTTTTGAAAGGTGGCAGCTCCACTATAACTTTCATTTTCTTATCATATCTTTGCACAGAGTAGCAGCTTAAAATTTGTTTAATATTCATTTGCCTTATTTGGTTAAATTAAAGAAAAGGAAAAACAGAATGTAAGTTACAAAAAACAAAAATTCATTGTCATTGGTAATTATTTTATTTTCAGAGAAATAAACGCTACATAATAAAGTTGTATTTCGTCTGTTTCAATAACAATATCTATATGTAATATGAAATTTCTACACATCGTACGGAAATTGGCATGTGCACGTTAGTAGGAGTAGATCAGATTGTACATATATGTAAAAATTAACTGATACAGACGGACAGACGGACAGACAGACGGACATGGCTAAATCGACTCGGGTGGTGATGCTGATCAAGAATAAATATATTTTATATACCTACCATGCCTCTTTATGGGCGTTACAAACGGAGTGACAAAATTAATATACCCCGTTTACGTTTTTAAACATAGGGGTATAAAAATGTACTCGATTTGCGCAGATTTCCCTGGCCTCATTAGCATGTAATATATCGAAATAACACCCCCGGACCTATTGGATCATACTATGCGTGTTTGAAACTAAATTTTGGTGGGAATCAATTGAAAAAAAATCAAGGTAGAAGCAAGATATAAGCAGGTAAAAATGGCTAAAATGGCTAAAATGAAGAAAAATGCAAACTTCAAAGCGCTATAACTAGGCAACAAATGGTCAAAACTGATCGTTCTGGGTCGCAAAATGTTGGAAATTGAGTAAACAAACAAAATGCAACCCGGGAAGTTAGAAAATATTATCGTTCGTCAAAGTTATAAGCCCAAGAAGATGCTGTAAAAAGGCTTAAATACGTATGCATATATCAATGAATAATACATTTATAGTCCGTTACTTTGGGTTTTGCAATTTTTTACTAAAAAGTACGTATTATTACAAAGAGAATGGCGTAAGAACGAGTTTGAAATCTTATTTCTACGCCGAGATATGATTTTTTTAACACATGGCCTAAAACAGTTGTTTTTTGAGCTTTGCTAGTGTACCGTAGAGCAGGGGCGGTGGTTCCGAAATTTGAAATCTATGAAAATCATCTAGTATTCATGCCAACTGTCGATGATCAACCTGGCGCAGCGATTCCGGAGACCCGTGGTGACGCTGATTTGGCGAAATTTCATGGAATTACCCATATAAAAAAAATAAATAAAGAACTGGTCTTTTCAGCCCTTGAAAGGACTTTGACCTAGCTTCTTATGATCAATTGTGTTGTGCGTGTTATTAAGTTTTTACACAATTGACCTAGAAATGGACCTACAGGCTTAACGCCGACTCCGAACGGCGATGAACAAATGTTCTTATTCTCAAGAAGCTTTACATGGCATGTTTATTACTCTCTGAGGTTTGCCATTGTCTGCAGAGAGGTGGCGGCCGTACAGAAAAATTATTTTAATTCAAATAATTTTCTGTCGCTGTTGGGGTTCGAACCTGGGTCTCCAGGTTCGTTGACATAGCGGCCACGCACTTTAACCAACTACGCCACGAACGCCACATATATATACATATATATATATTATATATAAAAATCACTTATAAGTAGAGCTCTTGATTTTTTTTTTGCAGCTTTGAGTTCGCGGGTACCCGGGTCCATTTCGATGCTCTAAAAATAACCAAATCGAATAAGACTGTATTTTTTCGCGCTAATACAATACTTAAATTTTATTCAAAATGTTCGAAATACGCTCGAAACTACACGGGTAGCTCGAATTACCCGAAAATGCCCGGGTACCCGGATATTAGTTGGGTAGCTCGAAATTCTTTAAAATACTCGAAAATACCTGGTTGCCTAGGTATTGCCAGAGTAATTCGAGCAACCCAGGTAGCCCGAATTGCTCGAAAAACTTTAAAATCGAGAGCTCTTTATTATAAGTAATCAAAAGCCTATTGTTAAAAGACGTTAAAAGCTACTTTATGTAAGCAGTAGACTTTGCAACCCAATAAAATTTGTTTCAATTTCATAAATTATTTTATTTCATCTTTAACGACGAGTGGGAAAACACACTAAAGTATATGTATCTAATTTATATTTTATCTATTAATTACATTTCATTTGATATTCCAAAAATAGGAAATAAAACGCCACATAATTAATCTAGGTAAAATTATATTATTGAACTCTCCAAATCGCAACCCTTACCCTTTACATTACGTGTGTCTATTGCCTTTAACTATTTCGAATTAAGTTGCTATAATGCATTGATTAAGGACTCTATCTCAAAGGATGTTTGTTCTTGTTTCTAACTGTCATTGAAACTTTTTTGGAATTATTTGGGTTCTAATTGATTGCATTTTTTTCTTTTGGCAAGTGAATATATAATTAAAAATAAATTTTCATGAGGATTCGTTTACTCCGCCATTCGACTAGTATTTCCCATTTTTATATTGTTTCAACACACGTACTAGCCATATATAGCATTAAGTTTAAAAACGTCTCAACAATTATATTTAAATAAACAATACAATCTAAATAAAAGCGATATGCAGCTAGAATGGATCGTAAAAATAGTTAACATACGATAATAACAAGATGTCGCATCATATAAAATGTTACATTTTTTTCAGAATTGAGCGAATCCCCTGGATGCTGGTGTCAGTTGGTAATGGTTTCATTAGTCTCTCAAGCACAGATAAGTTTCACATTTTGCTGCATAACAGCTGCTGGTAACAATTGTGACAAATTTGTTATATAAAGTGCGATTTATTTCACTTGTTTTGTTTTTGTAGGGAAATCACGGGGTTGTTGTTATTTGCTGATATAACGCAAACTTTGTTGAGGTACTTTAGGTTTTAATTATTTTTGTTAATGTGTACTTATTTTCAGAATTTTGTATTTTTATTAACGACTTAGTTTTTGTGACAGCATTCAACAAGGCATTTTTGTTAAAAATCAATATACGAGTGCTTTGAAATGCTACTGTACTACCTCGATAGTGGGAATTCAATGCATATGCGAAGAAAATTTGTTATCAATCTTATGTATGATGAACACGTGTATTTATGATGTTAAATTTTTCTTAACACTTTCGTTAGTTCGCCCGAATTACAAAATGCTGTGGATAATTTCGTTAAAAAAATATCGTTAAAAATAAATATCTAATAATAATGCTGTATTTTTTGGCCTACAAAATAAAAACTTGTTTTTAATGGGCTAGATCAATAAAATATTGGCATATTTCAATTCGAAAGTAATTTTACAGTTAACTTTCGAAAATGAACAATTAACCCTGGAGATGTGTTTCATAATTAGATTGGGCTTCACTTCTTAAGTATCGAAATAGTAAAAAAAAAAATTCACCCGCGGGTTTTTTCATGATTGTTCATGTGAAACTCCCAACAACCTCATTTAAAATGTTTGACATAAATTAAAACGTAAACAGTTCCACGCAGTAGCACAATTTACAAGTATTTAAAAATCCGATCTTTTTAAACAATTAATAGTTTACAATAAATGAAATAATAAATTAAAATAATCAAGTTTACTTTTAATGAAGTGATATGTATTTTGTTTATTTAATATGCCATATATAGATATAGAACGCATTGTTTTCAAATGTACATATAATGATAATTAAATTTGTTTGACAAAAATGAAAATTGAAATATTTTAAAAGAGAGAAAAAAAAAAATTCATTTCATCTGATATGTATAAAACAGATTATAAAAAGATTAAAAACGAATAAATTATAATTGAATTCAAAAATTAAAGAACAACTTAAATGAAATTAATAAGGTGGCGAATACATTGGGCTTGTTGGGCTGACTGAAGAGCTGCTAGGATTGCATAACGGCGATGTTGGTGTGGGTGAGTAATTGGGACTTACCGGCGAATACATTGGATTTGAGGAAGAAGCCGAATAATTCGGACTAGTTGGTGAATACCTTGGACTAACCGGTGAGTAATTTGGGCTGGTTGGTGAGTAATTTGGGCTGGTTGGTGAGAAATTTGGACTGGCTGGTGAATAATTGGGACTTGTAGGAGAATATTGATTTCTTCCAGTAGGTGAGTAATTTGGTGAAGATGGCGAGTAACGCGGACTCGTTACCGAAGACGAATATTGCGGCGAAGTTAACGGCATATATTGTGGACTGACTGTCGGTGAATAGGCAATGTTCGATGGCGAATAATTGGGGCTAACAGGTGAATAGTGCGGACTTACAGCTGAATAGCTAGGACTTACAGGCGTATAACTGGGACTGGATGGAGTGTAGCTTGGTGTTGATGGAGAATAGCGTGGTGTTTGTGACGAATACACTGGACTAGCGGGCGAATAAATGGGGCTAGTGGGGGAATAGGTAGCGTCGCTTGATGGCGAAGTTACTTTGTCTGCATAAAAATAGGGTGTTGAGCGTAATTTTCTCTTTTGAACTCTTCTTGAAGATGTAGTCGTAGTGACACTTTGACCATCCTCCTCTGTGGCTTCCGGTGTTGTTAAAGGTGAAGAAGGTGAGTAGAGTGATGTATTATTAGTAGTACTTTTTGATATGTTGGATCTAGTACCACAATTTTTATGTGGTGAGTATGAAGGTGACGAAGGTGAATAATTGTTTGTCTGTGGTGAGTAGCTAGGCGATGTAGGTGAATAACGTGTGGAGCCAGTGACGCTGTTGTACGAAATTGTTGGACTTGTTGGTGAATAAAAACTTGTGCCATCCGATGAAGGCGTTTGCGGTGAATGAACTTGCATTATTCTTTGATAAGTTGGTGAAAATTCTGGAGATGTTGGCGAATATCTTGGTGATTTCATAAGGTTAGAAAGCAAATCGTTTTCAGCAGGGACATTGGGTGACACGTTTGAGCTATTTTCATATAAATATACTGGAGAGGTAGGTGAGTAGAACGAAGCACTGCCATCGTAGGATGCCATGGAATGTGCAGATGGTGAAGAATAGGGTGAGTTGTAATAGTCTGGAGTTGAGTTCGGGGAATTCACTACGGAGAGTGGAGAGAAACATGCCGAACGCGCTGACTGTGGTGTCAGGCCACCACCACTGATTGCCGGAGAGAACTCAATGAGACTATTGTGACCACTACCAGGCAACACATTTGGTGTAAACATCGATCCATAGAAGAGTGCATTTTTTCCATTTGCACCATCTATTTCCATGGCAAACTTGCATTTGCTTGTATCGAGGATCATATCAAAACAGCCAGTACCCAGACGTGGCAGTTGTCCCATTATAATATTCTCCGATACACCACGCATTGGATCGCATTCACTATGCGCTGCAGCATCCAACAAAACATCCACCGTTTCCTCAAAGGAACAGCGCATAAGGGCACCAGTCTGCTGACGGTTAATGCCATGCCTAGTGATGGCCATTAGATGCCCCTTTGCTGTCATTATATCACACAGTAGGGCTAAATGTCGATAGTTCACATATAGACCTAAAAAAAAAATAATAAAACATATGCATAAAGATGTTCCACAATTTATGTTCTACAATTGGAACAGTGCTCAATGTGTGCTATCATGAGCCCCATTAAGAAAAATCAGCTATTATGGTAGCACGGTGGTTTTCTATTCCACTATTAACTCTTTAAAATTTCTAAACTCGTAAATTGTGCTGTGATGTGCATAGGCTGTGCTGTGATGTGCTTAAGCTGTGCTGTAATGCTTTCTAGGGATGGAAAATTTTGCACATAGGCTTATTTAAAGAGCACCTTATGCCTAAGAGCACAAATCTTAAAGTTAGCAGTAGTAGTAGAAGTTCTTTTATATAAGTAGTTCGCATATTAAATGAGTAAATATTCAACGTATTTTCGGCTACTAGAAAACGTCGAAAAAGTACAAGAATTGAGACTTCGGACGTTTTCGGACCTTATGTAATCATGATCACAATTCTTTGAACATTATTAAAATTTGATTTTAGTTGACCTCTGCAATTTATTTTGATGTTTTCTTCGGGCTCTAGGTCAAATTGTAAACAAAAATTCTTTGTTTTTGTTTTAATAAATAATTTTTATTTTGTTTCGATATTTCGATTCTCACCGAGAATCATCATCAGGAACCATGATACAATTACAAGGTAAGATAATTTTAAGATGGCTGCTCAAATGAGACATTTTGCAACAAAGCTGTAGGAGCTACAAAAGTCAAACGACAAAAGCAACAACTACTATTAAAAAACTCAAAATTACCAGCTGATTTTGACAACCAGCTCACCCTTCTCCCCAATATGAGCCTACCTTGTTTGTATCATGTCAGGAACGAAATTAAACAAGAAAACTAATTTTAATGAGCTAACATTGAAATATAGGGTTTTCCAATAAGAGGTGTTATTGTGAATCGCCCGCTATTGTGAATCGCTCACTTTTAAAGCTTTTATTCCTTGACATTTGACAAGTAGAAACTATGCTATTACTAAAAATGGTACGGTACACGCTTCAACGCATTGAAGTTATTAAAATTCACTACAAAAATGGTGAAAATCTTGCAGTCACAATTTATTTTCAGCGCATATACCGCATTTTCATCTTGGGGGCTACGTCAACAAGCAAATTTGTCGCATCTGGGGCTCGGAAAACCCAAGAGTTATTGTTGAGAAGCCTCTCCATCCTCAACATGTGACTGTTTGGTGCGGTTTATGGTCCGGTGGGGTCATTGGACCTTAGTCTTTCGAAAATGAGGTTGGATCAGCGATTTGGTTATGGAAAATTTCATGAAAAGGATATTGTCCTGTAAGCGTGGCCGTGGTGACCATTTGGCTGATGTTGTTTTTCATTTTTAACGGCATACCTCTTTATTATGAAATAAACATCCGATCATTTATCTCAAAAAATGGCATTTTTCTTTGAATACCAAAATAACACCTCTTATTGGAAAACCCTTTATTTGACATTTTTAAACTCCAAAACATTTAACGTTAAAACATTTAAAATTGAAATTTTATAAAACATTTAAACATTAAAAAAACATTGACACATTTAAAACCCAAAAATTTTTCAGAACGAGATTTCTGCAGAAACGAGTGGACGCACTTATTTTATTTTGAAAGATTTTTGTGTTTTAAATGTTTTCTGTTTGATTTCGTTTTAATGATAATTCTGGATGAGAATCGAAATATCGAAACAAAATAAAAATCCATACATATGTATATCTAATGGTGTCCGTATGTTGCTCCATCACTTCTGAACCGTTTAAATTTGTAGGGTATGTTTGGCCAGTCATGGTACGCGTTTTAAACTTATTAGTACAACATCGGATGAGCGCTTCTCGAGATATTGAAAAAATAGTGGATTCCTTTTCGCCCATACGATTTTGTCCAATATTCGATATAACTTTCGAACTATTAGTGACACATTAATAAACAAAACATCAAAACATTATTAAAATTAAATTAGCAAAAATGTTAATTTTTATAATCTCGTTATAATGCATTGTAGCCTAGCCCGAACACATCAGAGCACAATTTCTGAAAAATAACAATGGTGGAGCTTACTTCATCTTCAAAATTCGGCTGCACCATCTTATTAAAATTATCCCATTATAATAAATCGTTTTGTCAATGCAGCTCATGATAGCTGATAATAAAAAGGGCGGACCTAACTTCATGCCCGTAATAAAACAAAGACAGATTTCAAGGGCGAAACTTTAAATTCAACGCACCATAAAACTGCAACACGTTGTTCATTTCTTTTTCAATAGATTTTCGCACAGCTTCAATTCCCAACACGGTGAACATCTCACATATATCATTGCTAAAGGTACGAGTCTGATCTACATTGCGCTCACTTAATACGCGCATCAGCGCAGTTCCATCAGTTTCCAGCATCCACTCGGCAACCGATTTAAACTCACCATTCTCAGTTACAAAAATCTTCTTCTTGTTTGTTGTTTGCGGCAAATGCATATAAACCTTAGAGATAGATTCAATGCCTTGAAGGGTCATATCGGACAACATATTGCTTTCAATGCAACGTAGAAACATGTTGTCATCGAGCCGTGTCAATGAAGCTGCATCCTCCTCGTCATAGCCGTTGAACTTACCCTCCTGGGAGTTCATTATGCGTATGCGCATTATTAGACGCGGTGCATTATCATCATTAAAGATGCATTTAAGATCATCACCGAATGATATTGCAATGCGTTCGGCAATTTGCTCCATGGAAAGCTTTTTTTCAGTCATGTGCTTGCGATCTAATTCGATGCGCAAAAGCCAAGGAGAAATATCGCCTGCAGGAGTTTAAATAAAGGTAAAAAAGAGGGAGAGATAGCATCAAGAATATATTTTTAAAAAATAGTTCCGCAGGCCTAACAATGATAATGAAATATTTACCAGGATTAAAATCAGGAATTTCATAATATATATTGACGAATTCTTGATCTTCAAGAACTACTGTCTGTTTCGGATTCGGATCGTAATATATGGCTGTATTAGCGGTTACTTTACGTAGTGTTGTATGTTCCAAACGACACAGGACATCTTTGGCTTTTTCAACATCTCGGGCTGGCCGACCAGTTAGAAATACAGTCAGTGACGGCGAACGAGGCCGTTTGGAAACATTTATTATCTCCTTTAAGCGTGGCACGCCCAACGTAACATTCTTCGCTGATACGCCAGCAAAGTGGAAAGTATTCAGTGTCATTTGTGTCGCCGGTTCACCGAGTGACTGTGCCGAAAGTGCACCAACCATTTCACCAGGCACTACATGCGATAGCTGAAAACGTGTAGCAATCTCACCGAGCAGCATTTCAAATGCTTCTGGCGTTAGCCGGTGTTTTTCGGCTACAACTTTCGAACAGAGTGTGGAGCGCACCAGACATTGAAACAAGAATGTCGCATTGTCGTTAGCTTGTTGTGAGATATAATCCGTTCCAGCTACGATTAAACACTGTTGCAAAAGTTCGCGTACACCTAACATGGAATCATAAGAAGAAAATGTTTGTCAGAACTTAAAATGTTTACCTTTTACCACATCTATTGGATTTAAACTTGTCGTAGCCCGTGTGTCTATATGAAATATCTTTTGTACATTCCATATCATGCGCTGTAAATTGCATGGTAGCACAACTTTGGAATCACCTGTTGGAAATATCAATCTCAACATTTGTCGATCACGATTTAACTGATCCCATTCCTCTTCTAGGTGAGCAATTATTTCTGAAGACTCGCTAATTTCTCGCGCTGTTTCCTCGTGGAAATATTTGCGCAACTGACGCGTCTGCGAAACATCGAATTTGAATTGTTTTTCAAAGGCTTTGTTGGACAGCTGAATCGTAGGCAAATTTTGAAATTCCACTGCTTCGCCACAAAGTCCATCTTCACCATAACGTAATTGTATGATATGACCCTCTGCATTGCGTACTGTACCATCGTACTGTACCATAGCAGATTCCATTGCCTTGATAAGGCGACGTTGTATGTATCCAGTTTCTGCTGTCTTGACGGCAGTATCAATTAGACCTTCTCGACCTCCCATTGCATGGAAATAAAATTCACTTGGAGTAAGACCAGCCAAGTAGGAGTTCTCCACAAAGCCACGTGCTTCGGGACCATAGTCATCTTTTATGAAATGCGGCATGGAACGTTTGCGAAAGCCATATGGAATACGTTTGCCTTCTACGTTCTGTTGGCCGACACAAGCAATTACTTGCGAAATGTTGATGTTGGAGCCCTTTGAACCGGCTACAACCATTGCCTGCACAAAATGAAATTGTGTAGAACTAAAAAATTTATTTAACCAAAGAACTATCGTTACATCAACTGATTCTATCAATTTATTCCAACTTATACATAATAATTGTATTTACTTTAAGATTGTTGTATTCTGTTAAAGATTTCTTTGCAGATCCTCCAGTTTTGTCACGTGCATCATTTAAAATTCGATTAACTTGATTTTCGAAAGTTTGCCTCAAGGTATTGCCCGGAGTTGGTTCTAATTGCATGTGATGCGCTTTTTGAATGACCAGCATGACATCATTTTTTGCCTTGGCAATGGTATTTTGAATCTCTTTATATGTATTTGGATCTGCAATGGTGTCGCCTATGCCAATACTGTGTCCTTCCAATAACAACCAAGAATTAACAACCTTTTGAATGTTGGCATAGAACTCTCCAGCAATTTGATGGCCCAACTCTACGAATGCAATATGCAAGAGAGAGCCCGCAGAAGCGCCCAGTGATCGTTTACATAAAATTCCCATGATCAGCTCACCATACTCAACCATAACCTAAACAGTTTCAAATGGCAATTTAAAAACAAATTTTTTTTTATTATTTATATAAACCATGCCTTAGTATCCCCCGGAGATATCCAGCGATATAGGCTGTCGTCCTCATCATCTGGATGTGTAGAGTGTGTACGTATCATATTAAGATTACCCGGTATGATCAGCGAAAATAATTGCTTGCCCGACCAGAGCACTGTTGGCTTGCAGATGCATGGTTTCGGAATCACGCCGTCCCAACATGGCAAATGCATTAGAAGATTCATAAGTTGCTCGCGTGTTATGAAAACATCACGTTTAGTCATTTTGCAAACACCCGTTAAACAATCCTGCACAATACCCATCACTGGCTTATTCGATTGCGGTGTTACAATATGACGTGATGTAATATGCAAGTTTTCGACTTCAGCACGAGTTTCCATACTTTGTGGCACATGTAGATTCATTTCATCACCATCAAAATCTGCGTTATATGGTGTAGTACATGAGAGATTCATGCGAAATGTTGACCATGGCAGCACCTTAACGCGATGGCCCATCATCGACATTTTATGAAGTGTAGGTTGTCGGTTAAAAATGACCAAATCATTATCACGCAAATGCCGTTCAACTTTATAGCCAAATTCTAGATGAAGATCACTTGGTTTTGGATGAAAGCGCAAATCGATACGATCGCCATTGGTGCGGATTATATATTTTGCGCCGGGATATTGGCTGTTGCCACGTTGAACAAGTGTTTGCATTAGCTATGGGCGAGATAAAGATTATCGTGACATAATAGGATGATAACTTCTCATTAAAAAACTATTTTAAGAAATTCAAGTTTTAGAATATTAACATGGGGGTTACATTTTTAATGCATTAAATGGTTACCTCCATGTTGTCATGGCGCAAACATTTTTAATTTTGTTTTCGTTATTAGGTCAAAGATCAAATCTTTGCTGCCGTAAAATAAAAAATTTACTGCAGCACCTCTACTGGACGAGTAATGATTCCATGCAACAATATTGCATTTGTGTTGCATAAGCTGCTACCTACGCGACCTGCCGACGTCACGATTAATTTTTCTATATTTGTCGTTAGATCAAGTACAAATCCTTCATTTTGTTTTATAATATTTACCGTAGTGCATACACTCGCCGTGTAATAATTCAATGCAACGCCGCTTTTTCAATCTTGGAGCGGCTCTCTCCGCGGACTAATGACGTCATGAGATTTTAGTCTATTTTTGTCGTATGAGCCAAGGATCAGTCTTTACGGGCTTATATTAATTATTACCTAAGCACTTATATATAGCGTGTTATAATTCCATGTAATGTAAGTTGGGTTGCTAGGCAACTTCTTCCTCGTCCCGGAAAACTATTTTTGCCACAAAGTCAAAAAATTAACCTTTACTGCAGTACCATTATTTTTTGTCATAGCTCCTATGCTCACCGAGTAAGAATTCCATGCAACGCCATTGTAATTTTTAAAAAATGCTTTTTTCAACATTTTTGAAAACCTGCGCAGTAAAACATAACGTTGTCACGTCAAAGAAAATCAAACTCATATTTAACCGTTCTTCAAGATATAAAAAATAACAAATCTTTACTGGAATTAAGCACTCTGCTACCTTGTACCAATTTATGATCTTTGTAACGTAAATTCACTCACACCTTTCTTTATTAAGACGTTGTTTATAAACTAAAAGTTTACCATTCAAACGAAAGAAAATTGTAAGAAACTGTGATTTTTAAGAATCTTTCACTTATCAAATTTAAACTTTTTTGTTCACGTGAAACTCATTTCATGATTGAAGAGCATTTTTTTCATGAATTCTTAAAAAAAAAACACTTTTTTAAGATCTTTTAAAGAAACTATCTATGTATATTATTATTACGCAAGCGTTTTTTTTTTGTGATGACCATCAAGTCTATACCGTAAATAGGATTTTCATAAATTGGATATCAATAGAAACGTCTTGCTCTGCAGATGTGCAATAAGGTCTTATTTTTTCTTAAGTATTGTGTATTTTAAAAAAAGAACCCAAAACAATCTTCTGCAAAGAAAGTAAGTTATCTATGTGATGCCTAAAAGTATGTGATATTTTTTTCTGAAATTCTCCAAAATCATTACTTACTTACTTATCTGGCGCTTATAACCGTAAGGGCGCGTTTATAGTGCCGACTTATTGCCGAACCGAACCGAACTGAAAACGCGTCATGCTGAAAGAAACTGGTAGTGCGTATAGTGCGCGCTTTCCGCGGCCGACTTATTGTAGCTGGTTTTTAACTATTTTGGGTTTGTTTCTTTATGTAACGTTTTTTTTTTGTTTATTATTGCAATTTGAGCAGCAAAAAAGTCGCGTGATTTCTTGTCTGCTTTTTTCTTTACTCAAATCAGCGAAAAACAAGTGAATAGACAAAAAAGCGAAACAACGCTGCTGAAACGCACTTTCAGAAACTGAAAGCTGCTTTATGCCGCGTAAAGCCACACTTGTTCGACTGTTTTGCAATTGTTTTCTACTGTTTTTCGTTGCCTTGTTTTTTTTTTAGATAAAAAAGAAGTGCACAGAAAGAACAAAAAGCCTTGTTGCAAGTCGCCTGATTTCTTGTCTGCTTTTTTCTTTACTCAAATCAGCGGACAACAAGAGAATAGAGAAAAAAAGCGAAACAACGCTGCTGAAACGCACTTTCAGAAACTGAAAGCTGCGTTAAGCCGCGTAAAGCCACACTTGTTCGACTTTTTTCCAATTGTTTTCTACTGTTTTTCGTTGTCATGTTTGTTTAGATAAACTTTTCGCTGTTTTTTTTGTTCTTGATTTTTTTATTTTTACAATCGAAGCATCAAAACAGCCACATTTCGTGATTGTTGTAATTCGCCGAATCGTTCACAGGCGCAGCTGCACCGCAACAACACAACGTGTGTTTGTTGTTGTTTATTCTTGTCGTTGTTGGTAAATTAGCGCATGCGACTGAGTACAACTCATGCTACGCTGAAGGTTTCTTGTTGGTAATTTTGCGTGTGGTTTCGTCACCGATTGCTTTTTGTTTGTGTTTTTTAAGCTACTAATTCCTGATTGCACTACGTATCCAACGATTTGTTGTTGTAAAAAAACAACAAATAAAAAGAAAAAAACAACAACAAAAAAATAAAGAACTACGTGTACGTATGTATGTATGTATTTTATTTGATTTTTTCTTGCTCCTCTTTTTTTTGTTATTTAATGCATATAATAAGTACGCCATGTGTAAAAGAAGACAAAACACATGCAAACCGTGCGAGCGAGCGAGAAAGCATCAATCGGCACGCCGAATAACGCTGCACAAGCTGCTTTCAGCTGCTTATTCAGCTGGCACTATACGCAGTTTGAACTTATTTCATATGATTGCATGTGCAGCGTTTTTCAGCTTTTCTTCTCGGTTCGGTTCGGTTCGGCAATAAGTCGGCACTATAAACGCACCCTAAGTCGGTTTTGGCCTAGTATAAGAAATTGCGGAAGCCATTTCTGTTTTGCGCTTGCTGGCGCCAGTTGGCTCCAAAATCATACTTTTGTATAATTAAAGCAGCTGAGCAAAGCGAAAAAGTTAAAATAAATGTTATCTTGCTGTACCAGCCGCAAAAGAGCAAGTTCATGGAAAATCGCTATTCCAGTAGCCTTTACTAGCTAGCTTGGTTGACCTCTTCTTGATATACATCTGTATCAGGCGTTAAACCCAATTTTGCGCACGGAAGGTATTTTGATTATGCTCATCTTATCATCATCATTGATAAAGCAAATATGATTCCTGCAGAAGCACTGAAAGTAATTTGTCGTATGTTTCGCGATGTTACCAGACGTTCGTAAACTGTTTTTTGAAAAGTTGTTATATTTTCTGGTGATTTTAAGGAAACAGTTCCAGTAAACCCTTATTCTGGACGCGTTGTTACAATAGAAAATAGCAGTACATTATGATCTCATGTAAAAACAATAAAGCTTGAAAAAAAAAACATGCGATTAGACAAAGGTTAAAGGGAATTTTAATTCATTTTTGATCAGCGCTTTTTTGACGATTGATTATATATATGATGATTTACAAAACGACATAAACAGTTGTGCCATACAAGAAAAAGCTATTCTTGCACCAACAGATGAAGTATGGTTCCTAAATTAATTTGTTGGTAACTGAGCGATTATCTTATCCAGAAGTTTCTTATAAAAGCATTGATACAACCGTTTCTGATGAAGTGGACGAACAAATAAAGTTACCAACGGAGTTCCTTAATAGCAATGAAGTAGGCAAGTGGTCTTCCGCGACACCACTTAACGCTCAAAACAGATGCAATTGTTATGCTGATGAGGAATCTCTGATGAGCGAAAGGACTAATCAATAGAACCCGATTGCAGATTTTTAATCCTTACAATAATACTGTCAACTGCATTTTACTAACCGTTGCAAGCACTGAAGGTTTCTTAACATCAAAAATAGTTAATACAGAAATATGTTAAAAAGTGAACAAAAGTAAACAATTAACATTTATTAACAATATTCCTTTTGGGCATTATTAAATATAAGTTTAACAGCCCGATTCTGCGTACTTGATAAATTCACCTTATTGAATATTTATCAAGTATTGAATATTTATAAAGATTTGGTATTCTGTAATAAAAAAAAAAGCTCTTTAATTGATAAATTTGTCAATATCTCATTTGCTATTGATAAATTTATCAAGAGAGTTGTGGTTGCTCATAGCAGGCAATATTAAGGTTAATATTAACATAATAATATTAATAATAATAATTTTTTTCTACAAATTATTACACTTTTGTGGAACATAAGGAAAATGAAAGCAGAAATCGTTTCAATTATTGCTGCTGTTGTTGTTCGTATATCGAGTGTTGCTGCTTTTCACACTCCTCTCTTTGCTTTTCATGCACCTCAAGCTGCTTCTCACGCTCTGTTCTCTGTGTTATGCTATTAATGAGAACAATTAGCTGTTAACAGGAATTCACCTCCTCTGGTGAGTTACGAAAAATTTTTATTTATCAAGGTTGCTGTAGAATACTAAAAAAGCTTTCGCTTGATAAAATTCTTTACAAATTTTATTGATAAATTACTTATCAAGAAAACACAGAATAGGGCGGTTAGTATGTACAAAAATGTTGGTTGCGATTTTAAGTCCTCTTGACTGCTGTAGAGCGCGTCATATAAAAAGTCTGTTTTAAACTGTAAGACACTTTGTGGATCTCCTTTAACAAATTTTCGTAAAAATTCATAATGGATTCTATTTTTAAAACTCAAAACTAGACAATAAGCCTATAAAATACATACTTCATTATATTTTAATGCTTTCATATGAAAAATTCTGAAAAAATCAAAAAAGAGGGGGTAGTTTTTGAAGCTTTAGAGGCTTATGATCTAGTTTTTCTTATAAATAACTAAATATTTCTTTTTTTTTTTTTTTTTGGTTTATTAAAATCGGTCAAGTAGATTCGGAGAAAAATGTTACACCAGTTTGAAAATGGTAGATTCGAGAAAAACGTTTTAAAGTTTTTTGCCACAATTTATTCATGAGCGGAAGTCGTTACAAATATAACTATAACTTTTTTCTAGTGAGAATTTCTTTATAAGATTTAAGAGGTAATTTTTTAACGTAAAAGGACTCGAAATAAAAAAAAAAAAATCGTAAGGGTAAAGTCTCATTAGTTCTTTAAGGATTACAAATATAACGAAATAAGTTAAATTCAAGTTAAATATTTTTTGAGTCAACACATATTAAACTCTGAAAAATGTTTAATAATTTATTTAATTTGTTTTTAACGTAATACATCCTTGAAATGTACTGATCTACTCTTCAATACACATGGCTATGAAATTACCTCAATATTGAATGGCGTAACAATTTCAGGAAAAGTCAAATTTTGTGCCACAGATCGGGGCACTCCAACTTGATCAATATTTAAATTTGGATCCGGAGTGATAACCGTACGTGCAGAGAAGTCAACACGTTTACCCATCAAATTTCCACGTATGCGTCCTTCTTTTCCCTTAAGACGCGATTTTAAGCTTTTTAAAGGACGTCCGGACTTTTGTAGAGCCTTTGGTATACCCGGCAAATCATTATCAATGAGTGTTGCTACATGAAATTGTAACAAAGCCACATTTTCACGTATCAAATGATCAGCGGCGCCAGACTCGATACACTTCCGAAGCTCGTTGTTAGCTTTGATTATATCCGCCAATTTGTGTGTAAGATCGTCATGACTACGGGATGTGCCGTACATTAAAACAGCAGGTCGAACTGATAGTGGTGCCACTGGAAGCACAGATATAAGCATCCAATCTGGTCGCGAATTTTTCGGATCCATACCAAGAATTAAACAATCTTCATCGGATATGTTCCGAAATATTTCAAGAACACGTTCGGCACTCAAGACAATGTGCCGGTCGGGTTTATTTTCCATTAACCTTTGCCACGTTGCCTTAAGCTCTAATTGATTGCGTTGTATGCGTGGTTGATAGTTACCGCATCCACCGTGTTCATTTTTAGCTACTTGGCTATCGATGTGACGCAAACTGTGAATACCTTCAATGGGTATATCAATATTTTCACCTCCTTCACATATGGTTTTTGATTTACACAAATCCTGTATTAGGTTCAGTCGCTGACGTGGACGCCCTTTGGTGCGTATAACGATCTCCTTGACTTTTGGGCTCGTCGAAGAGACAAGCAACTTGGAACAAAAAAAGCAGACGCATCGTAAAATTTTTATAGTTTTCAAAAGGAATCCTATATGAAACACTGGCAGGCATAACTCTACATGTCCAAAGTGGCCGGGACAATCTACAAAATTGCCAGCACAGGTTAAACAACGAGTCTCACGGTCTAAAACGCCTTGTCGAGGATCCATAAGGCCACCCAAAGCCGGACGACCATCCTCAACGGAAATAGCACGCGTTATACCACCATCGGTAACAGATATGCGACGTATTTCATTCGGAGACAGGATTCCAAATTGTATACCTTTAACGCTACGCACTGGAATCGTGGCCGAACCACCAACTACCGGATTACGATCCATGATCTTCGGAGCTAGTTTTATTAATTAACCCGGTTTTAAATTTTAAAAATTCAAATTAATACAAATAATTAAATAGCTTCTTAACCGTGCTACTTCATAATTAAAATTTTTCTTATTCGATTGAGAAATAATTCGAAATAGCGAAACGGAAAATGAGCAAATAACAAAATCGTTATTTGTTTGAATTTGGAGGCATACAGTGAAAGTGATTACTTGAAACCGCACATTTATTTTGGTCCTTTTAAAAATTTCGTACTGTACCTGAAAAGCAAAGGTGGGTATCCAGTTTATATGAAATTTTCATACAAATCAAATGGTACCAAGTACGTACTATTTCGTACTTCCTTTATATTTGGAATTCCTCATACTTTACTCTTTAGCTGTGTTCGATGACTGCTCTAGATTGAAATTTCTCGCTCCAGATCAGCAAAAAGTGTTCGATGAGTTCCTTTTTCTGCTCTTAGCTGCTCTCACTTGCTTTTGATCTTTGTTTTTTGAAGCTGCTATAAGTTGCGCTCTTTGCTCTCTTCTACACTACTATTTTTTGTGGTGTAAGTTAGAGCAGCAAGTAAACCAATCAGCTGTTTTGGCTCTTGTTAGAAAAATAGAAAGTTTGAAAAATAGAAACTGCAAAGATGGCTTATAAAAAGGTATTTATTAGGTTTTTTTTTTTGTTGTTTGCTTAATGGAAACGAGCTAACTTTCGAACGTTTTCAGACTTATTCCTTGATTTAGCAGTAATATGGCAATGGTGAGAACGATATGGTGCAGTATTTAATAAGTGACTTTTGACAGTTTACTCAAACTTGATATTTTTTCGTTCTTTGAAAAAACGGCTCTATTCTGCTCTGAGATTATTTTCGAGGACTCAGCTATACTCTGCCCTGCTCTGCACTGATAATTTTTCATCGAACACAGCTTTTGCATTGTATTCGTAATAAGTTCGTTTACAAATAATAGCGTTATTCACGATCTGGAGTTTATGGTCTTGTATTCTGTATTTTTGATAAGTTTGATATTTGTAGTAAATTTGACAGTTTTACAAAAACAAAACATGAACATTTTCCAAATACTATAAATACTAAATTTACAATGGTGAAACCCTATTGTAAATTTTGCATAGTATTTGTGTATTTGAAAAACAGCTGACTTGACGTTCTATGTCAGCACTGCATTATGTACTAAGAAAATATGGAGGAGTTTGTAAAGAAAAACTATAGGAGTGCTCACAATCTGTAGCAAATTCTTTTTAATTTACTAAAAATACTCAAAAAACTCCAGATCGTGAATACCGCTAATATAAAAACATAGACTGAAATAATGATATAAAGTTGCCATGCCATTTTAAATAACTGATAAGAATTTCTCATACGATGCAACATTTTTGTGCAATTACTAAAGGTTGTTTTTTGAAAGCGTTAATTGTGGAAAGTTTCTAAAAATGCAGAAGCAAATATATATAAAAAAATAAATGTTGAAAACATTAAAAAATTTATTATTTTTTTGCCACGGTCAAAATGCCACCGAAAAATTCCCACGGTCAAGTTAAACAAAAACTAAGGAAAATTCAAAATCAAGCTGGTTGTCAAATTCGAAAGTCTGAGTGTATTACAACTTGAAAGGCAAAACTTGATCGCTTTACCCCCGTGTAACCTAGTTTATGGAGGAATTGAGACGGCTCACTGTGCTTTTCTTTCTGTCACTGGAGGTGACCGTTGGAAATTATATCTTGCCGAACATATTTTTTGTCTAATACCATGTTCACATTGAGCTAAAATTGAGTAATTTCGTGAGATAATTTCGAAATTGTGGAAAAGTGTTCACACTGGGTTTTGATAATTTTGTTTGACATTTAATTTTTTTTCTGCCAATTAATTATTATCATGTATAATTTTTGAACACAATACAGCAGCATGAATCCATAGGAAATTTCAAGAGTTGTTCTATTTAATTTTAATGAGCTTGAAGATACAGAAAAATGTGTAGATTTTGTAATAAATGATATCTATATTATTATTACGCAAGCGCTTTTTTTGTAATGACCATCAAATCTATACCGTAAATGCAATTTTTATAAAGATGGTATCAATAGAAAGGTCTTTCTCTGTAGATGTGCAATAAGGTCTTACTTTTTCTTAAAAATTGTGTATTTAAACCAGAAAAACTAAAACAGTCTTCTACGAAGAAAGTGAGCTTTCTATTTAATGCCTAAAACTATGTGATAAATTTTTTCTCAAATTTTCCAAATTCATACTATTGTATTATTAAAGCAGTTGAGCGAAGCGAAAAACTTACAAATATATTTTATATTGATGCACTAGCCACAAAATAACAAGTTCATGCAAAATCGCTATTCCAGGAGCCTTTACTGGCTTCGCCGCCAGCTCATTTGAAGGAGAACATACTTTGCAGAACTAATTCAAACTCCTATACCTCTTCTTAGATATCTGCATTAGGTGATAAGCCCAATTCTACGCACGGAAGATCAGGTCGTGATGAAATTTAGTATCGTTGCATTATAACTCGCTCAAGAGACGTGCTATGGTAAATTTTAGTTAACGACGGAATAGATGTGCTCTTAAGCCTCACAACGAAGATATTGTGAGCGCATTTTGGCGTTTTAACGCCATACGGGTTTATTAGTATATATTATAAATTAATGATATATAGTCATTTTTTAGCACCAATTGTTTGGGAAATTACCATTTAAATTATATCATTTCAGACGAAATTACACAAAAGCCCGAAATTACTTAATTTTAGCTCAATGTGAACATGCTATAACATGTAGGCTTGGGTAGTTCATGAACGAACTAGTTCAATTGAACGATTCCCACTCATGAACTATGTGAACTAGTTCAGTGTTTCTCGTTCTTTTAGTTCATTTTAGTTCAATTGATATTGCAGCGAGTAGCAGCAAAACGAACGAGAGCAAAAATAACTAAATTCATTAAGCTATGGTTTGAGTACTTGGTTTGAGACTTTTTGTGTCTGCACTAATATAAATGTTGGATTTGATGGCTATCACATATTCATACCAAGTTTGTTTCATTTCATATACCTGGACATGAACAAGTAAACGAAACGAACTAAAAGACCAATCGAACTAAAAGACTTAACGAACTAAAAGAACGAACGAACTAAAAGAACTAACGAACTAAGAGAACAAACGAAGTAAAACATGCAACGAACAAAAAGAACGAACGCACTAAAAGAACTAAATGAACGAACTAGTTCATTACATACGATTGAACTAAAAAGAGCGATCTTTGTTGTGAACTAAAATGCCCAAGCCTTATAACATGTAAATGCAATTATAGATTTTAAATACTTTATTGAATATTTATTAAAATGTTTTAAATATAAATGAATAAAATATATTAATACTTTATGATAACACATAGTTTTTATTTCATTAAATATGCATGATAAAAACGTCAAACCATATAGTTACATAATAATATATGATATATAGTATAAATACATTCATTTATATTTTTTTTTCTAAAGTCATACCTTGTTAGAAAACCGTTATTTATTGTAAGCATGTAGCACCAAGTTTTATTTTTGTAATGCAACTTTTTATTTTTGGTGGCAACATTTATTATTTCAGTAGTACTTCTTTCTTTTTCTCCGATGCAGCCCTGTCCCATACTTAAATAATAGGAGTGTTCACATTCATCAAATTATTGGTCAAACAGTTTGACAAACAAAAATATATATGGAATTTGACGACGATTTGATGATAATTTGATGTGTAAACACTCATCAAACTGTTTGTCAAATCGTTTGACGAAAATCAAAATATTTTGATTTTTCTGTTGTTTGACCAACAGTTTGACGAGAAATTTGACAATGTGAACACTCGTCAAATTTGATAGTACGAATTTTGCCAGTTGAAAAAAGATTTCAACGTGAACACATCGCATAAACATGATAATAACAGAAGAATGTATCTGAAAAAAATTTTTAAAATATTTCCGGACACATTCAGAGTTTGTTTGCTTCGTTTGGTTCATGTTTCAATAAAATATTAATAAACATTGCTCCGTCATGGCAACGTTTTCACTTCGATGCGCAAACAAATAATGAAATTTGACGAAAAATGTTTGACCAACAATTTGATGAAAAATTTGACAATGTGAACACTCCTAATCTTGCAAAAGCTATTGGAGTGCTGTGTTATAACCATGGTATAATAATACAAGGTAGTATTGACAGTTGCTTGGGCAACGACCATCTGTCAAAAAAATGTCTAGAAAGAGAGTTTTCAATTATTGTTGATGTTTTACGCCATTGTTTGCGTTAACCAAACATTTGCTTGTTAAATATTTTCTATTTTATGTAATAATAAATAGTGAGCATTGTAATAATAGTGATTTATTATTACTTTAGCGAAAATTATTTGTCAACTTAATGTGATTTAGTGCAAACATAAAAAAAAATGTGGAAAACATTCAAATGCAGCAACCTCAGCAGCTGCATATGCATATGGACGAAATGCAGACGAAATGAAATAAGTTTTCAATTAAAATTGTGCATAATTGAATAAAATTTAACGCTTCCGACTGGAAAACGTTTAGCACAAATCACACATAGTTTTTTCAAAACTTTCATTATTTTATTTTAAACGCACAAATTTTATTTAAGTTATGTTTTTCACTTTCGTTTCACATTATTCCACGAAGATCTGTTTTTGACAGATGGTCGTTTCCTCGTTGCTGAGAAAATCAGTAGTTGTCAATACTACCCGTATAATTGTATCATGTGTTATAACTATAAAGAAAGTAAATGTAAAGATGTTCGGCAACACCAAGAACAATATTCATAATAAAAGAATGGAAATAAAATTGTGATAGTACGAAAAGTTTAGTACTTCATATTTAAATAACAAAAAAGTATCCAAAATGGTACAAAAGTACGTACTTGTGCAACCTTGAATTGATGATTATTTTTAAATTGCCTTACTTTGAACTGGCAGCGCTAACAGCTGATTACTTTGACATTAACTGAACTTTTTTCACTTATTTTTTGTTGTTATTTTTGGTTGTGAAATTTTAGTGGGTGAAAATCTAAAATGTTAGAAAATGGACAAAACTAAAGAAAATGTTACCAGTAATAATAACGATGATGTGTGGAAAAGACGAGTTAATGAAAAAGAAATGGACTCTGAGCAAACTCTTGCAAAATTGCCAATTGTGTATTCAACAAATTATGGGGTACGTTTCGGTGGTTTGGAAAAACTGCACCCATTTGATGCAGCGAAGGGTCACAACATACAACAGGTGCTTAGTACGACATAAACTTGAATTTTTAATCTCGCTAGTTGTTTTATATTTAGTTTTTAAAAATAGATCTCTCACTGGAATCGGGACAGTTTTACGAACCCATAGAGGTCACTAAAGAAGAGCTACTGCAAGTGCACACAAAGAAATATTTGAAAAGTCTTAAGGTAAATTTTATTGGTTCTAACTTAGGGTAGGGGCGGACCTGGCCGAAAGCGATAAACAGTGCGTAAATTACTCGGTGTCAATTCGGGACTGGGCTCGTAATCCAGCTGAGATGGAACATTTTTTCGATAATAATTATCTTTTTTGGTCGGCCGCCACCTCTCTACAGATAACGGCAAACCTCAGAAAGTAAATAATGCCATGTAAGGCTTCTTGAGAACATGCACATTAGCTTAGCCGTTCGGAGTCTGCATAAAACTAGAAGGTCCAGCTCTCCATCATTTGTGTACTACTTACATTAAATGCTCGATCAAAGTTATTTTTAAGGGCTGAAATGGGATTTTTTTTTTTATAATTTATGGTCGATTTTGTCTCAATTTTGGTACTTCTGCTTTAACGAACTATCTTTTTTTTTGTTCTTCTCTTCCACAATAGTGGAGTTTTAATGCTGCAAAAATCTCTGAGATTCCTCCTTTATGTATGGTGCCAAACTCGTTGGTACAACGTGGATATTTGCGACCAATGCGTTTTCAAACAGCTGGATCTATACTTGCTGGGAAATTAGCACTTCAGACGGGCTGGGCCATTAATCTCGGGGGTGGATTTCATCATTGCTGCTCTTACAGGGGGGGTGGCTTCTGTCCATATGCGGATATTACTCTGTTAATACATCGATTGCTAGCGGAAGAGCAGAGTATAGTCAAAGCAATGATTGTTGATTTAGACGCACATCAGGGTAACGGACATGAACGTGATTTTGAAAGTCAACCAAATGTTTTTATACTGGACATGTATAATGCATCAATTTATCCACGAGATCATTCAGCAAAGTTGGCCATACGTTGTGCTGTTGAATTAAAGCCACATACGGCAGATCAGCTCTATTTAAAGAAACTGCGAAGGTTTGTTGTATCGTTCAGCACGATGGTGTAGGTGCGTAAATCTTTTCTTTGCAGCTCTTTACAGCGTTCACTTCATGAGTTTCAACCTGATATTGTTGTGTATAATGCTGGAACAGATGTGCTTAAAGGCGATCCTTTGGGTTTGCTGGAAATAACACCTCAGGTTTGTGTTGAAAAACTTAATTAAAGTTAGTAATTAAATAGCGTTCATATTCCTTTACAGGGTGTCATAGAACGTGATGAATTTGTTTTTTCCACTTGCCAGCAACAGCGAATTCCTATTGTTATGCTTTTAAGCGGGGGTTATTTAAAGTTATCAGCTAGAGTTATAGCCGATTCTATTGTAAATTTAAAACAAAAAGGCTTGCTGCAGTGAACTTGCTTCAAGGAATTCGAATGGAATTTATATGTGATGCTTATTGCTAAAGGAATATACTAACCAGCACCAACAGTTCTACACAGAAGTTGAATACTTTTAAAATTCGCTGGATATAATGAGCTCATAAGAATTTTTGTAGTGGAGTTGCTGTGGTAGCTATTTTTTAAAATAGGAACGTCTGTGTGCGATTTATAGAAGCTTTTAAAAGAAAAATTAAATTTTTATATTTATATTACAACTGCAATTTAAATCTTTGTTCAAACTCTCCTATGTCATAAAAGTACCTATTCAGAGATATATTTTTGATCTAATAAAAATATGTAAAAAGATCTGATATTTTTTTTACAACGCCTTAGTGCGTTTCGGATAAAATCCGAAAGAAGGGGCCATGTTCTTTTGATAAACAAAAAAAAATTGATAGCAAAGTTTAAAAAGATTACAACTTTTACACAGATAATCTATTTTTTTTCTTCGTGCTTTTTTGTTATCATGCGCATGTCTGCAGAATGTCTGGCAATGTGTTAAATATAAGAATAGTTAAGATGAGTTCAATTTCATTACGGACGTAATGATATAATTGATGATGATATGTAACAGGAAAAATTCTAATAATCTTGCTAGTGCCAACACAAACACAAGAACAGTCGGTAGACTTCAAAATAAAAAAATAAAAAATAAATGACTGGTCATTTCAGCCTTTGAAAGGACTTTGACCTAGCTTCTTATGATCAATTGTGTTGTGCGTGTTATTAAGTTTGTACACAAATGACCGAGAAACGGACCTACAGGCATAACGCCGACTCCGAACGGCGATGAACGGAATGTTCTTATTCTCAAGAAGCTTTACATGGCATTTTTATTACTCTCTGAGGTTTGCCATTGTCTGCAGAGAGGTGACGGCCGTACAGAAAAATTATTTTAATTAAAATAATTTTCTGTCGCTGCTGGGATTCGAACCCGGGTCTCCGAGTTCGTTGACATAGAGCCCACGCACTTTAACCAACTACGCCACGGACGCCACTTCAAAATATTTATCTTAATTTCGTGTATAGGTAAGATCAAATTCAGGCGTTTTTTTATTTTTTATTTATTGGGACCCCTTTTCTATTCTCATTTTTTAATCTTTAACACGCCCTTCGTACTTGGTATTCAGATTTTTTTTCATAATCTAATCTATTAAAAAAAAAGGTTAATATTGATTCAGCAAATTTTTGACCAACAAATAAAAAAACCTATTAAATGACGTATGAGTTATAGTCCTTTCAAGATTAGTTCATTTTTCAAAACGAAAAGGATCTATACAAGAAGGTATCGTGAAAATATCGTTGATATGGATTTATTAACTTGGATAACTAACTTGCATAATTAACTTGGATAACCAAAACCATACCAACATGTTGGCTAAAATTGTATGTGCTTCAAATGGGTTAGAAAATTATACAACAGGTTGTCACCTCACCTAAATTCCATAAAAAATCATTAAAGTTACCAAACAAAACTTACTGCAGAGTTCAAACTTTAACCGAGTTAAAAATAATATATTTGCAAGTGTTAAAATAATAAGGTTTATTTTGGCTTTATTCTTAAAACTTCGTTAGCTTGTTTTTTTTTTGTTTTTTTGTTATATGTTAATATATAAAACTAATTATTTTTTAAAATAATTTCTTAAAATTAAGTTTCTATTAGAGTACATAAATACATAAATGATGTTATTTGCTTATTTTTATTAAGTTTGAATGTATGTACAAAAAGAAGCAATCGCTTATTTTAACTATAATATGAAATTTTTTATATGAAAAAGTATTTTGAACGCATTTTTACAGACTAATTTACAAAAACCTAAGATTAACGTAATTTGAAATTGTATTATTTATATATTTAATATCAAAATTTGTCTTTTTACGCATTCTTTAAATAAGTTTCAATTTTTATTTTATAAGCAAGTAGAATCGAACTAAAGGAGAAATCGTGTCGACAAGTTAACTTCAACATATTTATTTATAGTTAATATTATTTGTCAAGATTTTCTTAATAAACTATTATTACTTTTTTTTTTTTGTTTGTTAATGTCATATAAGATGTTTGCCTTACTTTTTTACTGGCAGTCTTATTGTTTAGTTTCGCGTTCATGTCAGTGTTTTTTACGCTGTGTTGTTTGTTCTTATATATTGTTCTTTATAGTATTAATTTTATAAACGAAACTAGAAAACGTACTAACAAGCCGTAGGCTGCGTTAACCTGGAAAATAGATCCAAAAGAAAATCAATATTGATAACATAACATGCAGAATTCACGACAAAGATCAATGCTCTATTGTTTAAACATAACTTTTTTATAAAATGTGACATATGTTTAAACTTCGAAATATAATGATAAAATGATTGAAGCGGAAAAGTCGGGGTGAATAATCGCTAGCAAGAAAATCAATCAATTTGCTCTAATGGATAGTTATTTAACTGTAGCAACAGTGATATAAAAATGTCAACATTTATTAAAAAGATTTAAAATGTCAAATCATTTAAAAAGATAAAAATTATTTTTTACTAACTTGCATATTCATTAACGAATAACTATATTGAATACATTTAGCATTTTGATGATATGTAATTTTAAAATTAATTATTTTCAAGACAATCCATTTTTAATATTCGAACGAACGATATAATCGATAGGACAAAGTTTATGAACCACACTACAGCATTCAAATGGAACTTTAAACTACAATAAATAGACTGCATTGCTTATGATCGCATGCACAGCTACTTACGCATCGCTGCTGTTTGGAGCATCTTCAAATAATATTTCGGAGCGACTATTTATAATAAATACTAAGCAGAAGGATATAACTAAAACGACGAATCCAATCGATAGTATCACAACTTCGTGTATTCTGGAAGGTCGCAGAAATATTCGCGCGCTGAATTGGGACCAAGTTGATTCAGTCCAAGTTGAATATTCTCCAGATTTCCAATCGTAATCTAAGAAACAAAGGTATTAGTTTAGATATATAAAAAACAAAAACATTTATTCACCATCAATTAAAAAGGCAGGACTTAATGCTTGGCTGAAGTTTTGTGTGGTAAGACGACATTCACCTTTGCCATCAAAGCCAGCAAACCAATGTTGTGGCAACGTAGTGCAGTTTACCTGAGCTACTTTGGAGAGCTTTTGTGAAAGCAAGAAACCAAGTAGGCGATAAGACCAACCTGAAGCTTCTTGTGAAGCACCCGAAACGCTGATATAACTGAGAATTTATAAAAGTAGATGTAAATATTGAGGTATGAAAAACAAGGTAAGTTATAGTCATACCGCATTGGTGGTAAAGGCAGGCCCAGTAACTCATTGGGGTGCGAGGCAGCTTTAAACAATGGACAATCTGCCGAGTCCAAGAAGCAATAGAGAAATTCATCAATTAATATTGGATTAACCAGTTTCGTCCCAGTGTATGCAACACCAGTTAGAGTCTCGTATAATGCCAAAGCTATGGCCGAGGACACATTACGTATCTTCATTTGTATTGAGTCCAGCTGATAGTAATCATGAGTCAATATTTGATCCATCAGTCCGGTGAAGTCCAACGAAGTATTACCATATGTATAATTGCTGTTATCAGCATCATCATAGATAGAATGATAGAATTTATTGAGCGGTTGAGAGTTGATCACAAATGCCGGAAATGATATATTTCTACGTAGAAATGATTGCGCGGATGTTGGTGGCATATGATAGCCAATTGATGATTTAAAATCTATTTTTAAATCGAACGCCGACTTTGATTTTTGTAGTTTTTCGAGAAATCGTTTCGATTCGGGACTCTCAGCAATTGAATGCAATTGCAGCGAGGATATGTCATCAAGCGTGCCAATATCAAGTAAAAAGTCAATATTGTCCAAGGAAATTGGTGTGGTGTGTGTCGATTGCGCTGGAAATGCTGCATTTTCAAGATCATAGACGAAGCGCTGTGAGCCTATGTAGTCGTATGACTCGCCATTGAAAACAACAAAGAGTACATTTAACTGCTTATTAGGTAAGTCTTGCTGTTGAGGTAATAGCTGGGCAAGCATGTGAGCCACGCCGGCTAGCGTGGCATAGCCCAAGAGTGAGTCCAAGGCTCCTAAGCCTGCAAACGAAATTTTTTTTGTATTATTAAGTGATCTTGCTATGCGTTTAAACAAAGTTCGTGAATGATCACTGTGTGCAAGGTAAGTTTCACTCGTTGACGGATGTGGTGTAAAAATGTCTGTGCATACGTTCACGATAGCATTTGAAAAAAATTCATGAACAAAATCATTATTTGCGATTCTTCCATTATTTCAATATGCAGGTAGATATTCAGCTTATCCAGATATTGGAAATAATCAGACTTTTCAAATTAAATTAATATATCACCAAATCACAGAATAATAATTTTTTTAAAATACATTTTTTAGTCGCAAACAATAGTTCTATAACCTAGCCAGAATAATCAAGATACAAGTTATAAATAAAAAAAAAAATAAATAACTGCCCATTTCAGCCCTTTAAAGGACTTTGACCTAGCTTCTTAGGATCAATTGTTAGATACAAGTTATTCCGTTGCAAAAATCGAGTTTACATGCAGAAAAATGCTTTACAAAAAAAATATGTTACCTTAAATTTTGTGTACGCCTCTTAAGCTTATCGGAGGCAAGGCCTTGGTATTAAATCATACTTTTAATTTGATTACTTTAGATATTAATTTAACCTATGCGTTACTATAAGTGATATTTTTAGTGTGCGATATTTTTTAGAAATTTTTGTTTTCTAGTTGTTAGTTCGCAGCAGACATCTGTGCTGACGAACTTATAAAACACTCAATTACATGATAAAAAATAGACAAAATTTCACTGAAGTTCCTTTTTTCTCACGTTAATGTGCACACAAATGCAAGACTTGAAGCATAATCGCGAATAACGTTGTAAACGACAAAATTGTAATTTTTGACGAGAGATAAAGAACGTTTTTAACATTGTAGCCGTTTATTTTTGATTTTTTTGTTAAACACTCTGATTTAATAAAACTTTGCCATACATAAAATATTTTTTTTTTTTTTTTTTTTTTTTTTTTTAATTTTTATTTATATTTGCAATCTGTTTATTATAACAAACAATAAGCAAACAAGATGATTATGCTAAATTGACATAAAGTCGTACATTTCCATTGAAATACACGACAAGGTATTATACACTAGTGGTAAAGATTTAGTTTAGAAAAGGTAAATCTCAAACATGCTTCCGCTTCAGTCTTCTCGTTTCTTCGCTGTCATCCAATAAAGATATCGCCAGAACATTTGAATGGTCGCTGAGCCTTTGCAAATATTTTGTGCTAAATCTGCTGATTTCTTCTTTTACAGGTACGACGTTAAGATCTCTATTAATAGTTTTGTTGGATATGAACCACGCTGCGTTTATTATGAGCCTAAGAGTTTTTGATTGGTATCTCTCTAGAATTTCTACATTTGAATTGCTGGCAGTTCCCCAAAATTGTATTCCGTAGGTCCAAACCGGCTTTAAAATTGCATTATAAATTCGCACCTTGTTATTGAGAGAAAGCTGCGAGTGTCGACCTAAAAGCCAATAGAGTTTTCGATTTTTCATGTTTTCGATGAAACATGAAATTTATCGTTTAAAAGTTTTTACAGTGGAAAAACGTTTTATATCCAAAAATTGAATGGATGATGAAACGTTTTTCCACTGAACATAACATATGACTTATGGTGCCTTAAACGTTTTTCCACTACTAAAAACGACTGCACTTACAGCTAACTGCACTCACAACGTTCTTCTAAATTACATTCACAGGAGCATTTTTATTTTTTATGGTCTCTCCATTTCTCGAAATATGAGAGTGACTACTATCTCTTAGTGTTTTGTAGTTAAAATTTGTCCAATTTTCGAAATTTATTTAACGTTTTGAGTATCGATAGCACTTGCGCATCAAGTTCGATTGTTCGCTTTTATTCATTTTACAAGCACGTGCAACGTAATTCCACTAAGGGCCAGTTTTTCAGTGCGGGTTTAAACTCTAGTCAAATTAAACCGAGCTTAACTCACCAAAAAGGGACGTTAAAATTAGATTTAACTAGATATTGTAGCTAGCATTCGTTTAAGTTGAATTGACTTAAATTATCATGTAATGTGTTTTTATTTTGCTTAAACCGAGTTTAAACGTCCAATTTTGGTGAGTTAACCTCGGTTTAATTTGACTAGAGTTTAAACCAGCACTGAAAAACTGGCCCTAAGTGGCATTTAAAAATGCATTAAAAATGCCCCAACCTGCATTTTTTTCACTCACTTCTGTTTTTATATAGTATAAGAGAGTAATTCTAACTGGTATCCTCGAAAAAAACACTTTTTAAAAAAAAATGTCGTTTACAACGTTATTCGCGATTATGCTTCACTTGCTTATTGTCAATTCTTAACCAGTTTAAACCAGGAAAAAACATAACCACCCGCCCTATTTTTTTAAGCACAACTGTGTGGTGTGTAAAATAATTAAACTTTGCAAGTCTCATTACAAATACACCGAAATTAAGAATGTTAAGTGTTTTTTTTACTCACCGACACCGTCGAACATTGAAGTTGTGTCTAAACGACATGTTACTAAAATAAAACGGTCTGCATTTTTTTTCCCTGCCGCCAGAAGCTCCTCCTCTGACGTGACTTTTCGAGGAAAAAGCGTCGCATAAACATTGCGTCCTTCCAACGGATCGCAGTATCTAGTATTACTCAAATTATTAACGAAATTTGTGCGTCTCATGCATACTTCTGAGCTCACAGCTGCATACATAAAAGTATTCATTTCAATGGCACACAAACGACGCTGTGCATGAGTTTGATAATCAAAGTTATTGAATTTTTCAAAACAGTTTATTATTTTATCCATTTCATCCTGGTCGGCTATGTAAAAAATAGGGAAAGGAAAATCTTCATGCAGCAACCCACTTCCATAGGGATTCCACGTTTCTGTAATCTGACGCGTATTACAGGTGGCAGTTTCAGAGCTATTAGGCAACAGTATTCCGCTATACTGATTGGGGCAGTTGAGCTCATTCGAGAAATGTGACATTTTGCTACTTTTATTTATGAGTAAAACCACTGATATGTTGCGGCCAGCCTCATGCTTCAAACGCAGCATATTTTGACGAGTGAAGAGATGAGGTGGTATAATTGGTGCATATGGTGGCGCAGGCGGGCTGTTGAGCAAAAACATAAAATCATCCTCATTTTGTACAAGATGCAGCACGCCAACAGATCCAGACTGTTCAGCTGTTTGTATTTAGGAAAAATTTATTACTTAATAAACTTTTTAAACGTTCATTCCTACTCACACGAACATCCTGTCTGATGAGTACCATTTAAGCGACGAAAACAGCTGGCCCCGCTTATGGAGTCGTACATTTTATCACGCGTCCTTTGGCCGCAAACTAAAATAAAAAATGTAATTGAAGCTACGTTTTTTCGTGTATGCATTGAGTCTCCGAGCTGAGACATTGGTCAGAGAGATAATAAGATTATAAATAAACAAATTACCAAAGCAGTTCGGGAGTTTGCCAAAAAATTACAATTGGCAAAAGAAAAAAGAAATCTAATTATGACTCAGAACTGGCGCCATTTAAGGGTCGCAGTTAAAAGTCCTACAAAAACACACCATTGTTTGAGAAGGCCACAATTTATATGCCGAAAGGTGACTGCTTTACCCTCCCACTGGTTTTATTATTCACTTACCACAAACAATTTGAATAAGCAGTAACCAGCCGGCTATTTGTTCCAGAGCTTTCATTTTATACTAAAATATAAATAGTTTGGTTTTTTTAGTGTATTTGTTTGCGCAACGATTATTTGCAATTATTTGACAAAAGATGTATTTTTCACAAGATTTTTGTTGAACTTTCCACTCTTTGTTCGTGTTGGCGCTGTACGTCCGTGAAGATAACAACGATTTTTTGGTTGACAGTTAGCGACGATTTTTTGCCACTACTTTCACAGGGTGTTTTTTATTGAGATAATGGGTGAGTTCTCGAAATTCAATTTTGTGCAACTGTTGCGTAAGGGTGCGTTTATAGTGCCGACTTATTGCCGAACCGAACTGAACCGAGAAGAAAAGCTGAAGAACGCTGCACATGCAATCATATGAAATAAGTTCAAACTGCGTATAGTGCCAGCTGAATAAGCAGCTTAAAGCAGCTTGTGCAGCGTTATTCGGCGTGCCGATTGTTGCTTTCTCGCTCGCTCGCACGGTTTGCATGGTTTTGTCTTATTTTACACATGGCGTACTTATTATATGCATTAAATAACAAAAAAAAAAGGGAAGAGCAAGAAAAAAATCAAATAAAATACATACGTACACGTAGTTCTTTATTTTTTTGTTGTTGTTTTTTTCTTTTTTATTTGTTGTTTTTTACAACAACAAATCGTTGGATACGTAGTGCAATCAGGAATTAGTAGCATAAAAAACACAAACAAAAAGCAGTCGGTGACGAAACCATACGCAAAATTACCAACAAGAAACCTTCAGCGTAGCATGAGTTGTACGCAGTCGCATGCGCTAATTTACCAACAACGACAAGAATATACAACAACAAACACACGTTGTGTTGTTGCGGTGCAGCTGCGTCTGTGAAGGTTCGGCGAATTACAACAATCACGAAATCATGTGGCTGTTTTGATGCTTCGATTGTAAAAATAAAAAAATCAAGAACAAAAAAAACAGCGAAAAGTTTATCTAAACATACAAGACAACGAAAAACAGTAGAAAACAATTGGAAAAAAGTCGAACAAGTGTGGCTTTACGCGGCTTAACGCAGCTTTCAGTTTCTGAAAGTGCGTTTCAGCAGCGTTGTTTCGCTTTTTTCTCTATTCTCTTGTTGTCCGCTGATTTGAGTAAAGAAAAAAGCAGACAAGAAATCAGGCGACTTGCAACAAGGCTTTTTGTTCTTTCTGTGCACTTCTTTTTTATCTAAAAAAAAAACAAGACAACGAAAAACAGTAGAAAACAATTACAAAAAAGTCGAACAAGTGTGGCTTTACGCGGCATAAAGCAGCTTTCAGTTTCTGAAAGTGCGTTTCAGCAGCGTTGTTTCGCTTTTTTGTCTATTCACTTGTTTTTCGCTGATTTGAGTAAAGAAAAAAGCAGACAAGAAATCACGCGACTTTTTTGCTGCTTTAATTGCAATAATAAACAAAAAAAAAACGTTACATAAAGAAACAAACCCAAAATAGTTAAAAACCAGCTACAATAAGTCGGCCGCGGAAAGCGCGCACTATACGCACTACCAGTTTCTTTCAGCATGACGCGTTTTCAGTTCGGTTCGGTTCGGCAATAAGTCGGCACTATAAACGCGCCCTAAGAGTCTTCTGAACAACAAAAATCAGTTTTCGCTATTCTCTCATGTTGTCTATTTTTCGCCACGCTTTATTTTTCCGCTACATTTACTCAACATGTTGACGTTTTCAATAACAAAGTTTGACATGTTTGAAAGTCAAACATCAAACTACAAAGTGGTGAATTAAGGGGGGAAATATACCCAGAGGCCGAAAAAAAGTTCATGTTTGTGAATTTTTTTAAGGAAACTTAAGGGAAAATTTTAAATGAGGGGTTTTATACCTTAAAGTATACGCATTCAAGAGTATGTTCAGTTTTTTTTTATAAAAAAAACAAAAAAAGAATATTAAGGTAGATACAACATTTTTGTAGAGCGCTCTGAAAAAAAGGTGAAATGCAAAAAAATTAATAATATTATTAAACTAGCTACTTAAAACTCATACTAGTCATAGCCGATTTTGAAAATATTGCTTTTTTACAAAATGGTGGACTTCCAAACGTAAATTAACGATTTTTGACCAAAAATTCGTCATTATTTTTCCTATAAAAAATAAACGAAGCTACAAAAAAAAATCCTGTGACAAGTACGAGATAATTATGAATAAAATAAGCCTGCAAAAAAACCAAAATGATCGGATCACTGAGTTTCGAGAAATCTTGGTCACCGACTTTGAAAACATGGTTTCGAGAAAACGCAGCAAGTGAGCTGGATCATTTCAATTGATCCAATTCGATGTTTTTAAGCGTTGAGGAACCGCAACTGTAAAAGTAGGCAACACCATGGTGTAATAATAATAAGGTGTTAGTGAATTTGACACTTCTCTCTCAAAATGATAATTTTTTTCGCACCGCTCCTGTCAAAAACAGCTGATGGTGAATTGGAATGAAAATAAATCAGCTAACGTGCAGTCGGTCGAAGCTCAATGCCATGTCCACTTCTTTTGATGGCTATTATCAGTTGAGGTATTGAACATTCTTTGATGGCATTCGATATTTTCTTGAAGCAGTCGATGTGAATGCAAGACAATTTGCATGCTGGCCAAAGCTTCATGTCGGTGGCACCTTTCAGCGCACGTTTTTGATAAAATGACAAAACCATTCAATGGCGAACTTGGCAAATGGCCGAAGAATTTGGCAACTATCAACGGCTCCTCTCTTTCGCTCTCAATTTTTTGACAGAAAGAAAGCTATTCTTGGTGTTGTCAAAAATTCACTAACACCTTATTATTATTACACCATGGTTAAAACATAGTGAGAACTTCGAGCGACTCGAGTCGCATATTTTAAATAACAGAAACATTTTGCTTGTTGCATTCCTAGGAAAATAGAATTGAAACATTTGAGACAAGTCACCGATTTATCTCATTTTGTTACAGAAACAGTGCAAATGAGAATGACGTCAAAGTGAGAGAATCTGGTGAGAACTGCGGTGAGAAAAGTTACAGAAACGAACTACAGAAGCTTAAAATTTATCAAAATAAGCATGGTAGAATAAACAAGTTAGATGCAGGGCTGCTTTTACTCTCTTTTTGTCAACCATAACTGTCAAAATAGCGAAAGAAAGCAAAAGATAAAAAATAATTCAAAGAGAAATACTTTCGATTTGCATCTACCTTCTTTATTCTACCATGGAAATACGAATATAAATTTAGTCATATCGCTGTCCGAGTAAAATAAGGTCGTATGTTACATTTTGCAGGTTTTGAGTTTAAATCAAAGTTTAGAATTGACCTACTCAATCATTTAAAGTTAAATTTTATTCCAACTTACAATTATTGTAAAAAGTACAAAATTGCATATATTTTATTCACAACACAACAATTTAATTTTGTCACTTTGACAATATCGGAGGTAGAAAGTGAGGTATGCTGGACTTCCACTGAGGAAATCGTTGGCTCTAGAATCATGGCTTTATGTTTTTGACTCAAAGGGGATTTTCGTGATTTACAAATTCTAATCCAAAGTCGGAAATGACAATTTTCACTTCATAAGTGACATCCAACCTTTTAAATGCATCAATAGGTCTGTTCGCGTATTCAAAAGTTTTTAACAATTTTTACAAATTTTTACAAGAAATCCGTTCGTGTACCCAAAAAACTTGCAAGTGAGAGAGATAATGAGAGAGTAAGATTTTGTCTCTCAGTTCAAGTTTTGAAAAGTTTTTGCTGGCTGATTTTCTACTTGTAAGAATTTGCAAGAAACAAAAAAAACAAATGTCTAAAGCAGATGTTTCTATTGTAAAAAAAAAAATTTGTAAGTTAATAAAATTATTTATTAAAGCTTATTATTTTTAAATTCAAGCAAACACATGTTTAGATATAGCTTCATTAGGATCGACTTTTCATGGGCATATGTGGAATTTTACATTTTATATATGTCATGCGTAACTTTTTTTCACCGAAATTCGAGCTTTTTCGTTTTTTTGTTATTTTCTTTTTAACTTTTCTGACAGTTCGACGTGCATTGCAAGTTTTGACAAATTTTCTATTCGAGTACTTTTTCAGATTTTTTATTGTTTTGCGAGAGAATTTTTTCTTATTCTCAAAAAATTTTTACTGGCAAGTTTTTACTGGAAAAGTACGCGAACAGACCTAATATCACTTAAAATGGACTGGTAGTTTTCGAATTCGTAAAAAAATGCTCCCTCCATCTCTTGTTTTGTGTGTTTGTAATTGTATGTGCGTATGTGTGTGTGTGCGTGTTATATATGTAAATATATATATATATATATATACATATCCACACTGTATCAATAGTACTCTAAATAGTCATCTCCGCTCTTCTTTGTTTTGCTCCAGTCACCCACGCAACTGATCTCTTTTCTTCGTTGACCTAAAGCAATAGGTTTGTTCACTAACAAAAAATTTGTACAAATTGTTACAAGTTTTTACCAGTAAAGCGTTCACGTACTCGAAAAACTTGCAACGAGAGAGGACAACGAGAGCTAAAATAGTGAGAGAGAAAAAAGTAGCTACAAGTTTCTGCTAGCAAAATTTCTACTTGCAAGAACTTGCAACTACCGAAAAAAACTGTTTGTCAAAAAAAAAACAAGCTGTCAAAAGTTATTTCTTGTTGATTACGTATTAAAATGGATGGAAAAAGAAACATTTGTGATGCTGAGGAAAATGTAAGTATAATGTTAATGTTGGTGAGACCCAAGAAATGATTTCAATAATTTATAACCATTTATTATAGCAGAAAAAACAGCATATGATGTCAATTCGTTTGATCAGCTGTTAACTTGCAAGTTTCTACTAGTTTTCTGTTCACGTACTTTTTCTCTTTGTAAATATTTTTATCTCAATTCTTCTTTTACTCTCTCCCTGCAAGTTTTTACAAGTAAAGTACGTGAACAAACCTAATGTTAACGAAGAAGTTATATTTTTTATAATGTTTTTGTTATTGCTATTGCAACATTAATATCGTATGATTTGGTTCATGGGTTTGTTTACCTAATTTTACGCATAAAATAAGTTTAGTCTTGTTTTAAAGTTTAGTCTGGAAGATCAATTGAAACCTCCTGACGCTCGAGGTGACAACCCGGAATTTCACAAAGGGCCACTTCCCATACAAAACGTGCGGGGTCCTTTGCGTTTACTGAGTGAACAATGTAAATTTTTGAGTATTGCGATAATCGTACTGTGCTCTTAAGCGAGGTCATATTTTACTCTTATTGAAATGTCAAAATTACGCATCCAATTAAATATCCGGGTATATAATTGACAGCGAAATTTTGATATTTCAACTCTCCACATGGGTTGTTGAACTTGCTAGCATTGAACAAATTTCTCGACTCTACAGCGTACTACGTAGCGAAAAATTCAGCTGTTGCTTTATTTATCCATTCCTGCTAAATATTTTTAAAAAAGATGTCATCGAAAGCGAATTGAATAATTCTACGTCTTGTGTTACAACATAGTCGAAACTGCTTTATCTTTTTTTAGTTTGCTTTGTTATTTTAATGTTTTAAATTTAAAAATTATTTTATTCGAAAAAAGCCATTAAATTATCAAATCTATTGAGAAAATGCTTCGCTCCTCTCGTGTGTCCAGCGACGCACCTGTGTATATATATATAAATACACTTATTCTGCGGCACAGCAATTTTAAAATTAATGAGCATTGTCACAATCTTTGTTTGGATTAGCGAGGCTGTACTGTAGATAATTTTATGAAGTGTACAAAATTTTATTTAAATCCAACTTAAGAACTGTAGATTAAAATAACTTAAAAACTATTAGAAAAGCGTATCCTCTGACCGGATATATTCGCCAATATCTGATTGATGAAAGCACACCGTCGTCATAGGATCCGCCGCTTTGCATTCCGTCGTTGACCGGCCCAAAACGCCAAAGCCAAGAGGCAAGTCATTCATTGAGTAGACTACAACACCCTGGTACTGACCCGCATTTTCTGTGATGCGTCCCAGACCAGATTTAGGAATATGATTACCATAAAGATATTGCTGCTCGAACGATGGCTTGACCCAGACCTTGTATTGGGCATAGGGTGCCAAGTAATAGAGCGCGGTTATGTGAAACTTTAGTTTATTTGTTTTGGAAAATTTGCCAAAGCATGTGCCCACACAGATTAGCTTATCAGGTCCCAAACATTCTGATAATTTTAAAATGCGCTCTGAAACGTAATAGACACGATCACGGTGCTCGCGGAAGCAGTAGGTTCCGTCTGGGCGATCTATTAACTGCTTCACATTGGTGCCAATGCTGTGTTGAAATCATAAAAAGGATTAGTTAATAAAACGATAGTTGCGAATTGTTCTTAACTTACTATTTAGAAAGCTTTTCAAAAAGAATTTTTGCGCGTTCATCACTTAAACGTTTCATTATATATGTTTGTTTTGTAATTTAATTGAAATTATTAAAACGCGACCAAATCAGAGATAAAGAGATGGGAAACTTCGATGTGAAAGGGATAGCACTATGCCTGCGTTACGTCAAATTGAAGTCAATACTAACACAATATTATAGTTGTGGTCGTACATTTTGTTGAGAAACTCACCCAGTTTGGGTTCCAGTTTGAGTTGAGTTTGAGTTATTCAGCTGTTTCGGGTTCTCACCACTGTGTAAAATTTCACTGAGCTTAACCAAACTGACCACGGTCAAAACCTAAACAAGTAGAAAAATTGCTGGTCTTGTACTCAAGTAGCAATAATTTATAATTTTATGTTTTTTTGCCTAATTACAAAAAAAAAGAAATAAATTTCAAACGAGCAAGAATGCATTTTATTAATAAGAAAAAATTGCTTTTATCATTTTTTCCAAATAAAAACTCCTTCTTTATTAAAGTAATTAATTATGTTATGAATTTGTTTAAAAATATTCATTATATTTTATCTGTTTTACAATTTCGTATTTTTAAAAACAAAAAACAAATTCAAAATTATCTTATTGTTTAAAGTTAATTAAAATTTTACAATTATTCATTTTAAAACATGATTTACTTCTTTATTTACACCTATAAAATATAGAAAATATTAATATACGCAACATTAAATAAATAAAAAATTGCCAATACTTTTCTTAAATTCTTTCTTTATTATTTCGATGGGAATCGAAGGGGAAAAACATCAATTACTGTTCATTGGCGAAATCTGGGCTATCAAGCTTGATATCGCTACATCCATTTCTTTGCTATGAACACTGTTGTATTAACTGCAAGTTCCATAGATTTATTTAGCGAATCCGGTTTTGCCTCAATTTGTTCCAGTACTTCTTGAACGCCAGAAGCAGGTGTTGAGGCACTGCTTACATTTGTAACCAATATATTTGGTGTTTTAATTGCATTAAATAGTACTTTTAGGTTTTCACCGGATATGCGATCCTCAGCAATATCATGTGTTGCATTATGGAACAATTCTTGCTGCTGTGCGTGAGGATGTTGCGGTTGATTGGCATTTATGAAGATTTTCTGTAATAAAAAAGAATAAGAATTTTTTTATATATCTATTTTACATATAAACAGCCTCTCACTCACTTCATTTGCTTGACTTGCAATTTTCATTGCTTTTCGTTCAAATCCTATTGCATTCCAAGTAAAAAAGAATCCAAACAAGAAAAAGCTTTATAGCTCATGCGAATGTAACCAATTTGATTGCAATTGTGCAAGAACCAGCAAAGTAGAATTGCAGCAGCCACGATCAAAGTAAATTGAATCTGCAAAATATATTATTGTAATTAAATTGCATTTCGAATTTTTTAAATGATTATACAAAACATTTTGTATGATTTAAATTATTAAATTAAAGTACAAATTGAATTGCTCATTTTCCATGCAATTCCCCTTAATTTATATTGGACTGCATTCGGTCTCAATTTTTTTTTATTTAATAATATATAATCTTTAATATTTTTTAGTTAAATTTATTTATTTAGCCAAATATTTCGAACTCCGCCGGAGTTCATCATCAGGGAGAGGATTAAACATAAAATTAACACTGAACAATTTTGTATCAGGAAAACAAACGAACGAATTTTTTTATATTAAATCAAAAAAATTACCTTAGGTCGAATGCAGCCCAAATAATGAAATACATATTTTTTTTATCAATTTTACTTACTTGATTTCTTTTCGAACGTTCTTATTTTGATGTTTCTTTTTGTTGAGTTTGAAAATGTTCAGCGATTTTCTCTGCAACCTATTGATAGTTGTTTGTTTATGTTTGATTACAGTATCATACATATCGACATCATATTGTCGATTATTATTTAAATACTACTTACTTTATTTCCATTCGAAATTTCATGCTTTTTGAAATCCTCTTCAAATGTGTAGTCCTGTTTTTGAATGATGTTGTTTTGTGTCCGTCCAGTCTTTTTTTCTTGAATCTGTTAAAATGATTACAGAGTAATGTTTGACTCAATGTATTAATGAAATTAATAAACCTTTTTTTCTAGTGTTTTTTAAAAGCTCAATATAAGATGCTGCTCCAGATAAAGTATTGCTTACTGCACCGTCTTTATCATTATCTTTTTCATTATTCCCATGCTGTGGCAGTGTCTTATCTTTGACTACTTTCGTAATTTTCTAATTTTTGGAGGAATGAGCAGATTCTAGGCTGGTGTCTTCCTGACTTTTTTGGACTTTGGAAGGAGCAGCAATGCGTTCTCGACGAATTTCAATTTATTGTTTAGCTCGAGCGTTTGTTACAGATATCTCATTTGTAACTGGGTTGTCCATTTTAATATTTTGCTATTAACATAAATAGAATTATTTATAATTTTACTCACAATTAATTGAGATGCTTACTATTTTACTCAATAACTTTAGTTCGCTAATTCCATCATTTCTAAAAATTTGAGAGACAAGATTCTCATTTGCTGCTTGCTTCGAGGAACACTTAAAACAAATAAATTATCAATATACATATGCAGAGTTATCTCTTATAATAATATTACTTACTTCCACTCCCATTTCTTTAAGTTTTTGGTTCCCTGTTGCTTTCGCCCAAGTGACGGTTCTCATCACCGGGTGCGCCATGTTCCTTGCCATGGAGATTGAAGTGAGGGCCGGCAGAGGTGCATCCATTGGTGTTGTCACCAAATTCATGCACATGGAAACCATGTATGCCCTGGGTGAGACCATTAACTTCACCAGTAACCTTAACTGGCGCACCGGCACTCTCTTGTTCGAAAAAGACGGTGCCACTAGCATCGCCATTGATAACGCACAGCTTTTGCAGGCATATTTCTTTAGTTTTATAACACTATATTTAAGAATGACCACAACTTTATAAGATAATTATAAACTTTTCTCGAACGAGCTAACGTGAAATGAAATTAAAGCAAAAATAAGGTATTTGAAAAGCAGACAATTAATAAAACAAAGTTAAAAATTATAAAACTTCACAACAGCTGACGGCCGACACAGCAATTTTTGGCAACTATGAGGTGAACTCACATACACAATACGTGAGGACATAAAAAATGAGAAGAACAAGCACCATTTTGGCGCAAAATCAACAAAAATGACAGCCGAATCGAAGTTTCCCATCTCTTTATCTCTGGACCAAATGTTAGCCATTTAGTTGCGATGTGGTTAATCTGTCAAAGTGAATTTTTGTTATGCTAACACCACGTGCGTCGTCGATGTACAGTACGCACTAAAAAATATTCGCAGTTTGTTGTTCATAGATGGCGCTGTTGATTGAAGTTGGTAGATATTTGGAAACTGAACAAATAACTTGATCTCCATTTGTGTAGGGTATTTCCTATTGCTCAAGGAATATATTGTGGAAATAGCTTATTTCAATCCAAAGTAGTAGATTTTCTTCTCAAGACATATTTAAGTTTAGTTAAATATAAAAAATCTTTATTACAGCTAATTGTTTAAAACTCAATACTTTTTAATCGTTTTTCTTATGAGGGCTAATCGCTGTTTATGCGCTTCTGTGATGGCGGCGCGTTTATAGGGCCTTAGTTCATCTGTACCAAAGCCAGGTATCCACATGTTCCATTTTCGTTCTAAATGCAGTTGCACATCACGCACTTCCACCTTCGAGACCTTTCGATGTTTGGCAAATGCGCAAGTAGACTTCACAGCATCATCGACAAAATCATCAGCAATTTGTAACAGCAACTCCTCCACATCCTCATCTAATTGAGCTGTCACATCCACTTCACGGACTAATTCCAGTAAGCGTGGCTTTGTTAGTACCTACAAGCATAAATGTAAATAGTATATCTTAAAGAGATAAATGTAACAGGGCATAACTTACGGGTTGATTTTCTATACCAGCGGAAGACTTGGTGGGTGCTGCAGCGCTGGAACTATTTGAATTTTGAGAAGCGGTGTTGTTGTTGTTAGTGCTGGTACTTGTCGCAGCGCCACCACTACTGGCAGTGGAATTTGCCATTGGGCTATTCTGTGAGGGTGTAGCCATAACTATGTCCTGAGAATCGTCCTCCGCGCCGTTACTATCAAAATTGGTAAAAATGTCCGACATTTTTGGGATGTATTTCTTTGGTTTTTTAGCACAACAATTGTTTTTCTTGTTTTAATATTACAATAAAAAGAACTGCTGCGAGTTTGGATGGAGCTGGAACTGGAGTGAGTGCTGGATCAGGAGGTTTTTTTTTGGTAATGAGGTAGGAAACTCGGTGGAAGCTGGAGGAAGTACAAGTACTGAGTATAGCAAAAGAAGTGTTCGAAAGGTATGTAGAAGAACAAACACCTACAGCAGAAAAGTAGTTAGTGGCTTGTGTAGTGCGGGTTGAGGAGTATGAAGAATAAATGTCTGAGTGTAGTTTTTAAAATATATTTTTGGAAATGTGAGACCTACGAATAAAATAAAAGTGTATAAATAAACATAACAAGAAACCGAAAAACCATTAATACTAATAATTAAGAGTTGAAAAATAATATCAATTGTTTAGTTAACGTAGACGAGTCCTACAAGCGGATTAAATAATTTTTCACTATTTTAACTAAAGTATACCTTCTTCAATTAAAATAAATAAAGTTTATAGAATAATTATGCACTTAAGTTTTCTTGAGTATATTTAATGTTTTTTTCCCGAAGTGAACTGTCAAAATGCAATATAAACCAGGGCTGCAATTTCTTGTAAGAATCAACAGGGATGGAAATTGTAAAATTTTATGGTGTTACTAGACTTCTATAAATTCGGAACCCCGGAACGGATTTTGTAAATTAGCTATTTAGCTTGCCGTATAAGTAAGTTATCAAAAACTTTAATTTTTAAATTTAGAATTGTAATTTGGCTTTTTTTTACCCCATTTTGCCAAAAAGTTTTTCAACACTCCATCATAATTGTAGAGTGTAATTGAAATTATTTGAAAAACCAATGTAAAACAGAAAAATATGCTATGATATTTTTTTCTGCTATGATATAACAGATATGCTATTGAGCGCGAAAGGAAGAAAGAAAAAACAATGCTGGTTTTGTGAAATGCAAGTTTCAAAATAACATTATCTGTTTTCGTTTTTATCGCATTTTGAATTTTCTTTTTTATTTTTCTTTCAACTTGTATAAAAATTTTCAGTTTTTGCGTGTGAGCTTGTAACGAAGTTCCGTTTTCCGGATTTAGAGCTGGGATATACTCGCCGGTGTCCAGCGTTCGTTGCAGAAAATTTATATTATAAAGAAACCCTTTCGCTTGTAAGATGATAATTATTTATTGACAATTCAAGATACGGCTTAATCCTAGTGTCTTATATGCATTCTTATGAGTATACGCACGATGGCCTTGACTGGTGGTAATAAGTGATGTCTTGGAGGCTCTGTGGCGAGGTTGAAGCGTAGACTACGGTCACTTTTGAGGTTAATGACTATACGCACGATGACCTTGACTGGCGGTAGTAGATGATGTCTTGGAGTCTCTGTGGTGAAGTTGAAGCGTAGGCTACGGCAGTTTTTGAGGTTAATGCGTATACACACGATGACCTTGACGTGTGGTAGTAGGTGATGTCTTGGAGTCCGATGACCTTGACTGGCGATAGTAAGTGATGTCTTGGAGTCTCTGTGGCGAAGTTGAAGCGTATATTATGGCCACTTTTTTACTTCAATGGGTATACGGCGATACAAAGAGAAGAGGAGGGAAGAGAGAATAATTTTCAGGCGAAAGAAAAGGGAAGCACAAATGCGTGAGTGCGAGAAAATTGAGATGCATGGTGACAGGAATGAGGTCAGAAAATTTTTCGAAAAAATAAGACGCCTGGCCGATGGTTTCAAGACCGGGGCCTCTTCCTGCATGGATGAAAATGGGAATCTAGTGACAGATATCCAGAGTACACTGATGATGTGGAGGGAACACTTCTCTAGGCTTCTGAATGGTGACGACGACAACAATCCCGCCAATAGAGATGATATCCCGGAAACCCCAATTGTGGACGACAGCGTTGAAGTTCCGCTGCCCGACCATAGTGAAGTCTTGAAAGCTATAGCTCGGATTAAAAACAACAAATCCGCAGGAGCCGATGGCTTACCGGCTGAGCTCTTCAAGAATGGAGGCGAAGCTCTATTTAAATGCATTGAGCTTCCATGCAGAATATGGTCGGAAGAATGCATTCCAAACGATCGGAACCTCAGTGTGCTCTGCCCAATCCACAAGAAAGGCGATATCACAATTTGCACCAACTACCGTGGGATAAGCTTTCTTAATATCGCATATAAGGTCCTGTCGAGCGTGCTATGTGAAAGACTAAAGCCCATCGTAAACCAGCTGATTGGACCTTATCAGTGTGGCTTCAGACCTGGTAAATCCACCATAGACCAGATATTTACGCTACGACAAATCTTGGAGAAGACCCTAGAAAAACAGATCGACACACACCATCTTTTTGTCAATTATAAAGCCGCTTTCGACAGTACTATAAGGAATTATCTATACTCCACCATGTCTGAATTTGGTATTCCTGCAAAGCTCATCTGTCTTTGCAGAATGACACTGAGCAACACTAGCAGCACAGTTAACATCGGGAAGGATCTCACTCCTCCGTTCGATACCAAACGAGGTTTCAGACAAGGTGATTCCTTATCGTGCGACTTTTTCAACCTGATGATGGAGAAGATCATCCGAGCTGCTGATTTGAGATGCAGTGGCACGATATTCTACAAAAGTATTATGCTGCTGGCGTATGCTGATGATATCGATATCATTGGCCATAATACGCGCGAAGTCAGCGCAGCATTCTCCAGATTAGCTAAAGAGTCGAGTCGAACGGGTCTTGCAGTGAATGCAGATAAGACGAAATACCTAGTGTCAACAAATAAACAGTCCCAGCATCTTGGAAACCACGTCACTGTTGACAACATCTCCTTCGAGGTTGTTAAGGACTTCGTCTACCTGGGATCCAGCATTAACTCTTTCAACGATGTTAGTATTGAGATGAAACGAAGGATAACTCTTGTCAATAGGTGTTACTTTGGGCTAAGTAGGCAATTGAGAAGCAGAGCCCTCTCTCAATGAACAAAACTCACGCTCTATAAGTCACTAATCATGCCCGTCCTATTATATGCAGCACAAACCTGGACGTTGAGCAGTTCTGATGAAAAGACTCTGGGAGCCTTCGAGAGAAAGATCCTTCGTAAAATCTTCGGTCCAATCTGTCTCAATGGCGAGTACCGAATTCGATAGAACCACGAGCTGTATGAGCTGTACGCTGACATCGACATAGTTAAGCGCATTAAAATCGAGCGGCTCCGCTGGCTAGGTCATGTTGAGCGAATGGAAAACGACGCTCCAGCGAAAAAAATATTCGATTGGGTGTCCGGTGGAGGTCAACGCAGAAGAGGACGCCCACATCTTCGTTGGAAGGATCAGGTGTTGGATAACCTGACCACGCTTGGTGTTTGGAGGCCAAAACCGACTTACGGTTGTAAGCGCCAGATAAGTAAGTAAGTAGGGTATACGGCGACGTCGGTTTGCTTGCGGAGGCTGCTTTGATTGGTGCTTACGCTTGTCGGGAGTGCTTTTCTGGGTTTTGTGTGACCGTGTTTGAAACTATTAGCTATCCCTGCAACTTAAGAAGTGTGACTAAATGACTATCGCTGCGGCAGAAGAAGTTTGATTACGATATTGGGGAAGGAATACGTAATCACGGCAGCCTGTGAGTGGAAACAAAATATAACCGGGGAAGGAAACTTAACCACCGGAAATATGTCTACATAAATCGAGAAAAACTATTCTAAATTCTGACTAAGAAGTTTGATTACGATATTGGGGAAGAAAACTTAACCACCAATACCTAATCGCGGCGCCCTGTGAGTGGAAACTAAATATAATCGGGGAAAGAAACTTAACTACCCGAAATATGTCTACACTATTTACCACTATTTGGGAACAAATTTACCACTTTCGGAGAAAATTTACCTTTTGCCAAAATAAAAAAATTGAAAAATTTTTAAATTATTAACAACCGTTATAATTTTTTTGTTAGTATTCATATATTTATAAAGAAACAACAAAAACATGAAAAAATAACATTTGTACCATTCACACACGGAGAAGCAACGCTGATCCGACAACCGCTCCTATTCTGGACGTTTTCTCAGCGGATTTCTCCGAGAGAAGATCGCCAATTTTGGTTCTGTTCGGACCCTTAAACTGCTTGTGAGTATGTTCAGAGAGGTAACAGTGCTGCCAATAACTCAAAAAATTAACAAGTCTAAAAAAATTATTGTTTTCGCAAAATTTACCACTTTTGGTCAAAAATTACCTTTTTTTCCTCTGCCCAAAAAATAAGTAAAAAATTACCTCAATTAGGGAAATTTACCTCAATCTGGCAACACTATTGCGTATGCGTGTGTATATTAAAGTTATCTCTCGCAAATTTTTGTTACTCGTTTCTCGCTCTCTATCACTCTTATTACTATGTTGCATGTATCTTACTTATAAAAATACAGGGTGTATAACTAAATTTTATACTAACAAAAATTTAGTTGTTACAAGCTATGACGTGCGACCGTAGTTTACTCCTTAAAAAAATTTTGTCTTGAAATATATACAATAGGTAAAATGGGTCAATGAACGCATCTCTTATAACACTCAACGCATGTGTATACTTTTCTTCTAATTTATTTATATCGTTTTGATAAAATATACTACATTAATAATATTGCATAAAACTATATACCTTATATGATTTTAAGCCGGTGTGAAGTTAGCCCAAATTCTTTATCCCAAATTTTCAACTCAGCCCAACTTTTGAATTCGCCGTAAACTCAACCCAAAAAAAAATTGTAATTCGCCGTAAGTAAAGAAAATGTTAGAAAACATTTAAAAATTCTAAATATGAAAGAAAAAATTAAAAATACTGTATATTCATGCAAGACCAACCTCGAAGATGTTATGCATTCAAATAGAAAGTTTCATTACGAAATTTATAAGTCAGGTCATGAATATGTTATGAAAGGAGAAAGCTCTAAAGGTCAAAATAGTGAAGCAATTCGCTTGACAATAGACAGATTGAACCTTCAGACTGTCAGAAAAAAATTGGCATTATCCTTTTGATAATAAAAATCGTCCTTCGTATGGCTAAATTGCTTGAAATGAGTTATTAGCAATTTTGAAGTATTTTTTTTGGAAGAAACGACAAAAGAGGTAGAAGATGAAAAGTTCACATCCTGGATTTCTGCTCAAAATTGTAGTTTTATACGGACAATCGAACGAAACTATACTCAAGTGCCGGTCTATCGTCCTTGGTGCCGAAATTTGAGCCAAAATAGGAAAAAATGTGATTTTTTTATGAAAGTCCGATTTCCACACCCCGAAACATGTCCCAAAACAAAAGTTCACATCCTGGATTTTTGATATGTGATAGCTGATGGTATAAAGATGATTTTGTTTCCCGTTCCCCAAATTGCTATCAATCGTCCTTCATACCGTAAAATGGCCTAATGGTCAAATTTCGGCACCAAGGACGATAGACCGGTACTTGAGTATAGTTTCGTTCGATTGTCCGTATAAAACTACAATTTTGAGCAGAAATCCAGGATGTGAACTTTTCATCTTCTACCTCTTTTGTCGTTTCTTCCAAAAAAAATACTTAAAAATTGCTAATAACTCATTTCATACAATTTAGCCATACGAAGGACGATTTTTATTATCAAAAGAATAAAGCAAATTTTTTTCTGACAGTCTGAAGGTTCAATCTGTCCATTTTCAAGCGAATAGCTTTACAATTTTAACTTTTAGAGCTTTCTCCTCTCATAGCATTTCCATGACTTAACTTTTTCCCTTCTAGGCTATTTTACGGTATGAAGGACGATTGATAGCAATTTGTTGATGATGAGAGTAATTTGTGTTTTAAATTGCATTATTCTTTAAAAAAATTATCAAACACCCTTATTTTTTCATTGCGGCGAATTCAGCATCAAATAATTTTTGCGGCGAATTGAGCAAAAAGTTGGGCTGAAGATTTTGGGCTATCTTCACAGAAGTGATTTTAATTATATCATGAACACAGTGGCGTAAAGAGCACCCCCGCAGACCCAGCGTTGCGGGAGACGCAGCCCAGCCAGGGGCGCCTTCAAGTCCCGAAATGAAAAGGATAAGTAAAGTGAAAACCGACGTTTGTTTGGACAAATTCAATTAAAACTAAAATATTATTTTCCATCGCAAACTATTATTGCTTAAATGTAACCGGAAATTTAACCGAATTTTAATCGGAAGTTACATGAGTTATAAATTGTGAAAACATTGCATCAATGTTTGTACCATACCTAATCGTACCAGTGTTATACTAGAAACTAGATCTAAATTAATTTTTTTTTTTAATAATTCGTCATCAGTGAATGTAATCGGCACCAAGAACCATAAAGCTCATGATAATGTTTTTTCTACAGTTTTGAACCCCCTTCAATAAAAAAAAAAAAAAATAAATAACTGGCCATTTCAGCCCTTGAAAGGACTTTGACCTAGCTTCTTATGATCAATTGTGTTGTGCGTGTTATTAAGTTTGTCCACAATTGACCGAGAACCCCCTTCAATACTGGGTAATAATGCCTCATGGAGAAAATCTGTCATGTCTTTAACGTTCTGATTGACTGAATTAGAAACTGTGGCCATCAAAATTTAAAGCCCGTTAGGCAAAATGCATCTCGCGGCAATATGTTTTCGAAGAGCAGATTTAGTTTGATTAACATGCTGTGAATTTCTTTTCAAGTAAGCATCATCAACATGGCTTTAATGTTGCGAATCGCCAACATTCTGAGAGATGCCGACGCCCCTATTAATTTTCTTGTCTACCATGGTTAAAAACGTTTTTTACGTCTACCATGGTACAATAAACAATCCATCTTGAGTCCTGACCATGGATAAGGCTTCATAGACTAAAAGGTTGCAAATGTGTCTTACCGTAGTTGTAAGAAATTTCATCAAATTTTCCTCGTTGCAATGTGTGAATTGTCAACTTGCAGTCTGTTTTTATTGGAAAATGGTATTTTCTTACACGAATCGATGTATTTGCATTGAGAGGAACTGTGGCGAATCTACGATTGATAGGAGCATCTGTTCTACTCTTTGGCCCTACTGTGCTTTGCAGCGTTCGTTCGCTGTTTACGGACTCGATCGGTGTGCATGCATTAATTTTTCTGTTCGATTGTGGCTGACAACGAATGTTATTCGAGTGGCAAAAAATTACGAACGGTCTCATGCAAATTCTGCTTCCCATACAAAATGACGTCATCAAAATAGCAAAATCTTCATAAATTCCAAAAAATAATGAATTGAATTGACTGATATTTTAAGCATAAGCTTCGATATTTAAATCGTACAATGAAGTTGAAATTTGAATCAAAACCATGCCTATCCCCCGAAGCTAGTCCATTCCTTACTAGTTAATCATATGTATGCACTAGCATTACAAACTAATTCAAATGAAATTAAATCATCAATAAAATCATGTTACAAGTGAAAAAACAAGGTGTCAGAAGCGTGTTAGAAAAACCAGTTCCAATAATGCAGCAATATTTACCCAACATGCAATGGCTTTGAAAAATGTGCAATAAATAAATATTTTCAAATCAGTGCAATAAGCTGAGCTCATTACTAATGCGTGCCACAGTTTTACAAATCACCCAGCACGTTGCCGTTGACCGTAAAGATGACTGAAGAAATTTGATCGATCAAATATATTTGAATTATTGAATGAAAGTGAAACATGGCCAATTCGCGTGACAACTGAGTCGAGCAGAAAAAAAACGGCTGAATTAATTTGATATCAAGCACATATATGTTTTTGTTTATACATTATTTATTGCAAACTACAGTGCCTTCTATTTAACAATTTTTGCAATAATATAATAATAATAATAAAATTGATCATTCGAAACTTAGTTGGTAATAATACTAGATTGATAACTACACAAAAACTTAAATAACTATAGAAATATTTTACTTAACTTTAAAATAAAATAAATAATTTGAAAGGTTTTGTTTGTGCCCAAGCGGAGAAAGGCAATTCAGTGCCAGAAACTGTTAATCGCATTTAACCGCTTAAACTAACAATAGTAACAACAAATATAATCACATTATATCATTTACAGAGCTTATGGACATAATTTAGTAGTTTTGATGAGTAGCTTACAATGAAATTCTTTACGGAATCATTATTATTTTTTCATATTAATTTTCAAATTGATCAAGCTCAATTTATCATGTCTAGATTCATGAGCTTTTATAACACAGAGTTTATTTAACATATATATTTGGTTTGTTTCATATTCTTAATTAATACTTTGTAATTGGAGTTATTTAAACTTATGTATTTAACTTAGCAATTAACTAATACTAATAAAATAGTTAACCAACCAGTTTGTCACAGCATCTAAGGTTCCTCATCTTCGTATCATACATCTTCCAATACTAGCAAATCGATAATCTTTTGGATCAGATTAAACTGATAGCACCTTCTTTTGCTCATAGTTGCGCTCCTTCAGTAGCTCGTCCAACTGCTCTTCTTGGTAGTACACTACAAATTCGACAGGTGACAAAGTTTCAAAAATCGTACAAATACTTGGCTTTAGGTTGTAGAAGAACAAAAGTTGCTGTCTGTTCAAAAAGTCATTGAGCAGTGATTCAATAACTTTTGCGGCCGTAAAATCAGAACCATAGATGTGTGAGGCATCGATTACGACTGGAACACTTTGCCGCATCGATTGCTTGTTCACTAAATTGCGCACATAGTCGACAGATGGAAAGATGATGCAACGATCAGGTGTGATCATCAGATACTCATGACCATTCTGTGTCTGAAGAATTTCGGTAGAAATTTTGGGACGCGCTGCATGGTAGAGTATGAAGATAACATTCACACCGACACCAATCATTATTCCTATTTCTAGTGGTAGCACCAGACACGCTAAGAATGTTCCAATACCAGGCACTAAGTCGCTCTCTGCGAAAAGAGTAAAAGAAAATGGTTAGTTTTTTTATTTGTTTATTTTAGGGATAAATTTCACAAATTTACTTTTGGCACGCCACATCGGTCTGACCACTTTGACTTCGACCATAAAAACAACAGCTGCTATAATGATGGCAGCTAGTGTGGCCTTTGGTATAAAGTAGAAATATGGTGTGAAAAAGACCAATGCGAAGATGACTAAAGCGCCGGAGTAAACGTTACTTAAAGGCGTGCGCACGCCACTGGCATGATTAACAGCGCCACGACTTAAGGCGCCCGTACCCGGAAATCCTTGCACAAAAGAGTTGGCTATATTGGCAGCGCCTATGGCGATGAGCTCCTGTGAAGCATCAACTGCCTTGCCATTTGCTGGAAAAGAAAAGAAAGAAAATATTAGGAATATGAAACTCTCAAAATCTTCCAGGCGAATCAAAAATATCTATATTGGATTCATATATGAACCTTCTCGGGTGTATATGATTTGAACACTGGCAAATGAACTTTTTTCAAGCATTTCGATTATAATTCCTTAAAAATTAACCTATTTTTTCGTACATGAGTTTGCAAACGAACCAAAAATTTTACTTTTTTTGTTAGAAAATGAGTTGGTTCAATAGTTTTACGAACATTGTTATGAACTAGCTAAAGCTTTTATCCATATACATCTTTATCTTTTTATCTTGCTAACAAAAAGATAAAAGAGACATGCCTTAACTGGGGATTAAACCCCTATATTCTCTCTAATATATGTAGGTAAGTCCGCTTATTCTATTATTCAGCCATTTCAATTGTTACAGCTTATTAATTAGTTCTTTTTCTATTAACAAAGAAATAGTGTTCAGAAAGGCAAAATTTTGGGCTCATTTTAAAAGTCATTTGCGAAACAGGGGCCATTCGATTTTTGACTCATTCTTAAACAAAAAAATAAAACATTTATGACTCAGTTACAAACTCATATATGAAGAAATAAGTATAAATTACTTATTACTTTGTGAGAAAAATTTGTTATTTTTTTCATACTAAAATAATGGATCGTTTATTATGTTTTCGATTCAGAAACTAAAAACTGTTTGATTAAAAATTAAACAACATTTCTGTTTTTTTATATCCTATCTTTTTGACATAATGAAGGAATAGTCTTGAAGAAATTTATAATAGAGAAAATGTCAACCCGAAAACGTTCACAAAACACTCCATTTTCGCTAAGCCTTCAGTAGTGGTTCAATGGGTTTGTTTTTCATTCAATGGGTACGTACCGAATGCCTTGCAAATAGCAATATTTTCCATTAAAGATATCAGTGGCACGACAATTAGCCCGGAACCCATGCTCTTCACTATCTCTACAAAAGATTCTCCAGTTTGTGTCAATGTTTCATTCGCACTCAAGGAAAAATGTGGCATCTGCACCATGGGCAGTCCTGGTGGAATGTAGCCGATTACTTTGAAGGGTGTGCCTGTTGTCTCTGAGTGTAAAATGAATCCCATGGCGCCACATAGTATAACCAGAATGGCATTACGCGAGGTGCCAACAATCCATATAATTTTGTTGATAACATTTTGAGTCTTTGAACGTAATGCAACATCCTCGGGACCAATTTTATAAGAAGTCAATAGCTAAATTTTTAAGAATAGAAATTTAAAATTACAAAATATATTTCAGGGCATTGAAGCATTGCAACTTACCCTCATTATCAGCAGGACCACTATGCAAGTCACGCCCAACAACGTATCCGAAGCTCTGGTATTTTTGATGTTATTAAAAATCTGCATCCATATCTCAAGGAATGTGTTGCCCTTGGCAACAACTCCAAGTATATCCTTGATTTGCGATGTCACTATAATAAGTGATACTGCTGACGTAAAGCCCGACGAAACCGGACCAGAGACAAAATCAATTAAGAATCCTAGTCCAAATACGCCCATAAGCAATTCAACAATACCGCTCAAGAAGCACAACAACACCGATTTCTGCCAAGAGCCCTGGGCGGCCTGAAAAGTTAATAGCGCCACTATTGCCGAGGGACCCATGGGCACATCTTTGCAGCTGCCCAGAAAAATATAAACGAAACAGCCCAGAAAAGAGCCATACAAGCCATACTGCAGTGGGATAAGAACAGATTAAAATGGATGATAATTAAAAAAATTATTTTTTAAACTTACCGCAGCCGGTAGCCCGGCAATGCCCGAATAGGCTAAAGCTTGTGGTATTACGGTGAGCCCAACCGTTATGCCGGCTACCAAGTCGCCGATAGCATCTTCACTAGAGTATCTAGGTAGCCAGCGCAGGATAGGTAAACGTTTATGTAGCGTCTTTTTGGTGAAGGTACGTTTGCAGCGCTCCTTAAGCCAATTCTTGGCACAGTCAAGACTCCTGACGGGTGGCACAATCTTTTTGCCATCCTCGGTTACTGAAATTGATAGAATAAATTGTACATGTAAATCTTAATAAATAAGCTTAATAAAATTATGAAAAAACAAAACAAAAAAAAAAAAAGAAAGGATTAAAAACATTTCAATTATTGAAAAATACATCTTTAATTAATTTTGTTTAATCCCAAATCTCTCCAAATCCTATCTGTAGAGAGTCGATAGAGAAAAAATAGAATAGAAAAATAGATAAGATAGATAAAAAAAAAATGTAACATCTAATTTAAATTTTACTAGCCCTGAGCTACTAAAAGAGAGAGTAGTGAAGAGTCGATAGAGTGAAAAAATGTATCATCTAATTTTACTTTTACTAGCCTTAAAAGCTCTTAAAACCAGCTTAAAACTTATTTTTGAAAAATTTTCTATAATCCATTTTGAATGGAATTAGAATAGGGTAAATAAGGAAATCCAATCCAAGTTTCACACAATTGATTTTTAGTATTTTGCCCATCTTAAAAATTAATATATTTATGGATTCCAATACGAAATATATGTAGTAAAGATAAGGACACGCCCATGGCTTGAACACATGTGTATACGAATATACACGAAATGAAATATAAAAAAAAAAAAATCGAGTGCAGTACTGTACCAGTGATAGAAGTGAAACTTGCACGTGAAAAAATTGCACGATTGTAGTTCGGATTTCGTTGTTGATTCGTTTATTTTATTTATGTGCGGACCACATTTTTCTCCAAGAAAGATAGTTAGCGGTAAAACATCATTCGATGCAAAATTTACGTTAAAATCTCCCCGAGCATCATAAGGATATAATCTTCGTTTTTAGCAAGAGCATCAGCAACTTTATGACTTGAAATCAGTGGGGAACGGTGTATGAAATATATATCGTCGAGTTTCTGGGCCGGTGTTATATAGATGGACGAAGTTATGATTTTTTTTTTCATTAAGCGTTTGACGCTCCGCAATGCAAATATCGCCAACTGGTGTCACTGTAGAAGTATGTATATGATTGAGACAGCCTATCAGTTATTTGCATGTTCGGTGTAAAGATATTGGGTCTGTTCCGTACTCTAAAGTCCCGTACTCTAAAGTTTTAGTCCAATTTACCAGTTTTGCAGGTTTAAGTTCGAGAAAAGTTCCCGTACTCAAAAAAAAAAAAAAAAAAAATGTTAAAAAGAGTGAAATCAAGAAAGTAAAAAATTTCCCTCACTGTCAAAAGTTCCAAATTTAAGTCCAAGAAATTTTTTCTATCAAATATGGTAAAAGTGTCGAACTGCTTAAAAATACTGTGTATCAGATATACCTACAATGTATATCCTAACATGGTCGGTGTAGAGATATTTACAGTATCATATTATATATAAGTATAGAATTAAATAGGTGCTTAATAATAAAAAAGCTGTGTATTAGATACACAATGTATAGTTCTCGTTTTCCTTCTCTTTACAGAGAAATCTAATATTTCTTCTCTTTCATGAAATGAAATGTTCGTAATGCACTGAATCGTTTGTTAACGACTACACGACTTTACGACGCGACGTAAAGAAAGAGTCAACAATCTGGAAATATCATACGATTGTTTCATTCACGCATACACAAACCCTTATATTTGCACTTTTGACGCTCGTTAAATTAGAAATAATTCTATACGACGTCAGCAATATTTATTTGTCGCAGCGACATTTTCACCACATTCACTTCCATAAGAAAAGCATGTAAATTTCTCGTCCAAAAATCGAATCTCCGCCTAAGAAATTTCACTGTAAAACTCAAGATCCACAGATCTTTTTTTTTATTATAAAAAAGAAAAAGTTATGATTCTAATTTTATGATTTAATTAACACTTCTACTATACATGAGTGGCATTAACCACTATCAACAATTTTGTACGTTATTCAATTCAAATTATACACGATTTTCACAATATTTGCAAAACAAATAACATTGCGAATTTCAATATTTGAACTATTGATTGATTAATAAAATAAAAAATTGTAATTTATACGGCTATTGAACAGTTTTTAACCGCCGCTAAATTAGCTAATAAAATCTGAACATTTGTTAGGCTTTTTAGTTTTTATTGTCATATTTTTCAACAGTTTAATATCTATAAAATCAATTAAGACCGTAAACTTTCCAAATGATTGCGTATGACTAAAGTTTTAATTGCTTTTTACTCGTATGAAAAGTTTATATTTTAAAGATTTTGACAGTTGTGACTGAGAGCTCTCTTTGTCACGCGACCGACAGTAAATAAAAAAGACAAAAATAATAAACCTCTTCATTTTTTTCACATTTTTTATCGTGTTTTAATAATAATGTTTTTATTTATCTTAATTATTTTTAATTTTCTTATTCAATTAAAGGAAATAAACGAGCAACTCGCACTGCGTAGCCGAATTTGGCATTTGACATTTCAAGCTACTTATTATTTTATTAATTTTCTTTATATTTTACTTCACTGACTTTTGAGCACATCATTTTAAGAATGTCAATTATACATGCATCTATCACCATACATATCTCAATTTTTTTCATGTTGCCATTTAATTATTCTAATTAAATTGGTATGAAGATGGCAATAAAGTTAATAATGACGCTTAAAAACAAACAATAAATACTTATGTGTTAAGAGACAATCTTTGTGAATCAACTCCCAACAAACCAGAGTTCAATAGTTAAATGTATAATTTCGATATATGAGCAATATCTAATTTGAAAAAAAAACTCGATATTATTATCGATTCTTTAATATTATATGATTCTGAACCTAATTGCAATATAAAAGTATTTGTTAATTTTATTACAGCTCATTGCTAAAAAGCACACATAGGAATTACCACTCCATAAAAAATCTCAAATATAACAAAACAAACTTTATTTCATTAAAAAAAAATGTTTTCTAATAAATATTTTAATACTACGCCCATTTCAGATTGAGGCGACCTATCAGTCGCACTGACCATCTCCGATTTGGCTCAAAATTTGTTTTTATGTTGGTTTTTTTGTTAAGAATTCGAATGCCAAAATAGGGCCTATTCACATAAGGCCTATTCATTGACAAAATAGCTCAGTCAATTTAAATCACATTTTATTAACTAAGGTATCATTGGAATAGTTATCTCCTCTATTTTAAGGATAGAATATAAAACTTTTAAAAAAAATTGCTGTAAATTGACCCATTGTTAATTTCAAAGTTTAATGCCATGCCAACAAAAGACGCTATAATTTTTTTCAGTTTCTTTATTTTGGTTTTTTGTACGTTTCGTTACCTTTCCAACGATAAAACAATTAAGGTGTGCTCTTGCAGGGTTCAGAAGTTATGGTGTAAAATGTGCAGTGTTAAAGAATTTTCAATACAAATATAACTTCGGATTTGGTTTTCTAAGCAATAAAACAATCTAGACACAAAATTTGAGCCAAATCGGAGATGGTCAGTGCGACTGATAGGTCACCTCAATCTGAAATGGGCGACTAATTAATTAAAATATTGAAAAAGGAAAGGTGAAAGCGAAAAGTAAAAGTAAATTCTCATAAAATTTCTGGTGAGACAGGCAAGATTTATTTTATACTAGTTTTCAAACTTCCTTTAATTACTTGTTTCTGGATTTAAAATTTTTGGCAGTTTTTTGTTTTTATATTACTATCATGAAAAAAATTTCCTTTGTATTACCAACACACCATGATGTTTGAAAACATCTTTTTAATCAAATCTGTGTTATTTTATGTAATTGGAAGTTTTTTTTTTATAGTCTTTTACAAGAATGTAGGTCCAAACAGATGACGTCAATTTTAAGTAGCTAATTTCCATATTCTTGTATCCAGATTCCTTCCTTCTTCTGAGGTACCAATTGAAATAACGAATACCAATCCAAATTTCAAGGTATTCACTTCACTCGTTTCAGTGTAAAAGACAGCCAAACACACAAACTAACAAAGATATCGTTGATACGATTAAGATATAATATATCATTAAAAGCATCGGTAAGGGTTCAATTTGAATATAGTTAACAGTATTATTCACGACGTGTGTTCAAAACATAATTTCTAAATTTCGCCTGTCTGTGATCACGAAATTCGATATTTAAAAACAAATATCAAGTTCGAAAATGAGCCAAATCGGTTGAAAACCGAATCATACAAATTGATTTTATCAAAATGGTAAAATTTCTTAGAATTCCACAAAAATTAATTTGAATTGACTTGAAATTTTGAAAATTAGCTTTAATACGCACTCTGAGTGCATACGATTCAACGAAACCGAGTGGAAACCACGCCTACCTCCCATACAAAATGACTTTGTCAAAAAATAAAAACGAATATTTTCTGTTAAAACTATATTTTTACAGATAAACATTTTATTGACTGCTTAAGACTTTGAATTTACTATGGTTACCCATGGTCGAGGTATTTTAACTTCGGCCCAGTCGAAGATCAGTTCTTACTGTTTTGTTCTTGTGTGTGCAAACATGTCTAGAAAGTATCTATACATTTTCGGCTGTATTGGTTTTTTATTTCTTTGAAAACTGTTAAAAAAACTAGTAAGAAATAATCTTCGACTGGGCCGAAGTTAAAATACCCCCACGTCCGAACCGAAGTATATTCAAAGTCTTAAGCCGTCAATAAAATGTTTATTTGTAAAAACATTTTCGTTACACATAGTTTTAACAGAAAATATTCGCTTTCATTTTTTATAAAATCACTTTGTATGGGAGGTGGGTGTAGTTTTCACTCGATTTGGTTGAATTTAATACACAAAGTGCATGTTATATATCAAGTTAATATGCAAAATTTCAAGTCCATATATTATTTTTTGTGGAATTTAAAGAGATTTTACCTTTTTGATAAAGTCACTTTGTATGGGAGGTAGGCGTGGTTTTCATCCGATTTGGAATTTCATACTTAGAGTGCACTTTAAATATCGGAGCTCATATGCAAAATTTCAAGTCCATATATTAATTTTTGTGGAATTCTAAGAGATTTTACCGTTTTGATAAAGGCACTTTGTATGGGAGGTAGGCGTGGTTTCATCCGATTTGGCTCATTTTCGAACTTGACCTTTATTTTTTCGGAAATGGCTAAATTGACTCGGGTGGTGATGCTGATCAATAATATATATACTTTTCTATACCTACCACGCCTCCTTATGGGCGTTACAAACGGAGTGACAAAATTAATATACCCCTATTTACGTTTTTTAAACGTGGGGGTATAATAACGCGTGTTACGGTACTGTTGAGATTTTTAATTTTTTATAGATAATTATAAAACTGGGACGATTGAGCCTTGGTTTTGCCATCATAATCATGAACCCAGGCATTGTCACGATACTTTTAAATAGTTCTGCATCATTATTGACTTCGTATAGAAATGTCAATTCGGCGCCGATCAGCTGAATTGGACATTGCCAAAGAGTCAACCAGGCGTATTTTGCGGTTGGATTTGGGCCAACAACCGTATAATATTGTGCTAATGCAAGAATAATAGCTAGGCGACCATAGACAATGCCGTGAATTCGCTAATTGGGCGCTGGGAATGTTAGTCGGAGAACCCGATTTTGGCCAAAAAATCATGTTCCCGCATGAGGCCCAATTTTGGCTCAGAGGCTCAGTGCTCAACAAGCAAAATTGCCATTATTAGAATGACCACAATCCACAAATGTCTACCCACTAAAGATTGACTGTTTGGTGAGGTTTATGGCACGGCGACATCATCGGACCTTATTTCTTTTGTAATAAGAAAAGAGACACTGTTACCATCAATGGTCCTCAATATAGAGCTATGTAAACCGACTTTCTGTGACCTAAGCTCGACAACATCGATATATCCGAGCTGTGGTTCCAAGAATATATAGGAGGAATTTGGCGACTATCTCACGGCGAGCGTTCATCAATTGACCGCCTCGATTATTTTCTCTGCGGCTACGTCAAGTCAGCTTGTCTACGCTAACAAGCCAATCTCTTTGGACGAGCTCAAGGCCAACATTCGAGACATTATTACCGGAATAACGCCGAACACATTGGACCGAGTCATCAAGAATTGAACCGACCGCTTGAAACACTGCCAGCGAAGCCGAGTCCGCCATTTAAGTGATGTGCTATTTCATACATAATGGCATGAATGTAACTTCAAAATAAGGTCAGAATCAATTTGAAATCTCACACTGTTGTTGTTTTATTTAAATTTCTTTTCCTATTGTTCTTATATGGTCACTTTTTAGCATGTTTATGAATAACGAGATTTTTTAATATTTAAAAACTATTGAAAATTTTAAAGGTAGTTAAATAAATATATAGGTGGCGGCCGTGGTGCAGTGCCAGAGAACCCAGGTTCAATTTCCATCTGACACAGAAAGTTTTTTCAATTGAATTAATTTTTCTGTTTGGCCGTTACCTCTCCGCAGACAATGGCAAACCTCAGAGCGTAAATAATGTCATGTAAAGCTTCTTGAGAACATCACATTAGCCATTCGGAGTCGGCATAAAAACTAGTAGGTCCATTTCTCTATCAATTGTGTACAAACATTTAATAATACGCACAACACAATTTGATCATAACAAGTTCGGTTAAAGTCCTTTCAAGGGCTTTAATGGCTAGTTTATTATTATTAAATAAATATTTTTGACTGTTGAATTTCAATGGAGTGTCGCATATTTTGAGCACAATTCACCATATAAAAGCAAGTGAATACCGCTAAAAAAACCCATGAACCCTGATGAACGTCTTCCCACAAAAGTTTATAGCTTCACTATACTTAAAGCTGCTGGAATTAAAAGCTAAAATTATATTACTGCAGATTAAAAAAAAATCATTTCCACAGCCAGAAAAAAAACCTGAAATTCAACAGCTTTTTCATCCCCGCCTAACCTGTTGAACTTTTTCATTTCGATGCACTTAATTTACTTAAAATTTGCGGTAATAAGGTAAGAAATGTTAATAAATCTGAATCATCGCTCTGGAATGCACATTAACGAAAATACATTCTAAAAAAATATTAATTTAAAAAAAAAGAAACAAGTGAAATTATAAGCAAAAATGAAAAACACGTAGAAAACAGTATAATTAAGAGAACAATTTGAAATATTTGAACCCACGATTAAGTGAATCACAGGCACGTTCAGCATTTTTTTTTTCGTTTGTTTTTTTTTATATAATTAAACGTCGTTCTATGCACTGATCATGATAGTACAGCTAAAGGCACACATACAGATATGTATGTGAACACATACACAAGCATACGCATGGGATTTTTGCTGATCTTAACGGTTTTCATTGCCAAGGTGCAGTGCGCTGTACGACACTTAACTGGGTCTACTACGACAGTCGTTTGTTTCTTGCTGTTGTTTTATTTGCGACTATCTAACATACGAAAGCGTCTTTATTATTTGTGGAATTTGATTGCAAATTGTTGTGCTGATATTTATGCTCGAATGATTTTGCTATTGAGTTAATAATACAAATTTTCTATATATTATTTATAAAATTTTTGCAAAAAAAAAACACAATCCGCTGTTTTTATATGTTGATCATAATTCAGAGCGATGTTTTGCTAATTCAGTGAATTGGTTACATAGTTTTTTTTATTTAATTATGCATTTGTAATTGTGGAATAGATAGTTAGAAGTGAAGTTAATATATTAGTTTATTTAATTCGCTTACAGGTAGTTTATTAACCCTTTCAGCCCCAAAATTGCCTGTGGGCAACTTCTGTCTTTGGCGCTCTGTTTCTAGTTTGGGACCCCCCCATTTTTTACAATAAATTTTTAATGATATATTGAAATGTGGTAAATAAGAGGAAAAAATCAAAAATATGAAAATTCATTTTTATAACAAGCTTTTCAAAGTTATTTCGAGTCAACGCATGTACGCGACCACGCGACCACGCGACTTCAAAAAAGAGCAAAGTAAAAAATGATATTTTTAAATATTTCCGAAAATTTTCTAAAGCTAAAGGTAATTAAATGTAAAAGAACGAATGTAAGAGATCTTATTTTCATTTAAAAAAAAAAAATAAATAACTGGCCATTTCAGCCCTTGAAAGGACTTTGACCTAGCTTCTTATGATCAATTGTGTTGTGCGTGTTATTAAGTTTGTACACAATCAACCGAGAACTGGACCTACATGGTTAACGCCGACTCCGAACGGCGATTAACGGAATGTTCTCGTTCTCAAGAAGCTTTACATGGCATTTTGATTACTCTCTGAGGTTTGCCATTGTCTGCAGAGAGGTGGCGACCGTACAGAAAAATTATTTTAATTAAAATAATTTTCTGTGGCTGCTGGGGTTCGAACCTGGGTCTCCAGGTTCTTTGACATAGTGGCCACGCACTTTAACCAACTACGCCACGGACGCCACAAAATAAAAAATTTTCATTTTTAGTTAGAAGAAATATGATATTTTAAGAGCGCTTGAATTTATAAAAAATTTTTTAAATTTAAGTAAAAATTTTTGTAGTGTATATTAGGAAAGCCATATGGTCTTCAAACTTCGTACTCAGCTTATTTAGGTCAAAAACTGATCCTCAACGAATCTTGGAATGTTTGGCACCGCCAGGGCCAATTTGGGACTGAAAGGGTTAAACTGGAAAGCCAATTCTATTTAATTGTTAAATCACTCAAACAAATACTCATAAAAGTTGGTAGACGTTCACCGAAATAAAGTTAAAGTTCTACGGCAAAAATGAATTTAATGGAGAAAAGGTGTTGTGTCAATAACCGTATGTTTGTCTTTATACTTGTCCAACTCCTTGTCAAAATTTTGATTTTGTTCTAATAGATGTTCACATTCCTGGCCTTATCCTTGCTCGAATTCCTTTCTAAATCCTTATCCCACTTCTTGTCTCATTCTTTGTTCCAAGCTTTGTTTTTAATCTTGTTCTAAGTGAGTTCAAATCCTTGTTGTATTCTTTATCCTAAACTTTTCCCTAGTCTTTTCCCCCCAATCCTTTTCCTAACCCAAATACATGTTAACCTTTGTCCATTTCCTTATCTAGGACATGTTATATAGGAGCAGGAATACTCCTAAACTTTGTTCAAATTCTTATACTCGTCCTTTACTAATCCTTGGCCAAATCCTTGTGCTTATAACTTTTCCTTATTTTATTTTTATTTTGATTTTTTTTTATTTTATTTATATTTTTTGTGTTGTTATTCATATTTTCATTTGTTTTTTATTTTGATTTTTATTTATTTTTAAATTAAAGCTTTTGCTATTACGTTGATTTTTTTTAAGCTTACTTTTGCTTTAGCTTTTGTTTTTGCTTTTGTTTTTTTGTTTTTTCATTAACTTTTGCTTTTGCTTATGCTTTCGCCATTTTTTTTTTTTGTTTGTTAAAGCTTGGTTGAAAATCAAAACAAACTTACGTGAATAATTGTTTGGGAAATGCCTTCTGATACAAAATTTAGTTCAAATAGTCGCGTACGAGACGTATAAGCCGGTCCGTTTTCGTGGTGTAGAAGCTACGAGTTGTTTCTCTACAATTCTGATATTTCCCCCACAATTCTCCACATGATATTTAGTTAAAAAACAAAATTTCAGACTTTTTTAACTGAATTCTACATTGGGAAATTTGCTGAGCACAACAAACACTGACTTGTTTACAAAACTCTTATGGACAAAATGACGACAGATGATAGTTTTACAAGCCCAGAAAAAAAGAAGTTTTTGACAATACCTCAAGCGAAAAAATTCAATTTGACATAATTATTTCCTCATCATTTAATACAAATGAATGTTGCTGATAACAACTGCATTAAGGGCACGACATATGGGCTAGAACTAGTGGTTACATAAATGTAAGATAAATATAATAATATTCTTTAAAATTATTTATAGAAAATTAAAAAAATTATTTCTATATATTCCATGATAGATTCCATATGATATTTTGGCAAGGACCCGAAGGTCATATTATGAACACTACTGAAAATAATATTTACTTACATATAAACTCATTTGATCCTTGTGATCCTCCGATATCACCATTTTGTTCGGTTATATTTGTTGTTATACTAATGGAGGAACACTTGAAACCATCGTTAAAATAGACGTGATCCGATGCTGGACTTGTCTTCATTTTGTAGTTGGCTTTCTTTTCGAGTGCCAAAAAGTGAAAATATTTCACTTTTTCGAATTTATTGAACACTCTGCAACTTGAGCGTTATTTCGCTGCTGTTGTTGTTGTTGTTATGTTTGTTGTTGTGTTTATTTCAAGATATCTAAAAAAAATAAATTAAAACCATTGTTTTAATACTTTAATGACTGGAAGTTTTTTTTAGTTGTTTTATATTTTGAATAAATTACTGATATTTTTTTTTATTTCATTATTTTTTTTCCCCAAATTGAATATTTTAAGCCAGTTATTTATTATTATCCGTGCTTAAAAGTGCTATAAACGGATGTAAAAAAAAATAACACTAAATATGTATTTAAGATTTTTTACTATTTTAGAAATTTCATCTTTAATTATCACTATTTATCATAATTATCATGTCATGGATGAAAACAATATCAAAGACAATTTGTTTTTGATATCATTTAGAAGTTCTATGACGCTCAAAGGTAGTTCAGGTTCTGCTTACAATTATATTGTGGTTAACTTTTATCGGATTTAACTCGCCAAAATACGTCACATATTAGTTCGATTTCCTTTTCTTTAAAGGTTAACTTGGCCTGAATTTTTTTCAAACGTAGTTTCAAATGTTTACTTTGTGTGAATTTGTGTTAGATTCACAAAATTAACTTAAATGTAATGTTTATGAAGGTTGTTTTATTTTGGGAGGTTCCATTTTTTGATATGTATTAAATAGGTTTTGATCTGACAATGCCATTATCATTTGTGCTACTTTTAGTTTGTCATTTTATAAGTATGAGACTAAAGCCAGTACAAGTCTTTTTCGATTAGCTAAAAATGCACTGGACGCCAATTCAATGTTTTATCGCAATATTCTGTCTGTGATAAGTTAAATTTTTGGCTCAACTGGACAGTCAATAAGCTAAATTGCCACATTTGGAGCGCAGAAAATTCACAAGAGATTCTCAAGGCATCGTTATATCCACAAAAAAAAATCATTGTTTGGTACGCTTTATGAGCCAATGGCATCATTGGTCCTTACTTCTTTAAAAATGAGGCCGCCGAGAGCCTTATCCTCAACGGCGATTATTTCCTGTCCCAATTATGTGGGATGTTAATTTAAGACATGTTTTCCGGCAGGACGGCACCGCATGCCGTACACCGTATCAAACAATCAACTTACTGAAGGAATTTTTAACTTACTGAAAATTTTGCGAACGCGTAATTTTTCGAATTGGCTACCAAGATCGCGTAATTAAGAGGATTTGAATTACTTTCTCTGGGGTAATATTAAGTCATTGGGTTATGCGAAAAAAACTACCGATCTATGGACGTCTTGGAAACGGTTCCATACGGCCCCAAATGCTTGAAAACTGGTCACATAAAATTATCTTTCTACTTCATTCAGTTTAAAGTTCTACACCTCTTGTTTTCACACCATACATTTTTTTTTTTGTTTTTTAGACTAAACCAAGGATTTCATGTTTTATACCTATTTCAAGTCAAGTGTGCTTTGCATCGCAAATGGGGTAATTTGATCGAAATTTCAGTGTGGCCGTAGGCATTTATTTACGCAAAATAAATAAAAATGCAATTTACGCAAGAAAAGTAGAAAATATTTCAACTTTTTTTGAGTAATTGGCGTTTTTTGGCAACTCGTAACTTATAACGAGCGAGAGAAGAAATAAAAGAACCGAGTCAGAAGCTCATTACTTTTAGGGATGGCTCTTGTAAATAAATCTTAAAAATTAAAAATGTCTATAAATTTTTTATTGTTAATTTCGTAAAAAACTTTATTATGCTCAGGATTTAAGATTTTTTTAATAAAAAATTAAAACATTTTAAGTATTTTTGTGTAAATACTATAAAAACTTAACATCAAGAACATTATAATTTTGTAGCCCTGCTTACTTTGAACGTAAAACGCAATCATTGAATTCTGGCATAATTTTCTTGCGTAAATTACGCCAGCGAGTAGACGGACGCAAAGTGAATGCAAATGCAGTCAATGAATTTCCAGCTTTATGCCTTTAAAGTTACTAAGCGATGATCCACTGCAAAAACTTCTCTCACCAACTACAATATCAGAGTCGTAAGTATTGATGGTTTTTAATTTCAGTTGATTAGAATTGAGAAATGAAATGAAGAAAGGCTGAAGCGTAGGACAATAGGATTTGAACCCGTGCTATCTTGGGTAGCAATCAAGTGGGCTACCACTCGACTACCGAGGCCGCAAACTCGGTATACCCTATATATCCGGCTTGAACCGAGTTGGAAAAAAAAAATTTCGAGTTAAACTCGGTTAGAGTTACCCAGAGATGAAGATGGTGAAAGAACTAATTCTTAAACGGATTAAAAAGGAAAAAGGTTCAAAATAAAGCTTGTAGAGATTTAAGCACGTCCTAAATTTTGTAAATTTATAACACATAAAATGCATGTGTCCGTTGAAATGTTTGCAGTGGCTATATGGCTGGTCTTGTGCCATTTATACTGGTGGTTGTTACAAACATGTTATAGACAAACAATGAACTTCCTACAATTTCCACAAAGTTACAGTGGAAAATAACTGAATGTTCCATACTCAAAATAAAGTTGATTCATATCACTTTTTTTTTTTTAATAAAATAAAACCAAAAACAAAATCAATATCAGGAAAACCGCATATCTTGTAACAAATTCTCAGGGATTTATTCTGATTTAAAAACATGGCCGTAATCTAGAAGTGCAACAGCAAAAACAGGATATATTACAGGGTTATTGTAAAATGTACTAAAGCAAATATTAACATGGTGAGTATGAACTTCGGCATAGTTAAAAACGTTGAAAGTTAAACACTAAACACGTTTCTTCAATGACGTCTTAATTCATTCACGAATGTGTTATAATTTAATACCATTTATTGGTTTTTTCCGTTCATTGTTCACTCAGGCATAAAAATGCAATATTGTTATTTTTTAATTTTTTGTTGTTTTCGTTTTTGTTTTTGTTTTGCTTTGTTGTTTTATATTTGGGATCTACTTTAAGCAATTTTTTTTTTTAACTTTGAATCAAACGTTTACAAATAAATTTTCGACTAAAGATGAGTTAAACACAGTTAAGCTGCAGTCATTCAACACGCGCGTTATACTTAAATTCAGATTCTTTGTTTGAGGAATTTTTTGTATGACTTGAGCTACCAGTTTTTTTTAAAAAATTTAAACAAATTTAAAATTAAAAGCTTAAGAACAATACCGCAAGTCATAAAAGTCAATAGAATTAAATGGTACGTAAAAAACAAGGTTCAATTATTAACATTTTCAATTGAAGCACAAGTCGAGAATTTTATTAACTAGAACTTTGTAGCACTTGAAATCGCTCTTACTTTTTTCTTTTTTTTTTTCTCGGATCTAAGAATTAAAGATCACAACAGTTGTTTTAATTTTATAAGAAGCTAATCTTTAAATATTCTTAGCGCACTTTTGGCGCGTTCTTTTATTCTAACTTTGCGTTTAAAAACACTTAATTCACTGATCTTTGCGAGCGTTACTAACGACGTGTTCGTAGCGGTTACTTTCGTCGTCTCTGAGCGACGTTATAAATGAAACTGTTTTCGAACAAGGTTCGGACCTTGTCTTTTATAATATCATAACAAACACCTCGTGCTGTTGCAAACAAATCGACTGGTGCGCTCTCTGTAATCTCGGTCTGTATCTCAATGTATTGCTTTTGATGAATGTCACTCGATCGATATCAACGATGATGATATCGTGAGGCTTAGATCTCGGTTGCGGTGTCGTTGTCGGTGTCGTTTGCATTTTTTTCTTGTTTCCGCGGAAAAAAATATAGTCGAATTTTTTGGGATTTTATAACTCATGATATTTTTCAAACGGCGATGGGTCTTAGTTTTGTTCTGTTTTGTTTTCTTTTATATTTTTTTAAACATTCTAGTTTTTTTACAAAAAATAATTGCTTAGTTCTTGTGTTTACAACATTGATCTGACCATCATTTGGAATATATGACATGACTTTACTTGCTCAAAACAACTTTATCCAGTTTCTAGTGATTTTTAGTGACAAATTTTTATTTGTGCTCTATGCTGTTTTTTTTTTGTTTTTTTTTTTTTGCTTGTAAATAAAAAGGCCATATGGAAAATTTTGGAATATCGCAGATGGAAGTTTGCAATACAAACTAAAGAGAAACAAAATAACCAATCGATTTAAAGTTTGATTGAGTCAATTTAACATTCGAAGTCGAAAGACTTTCTAAATAATATCGAACATAATAAGAGAGAAAATTGGTCACATAGTGATATAGGCCCTAATGAGAACCTTAAAAGCGTGCGACAAGAATTTTATGAATTTATAACATGCAATTACAATAGAGTTCAGCATTTATTCAATCATTGAAAAATATCAATGATATAGATACCTATAACTCAAAGGTTAGGGTCTCCAGAACAACAAGAGACGAACAACACAAATACATAACCATGCAATAATACAATAGTTTTTAATCCTCTTTTGAATTGACCTTTGGAAAAGTTGACATAGAAAAAGAGATAGTTGTTAACAAAGGTACTCATGCAGTTAAATGGAGTAGTTAGCATTTATTTGTTCCACTAAATGGCAAATGAATAAAATTATTGGCGTTTCTACTGCTTTTAAGTTAAGTGTTGAAATTTATAAGTGAAAGGAGCTCTTGAGCATCGAATGCACCGGTTATGAGTTGGTGTAAATAGACGATATCAGCAGACTTTTTCCATCGGTATCAGGCTTTTCACATACATGAAAAATATTTATGGGAGAAAGTTAGAAGTCAAGCAAATTATCCAGAATTATGAAGCACTTAAATATCTTATGCCCCTATCACCGTCGGCGAATCGAATGCTTCACTCGAGTCGAATCAACTGGCGAATTTTTGTTTTTGTGGTATCACAGCTTGCGAGCCTACAAAGTAGAAAACACAAAATTAAGCAGAGAAACGTCAAACGTAATAAATAAATAAAATTATTAGCAGCTTGGAGTTATATTTCAGAATATGAAACAAATCTAATCCACTAAAAGTTCCACCTGTGATCTTCCCGGTTGATCTTCAGTGAAATAATAAAATTTTTTTTAGATTTCAGTATTAATTTGGGCTAAACTAAGGAGGCCCGAGTAAGTTGAGTTGATTGAGCTTATTTTTATGGAAACGAATTTTCAGACGGCGGAATTTCCATTTTTGGAATTTGGAATTTTTTAAATCCATTTTTTGGAATTGCTGGCTGTTGTTTTTTTCATACTATAAATAATTAAAAAATTGTTTAAAATCAAACCAAACAGCATAAAAACAAAAATATTGCAAATTACTTACTTTTTCCTATTATTTTCCATTTATATGCTCATCATATAAAAAACTAGTGAATGAAAAAACACATTTGCTATGTTACATGGTATAATAATACGAGGAAGCATTGACAACCGCTTATTTTCTCTTCTACAAGAAACCATCTCCTGTCAAAAACAATTGTTTGTCTGCAACTGCTGAAGTTGTTGTTTTTTCAGTTTAACGTTTTCAACATTATTTGTGTTTTCATTGGTCGATTGTGAGAGCTCTATTTTTGAGTATATTTTTTGACAGAAGGTGGTTTTCCAAGCAACTGTTAATACTATGGCCGTGGTGTAATTAACAAGGTGAACGTGACGTTTACTAATTTCCCTACGGTTGTCAAAAAATTTTGAGAAAGTAAGACCGTCAGCTATTTTTGACAAGGGTAGGTAAAATTTTTTTGAGAGATGTTAAAAATTCACGATCACCTTCTTAATTACACCATGGTAATGGCTATGTTAAGCTCACTTTCAGCGAAAGAGTGCGCTTCTGTTGTTTACGTGTTTATAGGAGTAAAGATAAGTAATTTTGAAAAAACCAACTCATATTACTTAGGATCTTCCGCTATTAAATAAATACAGTTTCATCACTAAGTTAGTGTAAACAACTGCTATTGTTTCATTTTGGCTTAATCAACCATTTATTAATCACTTTAAGGGGACATATAGGTTACAAATTTTAAAAAAAAATGTTTTTGGGGAATTTTTTTAATAGAAGGAAAGAAGATATCGTTTTCAAATTTTGCACATATACATATTTATTAACATTTAAAGAATACAAAAAAATTTTTACAAAAAAAAAGAATTTTTGAAGCGGTTTTTGACGTTATTTGATTATTTTTAAAAAAATGTCAAAAAATTGACGGTGTACAGGATATCACCAGTCTGGAACATCTTTTTTGTATTCTTTAAATGTTAATAAATATGCAAAATTTGAAAATGATATCTTTTTCCTTCTATGAAAAAAAAATCCTGAAAACATTTTTTTTTAAAAAATTTGTAACCTATATGTCCCCTTAAGAATGAAAATAATTGCACGCTTGCAAGTTTAAAATTATGCAATTTAAGCCTGTGACGTGAGTTTAAATCATAAATTGCGTACTTGCCCAAATGAAATGCCAAAAGTACATTCTATTATAAAGTATTTCTTACTATGATGACACATATTCGTAAATGTGAAATACGATACCATTATTTTGGTTAAGCAAGTCGTGTGACTCAAAACATCGAGTAAACTATGGTGTGACTAAGGAGTGATTACTCGATGTTTTAATAATTCATATATCGCCTTTGTAGACAAAACGTGCAGAACCCAGAGAGAGCGAGGAGTTTTAGCCCTTTAACAATGATGAAAACAAAAACTCATAAGTTTAAATCATTTCTTGAAGCTTCATTTCAAGCCTGTCCAAGCATACATGGAGAGAAATAATATTCTTATAGAAAGCAAATATTTTTGTTGATATAAGAAAATTTAAAATTAAGCCTCATTTGCTCAAATCAAGCAATAAAAACTAAAATTAAGAACAAAATTTTGCAATGAGCATTTATTTCTAAAATTAAGTAATATAAAAGGATTGGTTGAAACAAGAATAAAATATTTGACAACCTGGAACAAGACTTGAATTAAGAAAATATTTTTTTAATATAAGCAATTTTCGTTATAAAAAATATTCTTGAATTAATCAACTATTTTGCTTGATTTAAGGAAATACACAATTATTTCAAAACTGCTTGATTTAAGCATGAAAAACTATACAACTACTTTCTTAATCTCAAAAATTTCAACCTTTAGCCTTAAAATTAAGAGTGAAAAAAATCACTTTCCCACTTCTCATCTGAAGATTTGTAATTCATCATCTAATCACAATTAATTTACCACAATTAATTAATTTATTAGTTTATCAGAAAATCTTTTAAAATAAGATAAGTTAAGTTTTTGCTTAATTTAAGAACACAATGTAGCTAGCTATTTACTATTTTCAGATACAAGATAAAAAATAATCTTATATATCAAGCAAAACTCTCTAATTTTCAGACAATTAAATACTTTGATCAAACATTTTCTTCTCTTTATAAGAAAAGGAAAATCAAATTGTTTATTTTGATGAAGCAAATTCTTCTCAATTCTAGGAAACCAAATGTCTCAAATCGAGCAAATTATTCTCGTTTTCAGCAAATCGTTTACTTGGGTCAAGCATATTCTGCTCTTAATAAGACAATTAAGTTTCTAATATCAAGAAAAACATTCAAGTATTAAGACAATTGTTTACTTGAATCAAGCAAAATATTTTAGTTTTCGGTAAAATCTTTACTTGGTTATTGGCTTGATTCAAGCATAGAATGCTTGATTTTTTTTCTCTCCGTGATAAAATTGATCATTCAAACAAATTTTAAACTAAATTTTAGACTTATTAAAAAACAATTTTTTTACTACCGGTTTTTTACACAAAATTGGGCACATGTTGTAATGATTGATTGTTTACTTGATAAACACGTTTTTTGTTTTGGCCTTTTTAATATTAGTCGGATAGACTTAAGTCGGTCGATCAACTCAGATTAAATTAACCCAATTAATTTTTAGTATTCTGCGCACTAATTTAATTCATTGACGTAATAAAGACTTTACACCATGTAACATAAATAGTGTTAAATTATGAATACATAATTAAAGTATCATAGTTTATGTCAGAAAAGAGTTATTGTACAATACTTCCAAGAATTTTGTACTAGGGGGTGTCTACAAGATCCGCATTTCTAATCCCATGATTTTTGGAACTGATAATTTAATCTTATAATATTGAAATAAGAATGTATGGTTGTTCATCGATTCATTTGAAAATATAGCAGTATCACAGTATACTGAACCCATACAAAAGTTGGACAAAAATAGAAAGTGTGCTCCTATGATAATGAAATTCGTGGTAAGTGGCATGGACAGTATAAACGACTAAAGAAAAATTTAGAAAATAGTTGAAATCGATCAGTCCCTAAGACCTATATTAATTTTTTACATGATTGTGTATGGGAGGTACATACAAAAGTTGACCGATCTTAACGAAACTTGGTCAGAATTTTGGAAAAATTGAGTAAGACATGTTTCCTGCAAATGGTCGAAATCGGTTAGACCGTAGAGGTTCTTACCTTGGAACTATATTAATGACTTTATATGGGAGGTCCATACTAAGATTAAGAATTAATAGCTCGTAAAACCCAAACTAAGTATTCAGAAAGTATTTGTAATTAAGATATAAAAATCTAAGTTCTCTCTTAAATTTGACTTTCATCGCAGTGTTATAACTATATTAAATCTTAATTTAAAATTCAAAATTGGTAGAGTTTTTTGGGTAAATTTAATGACAAGCACTTAAAGTCAAGAGTCATCCATCCCTGAATTCAAATTTCTAGTAAACATGTATAAAGCGTTTTGTGGTAAGCCAGTACTAACGTTTATTTTGAACAAAATACATGAAATTTCATTAAATACGTAGATTGACTTTTTAGTCTTGAGATATGGCAACACTGATGTGAATATGTCAAATTTGACATTGTCATTGTAAAGTTTAACATTTTTAATGGTAAATGTACTCGGAATGTTTTCTCATACGAATGATATTTGTGTTGTTTACAGATACTTGGAACATTCATCTTGGTAAAAAATTGCAATTAAATCGTGAACATTTTCGTGAGATGATTTTCTACGTCATTCGATGTGGAAGTGTGCTCGCTTCTGGTGATGAAATACCAATTGCACAAATAATTGCTATTCCTTCATAGGCATAACGCTACCGTTGTTGTAACCAACGGTCCAACCTACTTCCCAAATTGGACGACCAACTCTAGGATCTGGGTAGTCTCTTCTACATTTACACAGGATGGGGCGAACCCCAGGCTGCTAGTGAGACAGGCGGAGTTGGTAGTAATTGTACAGAAGGAAGTTGTTTAAGCTTTACGCCGACAACGACATGGTTAAGGCTCAAATTCGAGCGGCTCCACTGGCTAAGTCGTGGTGAGCGGATGGAAAACGGCGCTCCAGCAAAAAATATTCGATTCGGTACCCGGTGGCAATCAAGGCAGAAGTGAACGCGCACAACTCCGCTGGAAGGACCAGGTAATGCAAGTATTGGATAAACTGATGACGCTTGGTATTCCAATACCAGAAATGGCTGGTGCAAATTCTTGGACGAGGCCAAAACCGACCGACGCACTGTGGTCTATATGGAAATTCTAACACCAATTAAATCAAAAAACCAACATATTTATTTTTTCTTAAAAATGGGCTTATTTGTTAGGTGAAAGTTGCCCATTCAAAAGGCAACTGAAATTTAGTTATTATTATGTTGTATATGGTGGCAACACTGCTTAGTACCGTTCACTCACGCCACGTGCTTGCTCGTCTTAAAATAGTGCACTTTTGTAATTGTGATTAAAAAGTATTTTCATTAAAGAAATTCGTTGTTTTTTTAAAGTTAACTGATGAATAATAATCTAAAATGTATGTATGTATGTTTGTATGTTTAAAGAAGAGATTTACAAGGATTTTTATTTCATCAACTTGCAATTTAACTATGCGCAAATCTGCTTCTGTAATAACCTATTTTGTCCAAAATAGTTGCCAGAAAAAATAAAACCTGGGTGCATCCAGCTCCAACTTTAAATTTTATTTACATTTTCAGGACCGGGTCTTGTACCAACTTATAGTTGAAACTTCATGAAAAAAATATTTGATATCTTAATTAAATAAAATATGTATATGTATATTTTGTCAAAAAAACGTTATTAAAAAATATATTTTTTTGGTAAAAGTAAAAAGTTTTAGTTTTATTACACACTATATTACCCGGTATAACTCGGGCGAAATAATGTAAAAATTTTGATATTTATGTGACAAGATTTTTTGTTTATTTTTCTTCCTATTGTATTTTTGTAATTTTTTTTGCATTAAAAGTAATAGTGTAGTGGAAGAATCATGAGAATTTTTCAATTTGTTTCTGAGCTATAATCTCAAATATCCTTTTAAACACTGTCACAGCAACAACAACGCCACCTACCGGGTCAAACCGGGTTAGACCTAGACCATCTACAGACCCAGCCGCACCCACACACCAAATTTCATCAAAATCGGTCAAGACGTTTACGAATGTTGAATTAATTCGAACTAGAATCGCATTCTAGACCACAGTGCGACGCGCTTTTTTTAATTTTGGGATGACATTTGCAATTATCTCAAAAACTATAAAAGCTAGAGTCATGAAATTTTTTTCCAATACTTTTAACACCAAATAAAGTAATTTGACCAAAAAAATTATACAAGGCCTCTTTATATGGGAAGTATGCGTTCTTCCATGTATAACGCAGATAAACAGAGATCTCCGGTACAAACATATATTATACTCTTGATCAAATTCATCTCCTGTGTCGATTTAGCCGTGTCCGTCTGTCCGTTCGTCCATCCGTCGGTCCGTCTGTGCTAAAATTACGATTACGGACAAACAGAGAAATCTAAGCGAATGAAACTTGGTGTGTATATTACGTTTGTCAATACCTCATACAAATAATTATATGTGTACCAGTGGTCAAATTGTTTTTGCGCTAAAATAAAAATGTTTCAAAATTCTGCTTTTGCAGTTATATTATTTAGGACAACAGTTACATAACATAACAACGACTTTATTCAATCGTCCTTTAAATTAAATAAAAATTTAACATAAAGAATTTTTTCATAGTAAGTAATTATATGTCCACAACCAGTGTTGCCATGTGGGCAGATAAAACTTGTTTTGCCAGTTTTTTGAGAGGGTAGAAAGTTTTCAAGTTTTTCCCTAAAAAAATAAAGTTTTATTTTATTTTACCCAGTTTTTCAAGTTTTTACGATTAAGGGCGGAAATATACGCAGCGGCCGAAGGAAAAAGGTCATGTTTGTGCATTTTTTAAGGAAACCTAAGGCATATTTTTAAATGAGAGCTTTTATATCTTTAAATATACACATTCAAGAGTATGTTTAGTGTTTTTTATTAAAAAAGAATTAATATTAAGGTAGATACAGTATTTTTGTAGAGCGCTCTGAAAATGCGGTGACCAAGATTGCTCCTCCTAAATTCAACTGAAACAAAAAAATTAAATATATTATTAAACTAGATACTTAAAACTCGTACTTGTCATAGCCGATTTTGAAAATATTGATTTTCGGCGGACTTCCGAACCCAAAAAAACGATTTTCGACCAAAAATTAGTCATAATTTTGCCTATAAAAAATGAACGAAACTACAAAACAAAAAAAATATCCTATGACAAGTACGAGATTATTATGAATAAAATAAGCCTGCAAAAAAATCAAAGCGATCGGTTCACTGAGCTTCGAGAAATTTTGGTCACCGACTTTGAAAACATGGTTTCGAGAAAAACGCGTTTGAAAATAAGGGCCAGCACTGCGCGCTCTAGAAGGCGGTTAGACTATAGACTACTACACTATAACTTTGTTATTTTTTGAGATATCGACTTGAAATTTTCACCACATATTCTTGAGACCTAAAGCTTTAAGAAAATGTTTAAACTTTTAAAAAAGTTCTGGGTATATTAGCCCCCATTAAAACGATGCTTTCTATTTTAGTGAATCTATGAATCAAATAGATAAACTAAATTGTATGATACTACAGAAACGTAAGTATCATTTGAAGCTGCTACTACTAATTTTCACTCCTTTTCAAAGTTTATTTTAATGGCAGCGCTGTTGCTATTATTGTTGCTGTCATTGTTTCTGTTCTTTTGACTCAGTTTCCCTTCGTCGAGTCTTGGCGGTCAATTTTTGAGATTCCTTTTTAAACTTGACGCTTTAGTTTACATATATTCAGAGTTGACGGTCAAGTCTTCCGTATTTTCTTGAGAAATTAAGTAGCCAAAATAACGGGACAACGAGCGAACAAAGCGAATTGCCAAAAATTTTAGAGCACACATTTTTAAAATACATGTTTTAGTTAATTTTTAATATCAAGTTTTTTCACCAAAAAACAAGTTTTTTTTTCTGAAAATGAAAGTTTTTTTTTTAAAAAATATGGCAACGCTGTCCACAACTCAAGTATATGTGTTTTTTTTTGCTTTATTTTCAAGCTTAATAATAATAAAATTAAATAAAATTTCATGTTAGTAATTTGTATGCTTTCGTTTTTTAAAATAACTTGGTTCGGCCGGAATGGCATAGAATTAATCAAGGATTTTAGGGGGAGGGGGGGGGGGGGTGGACTGATATTCTGCCATTCTTGCTCTATTGCTATTTTTAACTCTCTATCTGTCTCAAACTCCCTTTCATTCTTATATACTTATCCAGAGAGGATTCCCCAAGATCCTCGATGGGGTTTAAGTCTAGACTTATTGCTGGCCATTGCAGAAGTGGTATATTTCTGGCTGTAATAAACTCTTTTGTATGCTTTGCACAGTGTATTGGCGCATTATCCTGCTGATAAGTCCAATTATCACCATAAAGTTGGCCGGCAAATTGTATTAGTTCATTGTCCATGTCCATTCAATTATGTTGATATGAAACCCACTGGAGTCTTTCCTTCATAACAAAACGCAGCCCAGATCATCACCGATCCTCCCCCATGGACACACAGGTGGCAGGTGCGCCGCAACTGATCCTTATGCTGCCAATACTTCTTGTAACAATCAGGCCAATCAAAATTGATTTTTTTTTCGTCACTGAAGATAACTTGACGCCATTCCTTATCCCAAGGTTGTCGCGTCATGGAAGTATGTGTTACTTTAGGATTTTCATGTAATATTTGAACTATTCTACTTCTTGTTACGTTAAGCCCCATCTGACTTCTTATTTGTCCGCTACTCATTGCTTCCACTACTGCAAGATGTTGAATTATTTGTTTACACCGAGTGTAGATGTTGGTTTTCCTACCACTCCGTCTAGCTGTGCCATAACTACTAGGACATTTTTAAAAATTTGTTATTATGTTCCTGTTGTTATTAAGTTTTTTGGCTATTTCTTTTATTTCAGCTCCATTTTCACTCATTCCCAGTATTATTCCCTGGTCATGTTCAGAAAGGCTCGTTCCGCGAGGCATTTTCAATATCTTATACGTAATAATTAAATTAACTTTATGATTTTAAAAGGAAAACACCTTACCTTGTATTTCTCAACAATGATTTCCAATGCGAGCAATTGAAGCTATCAATTAAACAACCAAACACCAATTAAATGCGTTATGCTCATATAATTCTTTACTACTGATCATTCAATGCACCGACACATTTTTCATGTAACGGTACATTAAATGGAAAACGAACTGCATGCTAAAATTTGGTAAACAATATCATACATAAAAATACTATACTATTCCAGATGGAGGAAAAATGCAAAGAAATATTTATGCACGTATAATTATTTGTATGAGGTACATTGCTTAGTATTGAAAACAAGCATGGTCGGTCAAAAACCACGCCTACCTCCCATATAACATTCATGTATATAATGGTTTAAAATGGCATAACTTTCGATTTGTACAGTGCATTTCATTGATATTTGGTAGGTAGCTTAATATCATCATTACAAATGACACTACCAAAAGTGAGGTAATCCGCCCACTTTTATATAAACCTTCAAAAATGATTCTGTATCTTTAAAATAAAATAGATTAAAAAATTTAATTTAAAAAAAAAAACAATTTATAACTAGTAAGAAATGATCTTCCAATGAGCTGAAGCTAAAATACCCCCAGGGCCGAACCAAAGTATATTCAAAGTTTTAAGCAAACAATAAAAATGTTTATCTGTTTCAAACATTTGCGTCATAGTTTTACAGGAAAATATTCGCTTTTGTGTTTTTTTTTTTTTTTTGTTTCATACTCAGAGTCCATATTAAATATTAAAGCTTATTTGCAAAATCTCAAGTCCATATATTAATTTTTATGGAATTCTAAGAGATTTTACCGTTTCGATAAAGTCACTTTATATGGGAGGTAGCGTGGTTTTCATCTGATTTGGCTCATTTTTCAACTTGATGTTTTAACGCATAATTGAAGCCATCAAAAGAAAAATGGCTCACGTACTGAATTTATATTAAATTTTTATTTAGTTACACCTTTTAAGCTCTTCTTCCATATAAATTATTATATCTTCATAGCGTTACTTTATGACTTCCTAATGTTAAAAAAACAATAACAAAATTAACTAAACTAATAGCTGTCAGTTTCGGTTAGCTACTGTTGCCAAAATTAAATGGAACTTTAAGACGGATAAATGCAGCTGTTGAAGTTCATAGTCAAAGTCCACATTAAAAGCATTCATCTTCTGAACAATTTCAAGATTGATGACATTGTTTGCCATTAAGCTCGTGTTGACTTTATGATCAAAGTAACAGACTTTGTACATATATTACGAATACAACAACTGATACAAGTAGCTTATTTCCTGAATAGGCTTCATGATCAGGTTCAAGGATTGTCATCGGTTTATAATAGTTATGTATGTGGACAAAATTTTAAAACATAAAATACTAAATTTTTGAAATGTTAACGTCTTATTCAAAATTGTGATTTTGCACAATTTTCACATTTAATTTTATGAGTTTCAAAACAAAACAAAAAAAAAAACACGCAATGAAAGGAACCTACGCTGTTTGTGTGCTAAATAAACAAATCTTTTCAATAAAAATTTGTAGTAGAGTTTGGCTAGATCGGCAATGTGGTCATTTAAATTGTGCGACGAGTAACGCGTTACGTGATTTTCGCATGCTTATTATACACAACGAATTGGTTTTGTGTTCTGTGAGCGGTGCCTTTTAAGTGAACCGTTAATTTATAACCATCCGGTACTCAACAGTGAGCTTCCTTAGTTTACTATTATTGTATGGCTTTATTAGTTGTTAACAATGAGCACGAGCTATTTTGCATTAAATATCGATGATTAGCGTTACATAAAAATTAATAAGAGAAAAATCAGCAATTGTTTGGGTTTCAGCACGAAAAAGTGCAGGTTGGGAAAAATCTAAGCACTTGGGCGGTATAAAGTACCTGTCAAGGGACTAATATTGCGCTTTAATTTTGAAGCGTCATTAAGATTTGAACTTTTTAGAATTCAGTGATTTGGTTTAGTTTTATTTAATTCTTTATTAAAAAAAAGTTATTTTCTGTTTGTTTGTTTGTTTGACCTTTAATGAAATCTAAACGGCTGAACGGATTTTGCTCGAATTTGACACACACATTACTTATCTCGTCAAAGGAGTTCTTACACACTTTGTTTTGATCATGCCTCTTCCAACTCCGTTCAATTTATTCCAAAACCAAATAAAATACGGAAAAATAATTTTCTATTGTAACCAAGGCTTGCTTAACCGAGACACAAGATAGCATTTCATTTAATTTTTTTTTTTAAGAAACCGAAGGCATTGTATTGGGAAATATATGCAATCGTTTTACAATGATCAAAACATGGATTTAAAACGATTCTCAAAGTGAACTTTCTCAAAATGAAATATCATTAAAATACTCAGTTCCAAAATCTACAATTTGTGGTTAGTCATTATGTTATCAATTCCGGCAACATACAAACAACACACTAAGGGAAAAAAAATATTAAATTTATCCAAAAACTTTTTTAATTTATTTAAAAAGCGAGTCATTTTTGCACCAATAACGCATTTGCATAAATCGACTATGTAAATATTTAAAATTTATTTAAATATTTTCTTAATTAAATAAAATATTTAAATATTTAAACAGAATTAATAAAAAATATATTTAAATTGTGCACGAGTTTTTTCAAAATATCTTTCAAATATTTAATATTTGAAAATAAAACTATCGCATTTAAAGAAAATGTATATAAAAATACTGAATTTAAAGAACAACATATTAAAATTCAATAAGAATTAAAATGTATAAGAAGAAAAATATGCAGGTAAATGACAACCAGAAAATATCAAGTCGTCACTCAACCCTATCTCAATCCATAAAACGACCACCCATCGCATTCACAAATCATCTCGCCCAAATATCCACCCTATATTACCCTTGCAACATTAACTAAATGAGAACTATAAGAACTGCAAATGCAAGAAATAAACTGCAGGAACAGAGTGCGTTGCTGTTGCTGCTTGTCGGAATATGTGTGTACGTGTGCGATGCTGTTGCTGCTTGCTTGTGTGGAATATGTGTGTACGTGTGTTATAAATAAAATTCAAATACGGGAAAAAAACGAGTTGTAAGGAAAACATTTGATTTATCCACGTAAATATTTAAATAAAATTTATACTCAGGCGTGGATAATGCTAATATTCGTTATTTCCCTTAGTGTAAGAGTTCTGATAACAAAGCTCATGTTGATCTTCCACGAGGTGAGAAATATGAAGTATTTATAACTTTAAAAGTGTTTATCTCGAAATCACTTTTTCGCGATTGGTTGTGATATAAACTTATCGCAAGAATTATCCGATTTGAATAATTTGCACCACATACTTTAAACACCGGTCATTCTCGTCGGTACTAGAATTTTGAGGGAAGCTCCAAATACAATGGAACTGGACCTACCCTGTAGTTCGGCTGGTGAAAGCATATCCCTTTGGACATGCCATTTCTCAATCCTTTACAGGAACACCCTGTATAATAGGGATAGCATGTTAATACTCTGTCATCGGACGTGTCATACCAAGTAGCAGGTCCGCCGACCTACAGGGTATTTTTAGTCCCAAAAAATAAATTTTTTTTTAAAAATTTTGATATTTAAATGCTACAGTTCCATTATTTTTTGAACGATCCTCTTCAGACCAGTACCGACGATAACGGCATTTATTCTTAACATATTTCCGTTTTGCTTTTTATTTTCAGAAAACGCAGAAACATTTTTTGATAACAACCAGCGACATACAATTTTTTTTTTTTGTTGGTTTACTTTGACATCATATCTAACAATAACAACAACAACAATAATTTATTTAATATAAATGGTATTTTATCTATTCAATAAAAAAACCGTTTGTCGATATCTTTTACAATTTTCGCGTAAATTAATTTTTAGAGAAGCATTAAATTTTGGATCTTTACTGCAAACATTCTAGCATAACTCCTTTAATTTGAAAGAATATTAAAACAACAAACTGTTTACAATTTATGTTAAAATAAAATCCCGAGTAGCACCGGGCATATCCGCTAGTTCAAAACAAAACTGAATTAATCAAGAAAGAATTCGTGCGCATGGGGAAATTCTTATTATAATTTTTTATTCAAATTTTTAGCTGATTAGTTTTTTGATTTAAAGTTTTTTAAAGGCCTTGAAAGAAACGCTCTTTTCCGATTATTTTTTTTTTTTTTTGTTTTTGTTAATTTTTAATCAAACATATATTGTGCATGTTACAATTTTAAGCAACATTCTGTAAACTTAATAGTTTAAAATATTATCACTTAATAGCATAATTAACCATTTTAATGGTGTTTCGAACAATAAAACATTTCAGACAGAAGGTTGTATGAAGCTTATCTGTTGTTTTTTTTTTTTTTATTTTTTTTTTTCTGCAAACGATGTGGATCAAAATGCATTGCCATGTTTGTAGATTTCACTTTCAATCATATCGATAGACCTTCATTTGTCATATTTGAAAGCTTTGACCTTATATTTTCTTTAATAAAGCATCTTTCATCTACAACAATGCACAAAAATATTTTTGTTTTTGTATTTTGCATTAATTTCGACAAACACTTTTGTTCTATAAAATCTTCATAGTTAAGGCTCTTGACACTTTACTACCTAATAGGAAATGAATTTTTCTCCTCCAACATTTTGTTGTCAACATTTTTATTAAAGGTCTATCTAACAATAGAAATAATGTATGTATTTGTGACAAGATAAAAAAATATAATCAACACCTGTTGGACCTGGATTATAGTTGAATATAGTTTAAAAAAGAAAGAGGAGATAAAGGCGTAATAGTTTATAATTGGTTATAATACACCAATGCACGAGTTCTATTCACACGAGCATATCGACTCATAACCGCCAAAATATCTTAAGCTCCAAAAAGAAAATTTTACAGGAGAAGGTTTTTTTTAATTATCTTTGCTATTAATTTTATCTTTTATCTCGTATCTCTTTGCTATTAATTTTATTTTAATAATTTTATCTCTTATATTGATTAATTTCTTTTAGAGAATTTCATCTTAAGCGACACTTTGCTGTCATGAAAAATGTAAACAAACATGTAGTGTGTACTTAAGCTAAAATTGCTTTTGGTTTAAATCAGTGTCGGCCGACGCCTATGCACACGTGCTTCGTGAAACTTCGGTTTATTACACCGACATAAAACTGGCTGTCGTGCTTTTACACCAGTGGTCGGCAAAATTAAAAGTGAGACTGTATTAGTGAGAGAAGAAAAGTTGCACTGAAAGAATTTGTATACTTAAAACTGATTGCGGAAAAGAACTAGCAGAAAATGGAAAAGTATTTCATAATAAATATTAAAAATTATAAATATTTAAATACATAAATATTTAATAATTTGGCAATAATATAAAAAAAATTAATGTATTTTGTAGGTATGACTTTACTTAAGCTCGTATGATACTTCATGCATTGTTATTAACGTTTCTCTCAATTTGTTGCTCGTTAAGATTCGATCAAAAAAGTAGTCTTTTGAAATTTTAGTTTACGTCTGAAGAAAATAATAGAAGAAAAAAAATATGCTGTTCCTTGTTTAATAAGAACGAGAGCGATGTTTTTTTTACTATTATAAAAACCAAAAGTTCAGCTGATTTTGTTATTCAAGATCACTGTTTGCTATATATTCGTCGAGATCGAAAATTTCGGAGCATTTTCTTATAAGCATAATACTTTTCAAATGATTTTTGTTTATTCTATTACGCTTTGAAGAACATATGAAATTTAAATCAGAAAAAATTTGTTCACATAAATAAAAAGAAGGGAAAAACGAAAGCAATTTCTGATATATTTTTGTTAATTCAGGATAAACTGGTCTAAGTTTTTCCAGAACTCGGAAATGTTAATTTTATCTTGAGTGTTTACTTCGCTTCGAAGTATTATTAATTCGGATTGAATGTGAAACTCATGCAAGCTCACATTACATTTAAAAGGATTTTCAACGACATCAATCAATGATTTAATTTTCTCAAAATCCTTAAACCTGTCTTCAAAATTATTTAATAAAGTTAATATTATATTAGCATATTCAGCTTTTTTAGCAGCTTTATCATTTGTATATATGAGTGCAGTATTTGCAAAATTTGAAAAATCGTTGGATTGAAGTTCGCATGAGAGTAGAAATAATGTTGTCTTAAAATTCATTATTTTATTAAAAGAATCATAAATATTTCGGTTTTTTCCTTGAAGGTCAAGGTTAATGTCATTGATATATTTGGTTATATCTGTTAGAAAGGCTAAATCTAAAAGAAATTCATTATCCTGTAAGGCCTGCACTAAAAACGCAAATTCTTTTGAATTCTCATTATTTAAAAACTGAAGAATTTCTACACGAAGGTCAAATAATCTCTTAAGAGAATCACCACGGCTTAGCCATCGAACTTCAGTATACATTTTAAGATCGAAATAATCAGCGTTATTGATTTTTAAAAAATTAACCAGTTTTCTGTGGGTTAGTGAGTTATGGCCCCCTCTTATTTTATTTATTATGTACTCTGCAGTTTTCATAGCTGAATGATAATTTAAGCATTTCGACGCAAGAGCAAGTTGGTGAATAACACAATGGAAATTGAAAACACGAATTCCATTACTTTCGAGCTGTCCTACAAATCCATTTTTTTTCCCAGTCATAACGAGTGCTCCATCTGTGCATACCCCAGTTAACTTATTCATGTCCGCAATTGAGAATAACTTTTCATTTAGAACATCGAAAATTGCTTTTCTTGTTACATTTGCTTGTAAGGGCTCTATAGTAAACATAGACTCAGAAACTTCACAGGTCGAGTAGACACATCGAATACAAACGACTAATTGGCAAACATCATTTATATCCGTGCTTTCGTCTAAACATATTGAAAAAAATTGGCATTTGTTTAGTTTTTTCTTAATTGCAGATTCAATAAATAAGCCTATTTCTTCAGTACGGCGAGCTATGGTTCTAGGTGAACAGGGGATCGACTCCATAACTGTACTGGATTCAAAATTAATTCTTCGCAAAATTTGAATAAAAAGATTTTTAATGAATATCCCGTCTGAAAATGGTCTTCCCTGCTTTGATAGTTCTACACTTATTAGTGTTGATAATGATAATTTAAGCTGATTCTGATGTTCTTCAGTATATTTTTTTTCTTCTTCTAAAGAATCATCCATCCACAACTTAAGTCTATCAAAAAAATATTTTTTTTTCTCTAGAAAAAGTTTTTCCCTGTCAAAGTCATCAATTTCCTCATATTCATTATGAAAAGATTGGTAATGCCTTTTCATAGCTTGTTCTGTTTTTATTTTCAATGACAAGTAGCACAATAAACACTGCATGCCATCAAAAGCGTTTGGCAGCATAAAATATTTTTTGCTTGTTGCATGGCCTGACATATTTGCACGAATAAATCTCTATGTGTACGGTCAAAATAATTGAGTATCAAGAGAAACGATGCTGTTTCGCCATTGGTTGTTTGTTAAATGAGCGAAAGAGCATAAGAATATGTGTGACTCTCCCAAAGCATCTGCTTCATGGGCGCCGATCACTGTTTTACACCGACGCTGCCGATTATTCGTAGCAAGAGCGCTCAGTCGATGTTTCGCTTTTGGCTAGTTAACACCACGCTTCTATGCAACTTATGCGCGCAATTTATTACGTAATTTTAAATGCTTACACGTAAAAAAATGTTCAACCAAATTTGGGAATTAGCATATTTTTTCTTTAAAAATTGTTTTGGGGAAGCGAAAACTTAATTTGTCAGAAGAAAGTAGGGTGCGCTATCAGTGTTTTTTTATTTTGAAGTAATATGCAATATAAATACTATTAGTACTATTAGGAGTCGGTAAAATGTTATTAGTAAAATATTACTTTCCAAATAAATATGTAATATTGATATTAATAATAAATATATGCATATTGATATTATTAATAAAATATTAATATTAATGTTATTATTAATTATTATTAATAACGCGGCCCCTAAACAATAAATAATATTGCACATTATTTACCTAGTAAGAAATTTCATTAATTTCAATTCACTTTCATATAAAAAATTTCTTTAAGCCTCTTGCGAAGTAAAATTTTCACAGTGTAAGCCAAAGAGAGATTCTTTGCTCTCACATGGGCGCACACTACTACAAAACTGAAAGAACTGTGTATGTATTTTTTTGGCCGACACTGGTTTAAATTCATAATCTAATTTCGTACACCTATGAAATTTTGACAGATGATGTAAACCATCGCAAATTATCGATTTTCATCAAAAAACATAAATCGGATATTATGTCGCTTAAGATATTTTGGCGGTTATGAGTCGATATGTAAAAATATATTTCTTGGTTTAGACCATTCTGCAGTTATTCATAGTTCTCAGAGCAACATAAAAAACTCAGAAACTTTGCAAAACAGTTACAACTAACTTATTCTTGTTAAATATAAATAGTAAATATTTAATGTATTTGTAGTACTTGGTATCGGTGTTAAGAACAATACCCTTTGCCACAAGTAAAACTATATTGAAATATTCAGGAGGAAAGTACCATATGGCAACATGTTTTTAGAATATGTATTTCTTTTTAGTTGTAACCGTAGATATTGATTAAAATAAAATCATTTTGAAATTTTAGCAATACCTAGGGTTCAATATAGTTTGTATTTTAAGCCTGTTTTCAAAAGACTATTTTTCAGAATTAATCTATTATTTTTGATCCTTTTTGCTGTTTTTTAATTGATTGATGAAATTTTTAACGAAACTTTAAGACTATTACAAGAAAAAAAAATAATATGAGTATCTAACCTTTCCCCTTGGGTTATGAAGAACAATATCAGTTTATAAAATGAACTATATGTTGGAGTTCCAGATAATGATTTTCTTACAAAATACAAATACATTACACTCTCACAAATTAGAACTCTCACAAATTCGAATCGTCCAGAAATTAGAACCTGCCATTTCAATATTTAACGCTCTGAAATTAGAATCTGGTTCTAATTTCTGAACGTTTCTTTATTTATTAAATTCATAAGTGATCTTTGCTCATTGATATAAATATTAAAAGGTGAATTACATGAGTTTTATGTTTATAGCATGTTCAAACCGAGCAGTTAATTATGTTAAATCAAGTTAATGAAGTTAAATCGAAAAACGAGTTCTGAAATGAAGTTCTAATGAAGTTAAATGCGTACAATTGTTGTTGGAAATTTAACGTGTTAAATGATTTAACACGTTTCGAAACTCGTTAAATCACTGGTTTGTGTTCTTGCTAACGTCCGAAAAGCTTTTTTTGCTTTTTAAACGCAGCCAAATCTGACAAGAGCTTTTTATTTTGATGTTTTGAATGTAATATCATGTTCAAACCGACTTCATTTAACGTGTTATTCGAAAAAAGCTTTTTTTTTAACATCATCGTTCATACTGCCTTAACTAGTTTCAAAATGTCAGTTTATTTGTTTATATTTTGAAAGAAATAAAAAATTGTTTATTCAAAAATATAAAAAAAATAAAAAAAAAATAAAAAAAAATAACAAAAAATTCAAATACATTCAAAAATTTGTCAAAGAATTAAGAAAAATTTGTCAAAGAATTTATTTGTTTACATTCAAAACATCAAAATAAAAAGCTCTTGTCAGATTTGGCTGCGTTTAAAAAGCAAAAAAAGCTTTTCTGACGTTAGCAAGAACACAAACCAGTGATTTAACGAGTTTCGAAACGTGTTAAATCATTTAACACGTTAAATTTCCAACAACAATTGTACGCATTTAACTTCATTAGAACTTCATTTCAGAACTCGTTTTTCGATTTAACTTCATTAACTCGATTTAACATAATTAACTGCTCGGTTTGAACATGCTATAAACAAATAAATTCTTTGACAAATTTTTCTTAATTCTTTGACAAATTTTTGAATGTATTTGAATTTTTTGTTATTTTTTTTATTTTTTTTTTATTTTTTTTATATTTCTGAATAAAAAATTTTTTATTTCTTTCAAAATATAAACAAATAAACTGACATTTTGAAACTAGTTAAGGCAGTATGAACGATGATGTTAAAAAAAAAGCTTTTTTCGAATAACACGTTAAATGAAGTCGGTTTGAACATGCTATTAGAAAAAACATTAAATATTAATAAATAAACATAGCTTTGTCTTTACATACATTTTTTTGAATCAGTTTCATTCTTTTTTTTTTAATTTCTGTGAAAAAAGAAAACGTCCAGAAATTAGAACATTTCAGAAATTAGAACCACCCGTGGAACTAAGTGGTTCTAATTTGTGAGAGTCTACTGTACTAAATGAAGCTTATATCCTTACTTTCCTTTTTTTTTAAATTCAATGAGACATCTGATAAAAAATTTATTTAAAAATTTTGTTTATATGCACAGAACCCAAAAAAAAAAAATGTTCGTGACCGTACCCCACTGATATATTCATATATACCTATTATAGGGTTTTTTTTTAGAGGTACAAATTTTTTGAGGACAACTATATGTTAGTATTGACTCAAATATGAACTGACAATACATTGAAAGTCCTTGGTGTTCTGGTTCTCTTGTTACTGGATGTTATCAATAAGTTACATTGGGTAGTGCACAGAACCAAAAACGTACTTAATAACAAAGAAAATGTATTATACATTAAAATTGGTACAAAGTACGAGTTCCTTGGTTCAATAAATCTTTGTTCTTACGTTATTTCTTCGATATGTTATGAAGAAAAATGATTAATTAATGATATATACAACTGTTACAATAAGTTAGTCTGTCCTTTGAAATTTTAAAACAATATCAAGATATATTTTAAAAAATCAGTTTCTTATTGAGATAAAATTCTCTAATGGTTTTTTAGATATTATAACACAAGAACTGGAACAGAACAATTAATGAACACGAACAATGAACTGTTCCTTAAAATTAAGAACAACGATTCATTGAACCAAAGAATTCGTTCTTTGGGGCAATGAATAGTTCTTAAAAATCAATGAATTTCGCTTTATGAACGAGATTCTTTGATTTTAAGAACAATATTTGGTTCAGTGTGGTTGGACAAACTAAACACTTTTTTCATGTTATTTTTTTTAAATAACTCTCTTACTTTTATTTATAAATTTTGTTCACTTGATTTTATAATAAAACAATTATTTTAATGTTTAATCTTGATCTTTGACAATTTCACTCTACGGAAAACTGCTACTACTTAGTATATAACCCGCTTTGTCTACGGTACGTATTTCAAGACAATCGTTTTTAAGGAATTAAGGAGTTACTCCAGTTTATTTTAATTGGGAAATTTTAAAGTTTTTTTGAAGCGAAGCTTTTTACGCCTCGTTCTGTGATTTGCTGGAGTGAAATCTGAAAAAACGACACTCTTTTCCGACACATTTTTTCTTAGAATTTATGTTGTTTTTTGCTTGCGTCTATTGCAACAAGAAAATGTTATATTTAAAATAATTTTTTTTCTGCTGCAGGAATTGAACTTATTCCTCGTCGACTGATAGTTTAATGCTCTAAACATCGAACCATAAGATTTCGTTGTGAAATTTCGCCGATTCAATATTAAGTATTAACTAAAGCTATGTCGTAGAAGATCACAATAATATATAGGATTTTGTATTGGTTTTACAAACAAGAGTACTAAAAAACAAAAATGTTGCTTTTACTTACTACCAGAGGTCGTTCTGCTTAAAGTTAAGTTAAGCAAGTTTTCGTGCTTATTAAATATATTGCTCTACGTTCTAAGCAACAATGTTGCCTCAAACTTGTTGAATGTTTGTCTTTCAACTTTAGAGTAGCTGGCCCGGTGAAAAATTAAGCAACTAAAAATTAAGTTGCACACGCGGTAAGAATCGAAAATGTGCTGATACTTACAAGCAGAGTTATAAAAACATGCCCACGAGCTTCTCAGTAGGGCGTATCGAATTACAATTTTTTTTCGAATTTCACATTCTAAGAGGTCTCAAAAGTTACATGGGGTTGTCAAGATCACCCAAAAAAGTTTTTAAAGAAAAAAAGGATGTCTTCCTGTTCCGCAAGGACAAAGCTGTTTTTTGAGGAAAACAGTAAAAAATAACGACCTTAAAATGCTTTGACTTTTATAAAAATACTACGAATGTCTTAAAGCAAAAGTAAGTATAGTCTTAAACTAGTAATATATTGCTAAACACGATGCCACTCTCCATTTTTATTCACAGTGTCTTGTGTGAAGGATAGCATAGTACTTTTGATTGTTACCCAATAGTCAAAATTTTGGTGCACGCAAAGAAATTTTTCGTTTACCACAACTGAAAAATTCACCAACTATACTTCGTTTGCGAGCTGTATTTGCCGCAAACGAATATTCAGTTGTCACAACTTAAAAATATATCTTATATATATAAACCGCAAGCTATTTCGGTCATTATTATTTATTATATTAATAATCTTTCTCATTATGTCCTTCCGTCTTCTTATGGATTCCACCTCTGTTGCTATCTTCGTCCGCGTATTAAGCAAACTACCAATTTCCTTATATAGTAAAAGTTTGTCCAAAAAGTAACTCTAAACTATAAGCGTTATGTTTATACAACGAAGGGAAAAATAAACAAAATTTTCAGTTGGGAAAAACGAAGTTTTCAATTGCTGCAATTTAAAAATCACTCGCGTTTATGACAAACGAAATTCATTTCCTGCAACTAAATGACTCGTTTCTCACAACTGAAAATTTTGTTTATTTTTCGTTCAACGCTTATGACAACTGTTGAAACGTTTGCAATAAACGATTTCAAGCACGACAAACGAAGTTCGTTTGCGGCAAACTGGTGATAAACGTTTTTTTTCTTTGCGTGTGGTGTTAATTATAGTGTTAATGTATTAAATTTGGCGAATTAATAATTATTATAATTTTGCATATGCTTTTCTTATTTTTGAGAAATGTATGCTTGAATGCTATTTTTGAACTTTAAAAAAAAAAATTAAAATAATATTTTCTATCTAGGCTATCAGAAATGGTACCGACAGTAATTTTCTCAATTTGGATTCTTCAAATATTTCTGAACAACACCCTGTCTAAAAGTTGTCATTTAAAATACCAACTTTAGTCTACGATTTTATTTTCTACTTTGATATTTTTTTTATGAAATTTTTGGATTCGGTTGGTCCAGGCACTGTTTAACGTACTCAGCCACGGCCGCTACTTAATCCTTCTAACGGCCGCCACATTCTTAACTTACTTCTTAAAAAGAAATATCTTAATAACTATGTTCCGAGTTGGTTTGACAAATCACTTTATCGTTTATAATATCTAGTCGTCAATAATTGTTACTAATCAATTGAGGCAAAAAAAAAAAAAAAACGGTTATACATAGATGGAAAAAAAATCACAGCCACGCGACTGCAATCGCCAATATTACAGGTGCTTACCGCTATATCGCTGACACAGAGGTGAAGTTGTGTTTGCCGGAATGCATGCATGTGTGAGTGTGTGTTATGCTTAAATGATAATGTGCTTGGATGTTACAGTGCAACGACAGCGAATCCAACAAAACACCAACAACCTACATACAACAAGTTACATAAAACCTGAACTTGAATAATTTTAATATCTGTTAACATTTTGCGTTGATTAAGCTGCTGTTTATGTTTTTCTTTTAAAAATTATTTGATTGGATTGCAGAGTGAAATAAAATAAAAAGTTAATTTATACAAAATGTTGATTGTGTTTGCATGCTGCTGTTGTTTTTATTTGATTTGATTAATTTTTGTAATTGTTTTGGAAGTTTTTGAAAGAACGCAAAAAAAATTTTGTTACCAAGAAGTGGGTAGTTGCTGTAAGTCACGTGACTGAATTTAATAATTACAAAACTACAAAGTATGTCGGCGTACTAATTAATATTTTCCGAATATTTTTTTTTTTGCTAATTTATTACACGCAGGTTAATGTTTTGATGGAAGGTTAAATTAAAAAAAAAAAATACCATGTAGTCAAGGATAAAAATTAGATGTTCATTGCGAGAGTGCAATGAACAGCACTCTTGCAAATTGTTAACAGATAATTAATTAATTTAATTAATTACATTATTAATTTAATTAATTACATTATTAATAGATTAAATACAAAATACAAAATTAATTTACAACTAACTACATTCTGATGTTCAATATGGACACGTGACGAAACACAGTTTAACACATGCTCCAATAAGTCCTGAGACTAACTACTAGGTAGCACCTCTGACGAAATATCGATATAATATTTCGATAGTTCCAACCTTCAAACAATACGTGTAAAATTTCATGACAATCTAACGTTTAGTTCAGTTGTTGCAGTGATTTAAGTGACGCTACTGTTGATATTTTCAAAATAATGCATTCAAAGCAATTCAGTGAGTTGATTTATCACTGTTTTTTTATGGGAAAAAATACCGTCCAAGCTGAGCAATGGCTTCGAAAGTGTTATTCGGACTATGCTCCGTCAAAACCAACCATTTGCCTATGGTATGCTGAGTTCAAACTTGGTCGTATAAATACACAAATGATGCTGAACATTCAGGACGCCCAAATGAGGCAGTTGTTCCACAAAACATAAAAAAAGTACACAAATTGGTATTGGCCGACCGTAAAGTGAAGGTGCGCGAGATAGCTAAGGCTCTGAAGATATAAAAAGGTAGTGTGCTTTCCAAACGGGTGCCGCGTTTTCTCACACCGGACCAAAAACAACAACGTGTAGATGATTCGGAGAGCTGTTTGGCACTGTTTTCAAAATATAAACATGAATTTTTGCGTCGGTATATGACAATGGATCAAACATAGATCCACCATTACACACCGAAATCAAAACTGTCGTCAGTTGAGTGGAGAGCAACCGATGAAAGCAGGCCAAAGCGACCAAAAACACAACAGTCGTCTGGAAAGGTTATGGCAGGTGTAATTTGGGATGCGCATGGAATTTTGTTCATCGACTATCTCGAAAAGGGAAAAACAATCAACAGCTATTATTATATAGCGTTGTTGGAGCGTTTGAAGGATGAAATCGCGAAAATCCGCCCCATGTGAAGAAGAAAAGAAAAATTATAAACTAAAGTATTGTTCTGGGGTCATGATGAGACATTAAGGTACATTGAAAAAGGCAAAAAGGTAACTTAGCTATACATATAAATATAAAAAATAAAAATTTGAATACACCAAAAAGCAACAAATTCAGGAACATTAAAATTAAAACTATTAAAAAGATATAACTACACTTAATTTCAAAAGTTGGCACTAACATATTTGCACAGAGATTGGAGTTTTAACAGTTTTAATATCAAATTTAAAGTACACCTCCCCCCCCCCCCCCTTCCTCCCAGCAGGTTAGAATGGAAAATCCAAAAATCCAATGGTAGATACATTCATATCTATTTATATTGTTTTGATAAAATATATTACATATATTATATTACATAAAAATATACGAGGGCTACAACATATATTTCGGGAATAAATATAAACAACGAATTCTTTTTTTCATTTTGAAATAAAAAGAACAAATTTTTTCAATTTTGGCCACGGTACCACTCTTGCATATTAAGAATATACTAAAAATAGTAGTATAGTACCAGTGGCGGATCTACAAACGGGCTGAAAGGGCTTAGCCCCCCCTTGGAGAATTTTTTGTATGTAAAAAAAATTAAAAAAAATCCTAAAAGACGTTTCAGACCCCCCCCCCCACTCTTTGGCGAATTATAGATCCACCACTGTATAGTACAGTACCTAGTTACTTACATTACTTTATTAATTTCCTGAATATAGTAACGTCGTTATTGAATAATATGACAATAGGTTTGCGGAAACGAAAATACGATGCGTGAACGTTGGAAATAACATGAACTACTTAAACTTGAGCAATTGAGCAAAAGCAAAAACAAAAGCAGAAGCAAAAGCAAAAGCAAAAGTAAAAGAAAAAGAATAAATAAAAATAAAATTAAAATAAATTATTAGGACCAGAATTTCGATAAGGATTAGGACATGTATATTGGACTTAGAAAGAAGATTGGGAAAAGGCAAAGATACAAGGAATACAACAAGGATTTGGACACACTAAGAGCAAGATTTAGGACGAAATTTGTGACAAGAAATAAGAAAAAGAAACTGGAGCAATGATGAGGTAAGGAATTTGGACATGGGTCAAAACAAAAATGTTGACAAGGTATAGGACAATTATTAGGACAAATATAAGAAATATATAAGAATAAGGATGAGAACGAGTACAAATGAATGGATAGGAACAAAAAATAAGGATAACGATAAAGATATTTTGTCACGTTAGAAACTACGGGAGTGTCCACGATACAACCAACTTCTTTTTTTACATATTTTATTAGGAAATATCGTCAAAGATATGTTTTCTATATTTTCAGAGTAAAATTTCAATTTAAAAATTATTTACAATAGTAAGGGTTAGTAAGGGTTTGAAAAACTGTAAACGCGATTTCCTTGAAACCCCAAGTAAAATCATTTCTGGCTGATCACATGATTTTAAAAAGTACTCATTGCATACACTGATTTTTTAATGTATCCCATTTTTGGCTATCGCAGAAACTAGGATCAAAAATTTCTATCGAAAATTACCCAATTTTCAAACCTAAAAACAGTTTTTTTTTTTAGAAACGTTTATTATTTTGCTTTCTTAGGATATATGAAGACCTTCTAGTTGATACCATCAACTCCAGCGTTATTATTTTAGATGTTTCCTTTGGAGTATCCTAAAACCTTTAAAGCCCATAAGGACCTATGTTAAAATAAATAAAAAAATATTTATGCTCTGAAAAACTTAAAAATAATCTGACAACATTTCAAAATGATATCTTTTTTCTTTCTTAAAATTATTTTCCTTTTTTGCCCTCGGTCGTCTCTTGAATTCCGGGTAGCAGAGGTCCCGGATTCGAATCCCGGCCAGACACTTAAACATTTCTTCATTGCCTCCCTCATTTTAATTTAACTGAAGTACAAAATTATTCAATACTAATAACCAAAAATTTTAGTTGGTTGCTACATCAAAATGTTTCACGGCATATGTGTTTTTTGTCATGGAACTGTTAATCCAATGTATTAGAATTCTCTTACTGTGAGGCATGTTCTATAAGGAGTTGAAATATTTATGGCACTTTCACTCATTCCATAATAATCGTATAGAACACCGATCAACTTATTTTTAATGTAAATGAGTAACTTGAATTCAGTCGTACTTCCTTTCTAATGTACACGGTAAGATTTTCATTTAATTGTGTTAATGAAAACGTATAATTACAGAAATAAAACTGTATTTAAAAAGTAAGTTGGAGTTGGCCACAACAATAGAAAAAAATATACAACCACCGGCTGTACAAGTTTTGTTTGTAATTAACAATAACAATCATTTGCTTCTTTAGAATACAAATTCAAAAAAACTTCATCAAAATAAACGTCTCAAAACTGACGTCACGAACACTGTAGTGTTAATTCGCATTCTTGTCGAGTGTTCGTTTCACACAAATAAAGTTTGACAGCAATTAGCATGAGTTTAAATGTACACATCTTGTACAGAGCGCACTCACGAATCAATATATTAAAGTGAATTTAATTTTAAATTCGAGGCTTTATATTTAAACATAGCAGGTTGCCACATATGCCGATGACGTCTGTTGCAGACATATTCAAAACAATTAAAAATATATTCACACATTTGCAGTTAATGTGTTAATTCTTAAAAACAACAACGGAAACAATCACACAGTGTGTCGCCGTAACCGGAAGTGATATAAGTACGAGTATGAACAGCAATTCTTAAGGGTACTTAAACCATTGAACCATGGAGAACTGCCAAAAGGTACTCGTAGAAAACTTGAAAGTTATTTGAGTGAATGTTTTATTAAGGAATTATTTGGTCGATTTATTTGTATTTAAATACTTGGATGTATAGCAATGTTCGATTAACACACAAAAATAAAGCTTCAAGAATGTTTTGAGGTAAAATGTATTCTCATAAGAGTTCACAGTTGGAGTCTTAAAAGTTAAGAAAATTTAATTAACGCACTTAACCGGCTGATCAACTTTCTTCATATTTTGACGTGACAACATTATGTTTTACCGCACAGGTTTCCAAAAAAGGTTGAAAAAACATTTTTCTAAAATGCGACAGCGTTGCATAGAAATGTTAACAAAGGTAATGACATGACATTAAAGGTTTATTTTTTACTTTATGATAAAAATAAAATAACTAAGGAGTCATCGGGAATCGAAGAGTGTTGCCCAAGCAAAGAAACCTCAAATTTGTTGGCGTACAAAATATTACGCCAGTAAAGAATACTTTTTAACCGACTTCAAAAAGGAGGAGGTTCTCAATTTCGTTGGTTTGTCCGCTTTTTTTTTTTTTTTTTTTTTTTTTTTTTTTTTTTTTTTTTTTTTTAATGTATGTACATCGATAACTCCTAAACCACTTGCCCGATTGCCGTCATTTTTTGTCAACAGATAGATACCATGAACGCGGAGGTCCTTTTTTAAAAAAGTGGGCGATATTCGACAAAGGGGCGTGTCAATATAAGAAAAACACTGTATTTCAGTTAATATTGACACTAGGGTACTGAAATTTACAGTAAAAACACTGAGGTAGACACAATTATTACAAATTACGATCAATAAAGTGGGCGTTATTTGACAAAGGGGTGTGGTCATATTAAATAAACACTGTATCTCAAATAGTATTGACACTAGGGTACTGAAATTTAGTACAGGGGTAGACACAATTTTAAAAAATTACTGTAAAGAAAGTGGGCGTTCTTCGACAAAGGGGTGTGGCAATATTAGAAACACACTATATATCGAATAATATTGACACTAGGGTGCTGAAATTAAGTGCGTGGGTAGGCATACTTATCACAAATTACAGTCAATAAAGTGGGCGTTGTTTGACAAAGGGGTGTGGCAATATTGGAAAAACACTGTATCTCGAATAGTATTGACACTAGGGTAATGAAATTTAGTACAGGGGTAGACACAATTTTTAAAAATTACTGTAAAGAAAGTGGGCGTTATTCGACAAAGGGGTGTGGCAATATTAGAAACACACTATATATCGAATAATATTGACACTAGGGTGCTGAAATTTAGTACATGGGTAGGTACAGTTACTGAAAATTACGGCAAAAAAAGTGGGCGTTATTCAACAAAGGGGCGTTTCAATATTTTAAAAATACTATATCTTAGATAATATTGACACTAGCGTATTAATATTTGGTATGCAGGTAGATAGGTAGGTAGAATCATTAAAAAAGTAAGCGGGATTGTACACAGGAAAGTACTATATTACGGTTAATATTGATACTTGTAAACTGAAATTTGGCACAGGGCTAGCTAGAATCATTATAAGGTACGGTAAATAAAGTGGGCGGGATTATAGAAAGGACGTGGCACTAAAAATTGTAAAGAAACAGAAATGGAAAATACCCAACAAACTTTCAGGAATTAATAAAATAAATTTTTTAAGAACAAACTTTCATGTTTGAAATATTCCTCAAAAATACTATTACATAAAATATTTCATATTCTCTAAAAAGGAAGAAATAAAAACTTTTTAACAAAAAAAAAACCGACTTCAAAATCACTACAAAGTAAAAAATAATTTTAAATAATTTTTCCTATTCATTTCTTGGTCATATTTTAAAAGCTATTTATATGTGTTATAATATTGGAAATCTTATCATTTTCATTTTTTCTATTTTGTTTTATTATCATCAATATATTAATTGCTTTATGAACATAAAAGCTTTGAAGTCGGCGCTCATCTTTGACACACAATCATGATCTTTTACCATCCGTGCACTATTTGGCGCCTTGGTGACACTGTAGTAATTTTAAAAGCTTTGTACACATTAAAATTCTCACAAAACTGGTTTGGGTGAGCTTGTAAAGCTCATATTGAATATGACATAGTGTGTAACAGCTGCACAAATAATACATGGAATACATTGGCTACATTCAGCGTACTCAAAAATTGCCAATTGAAAGAAAAAAAATCGCTAAGAAGCTTTTATATTCATAAAGTTAACAATATTTTTATGATAAAACAAATTAGAAAAAATTAAAATAAAAAAATTTCGACATAGTAAGATAAGCGCCGACTTCAAAGCTTTTATGTACATAAAGCAATTAGTATATTGATGATAATAAAACAAAATAGAAAAAATGAAAATGATAAGATTTCCAATATTATAACACATATAAATAGCTTTTAAAATATGACCAAGAAATGAATAGGAAAAATTATTTAAAATTATTTTTTACTTTGTAGTGATTTTGAAGTCGGTTTTTTTTTTGTTAAAAAGTTTTTTTAGCCCTCATGACAAAAGGTGCAAGATCGAAAAATGCATCAAACTAATGCATCACCTAACGACGGAATTATAACTCGTCGAGCACATGCGTACGGTAAATGTTATCAAACTGAAGTGAAGGTCATACTTGGTCATACGACAAAAATAAAAAATATAAATATTATGACGTCGTCAGGTCAAGCATGTAGTAAGTAGGTTAAGCAACAAATATTCTATATTGTTGCATGGAATTATTACTCGTAAAATTAAATGCCTGCTACAATAAATTTTATTTTAGGACAGTAAAAAATTATACTTTGACATCATAACGAAAATAAAAAATGTTGGAGCCAATACACCAAGGAGGCAACCACTTAATATAGTAAAAAAACAATAGCGATGAAAAAACGTTGCAAGTAATTATAACTCCGTGACTATTGGCGATACGGTAAATTTTATGGAACGACAGGAAAGGTGACATACTCGGACACATTATAAGACAAAAAATTAATGGCGTTAGTAGAGGTTAGTAGAGGTTTCACTGTATTGGAAGGATTAGAAAAACGATGTGGGCAAGATAAGGAGTAGAACACAGTTATGGACAAAAGTTAGAGCATGGAAAAAAATTAGCCATAGAATAGGACAAAAATTCATGCAAGGATTGAAAAAAGGACTATGACAAGGATAAGAACAAAGATTTAGATAAAGAATAACTCGATAAATGGGACAAGGAATAGAACAAGGATTTGAACACACTTATGACAAGATTTAGAATAATTATTGGGAAAAGAAGTGGGATAAGATTTTGGAAAGGAATTCGAACAAGGATAAAGTCAGGAATTTGGGTATTTGGAGTAAATCAAGAGTTTGGACAAGAAGTAGGATAGTTATTAAAACCAAAATAAGAATAAGGATAAGCATCTGAACAAGTTTGGGAACAAAGAAAAACAAGGACAAGGATAAAGATATGCTGTGACGTCAAAATCTATGGGTGTGTCTCTGATACGCATCCAAATTCCTTAAACAATAATTCTAAAAATTGCCAGTTTATTTCTATCTACTAGTACACTCTATATGAACCTAAATAATATCATTGTTTAATTTTTTTTTTAATATTAGAAAGAGTAATAAAAAAATGGCAGAAAAAAAAATGTTTTTGTTTAAACACCTCGAAGAAATGCAGGTTTTAATTTCGGTTCATATAAGAGTTAGGTACATACAGAAAAAAAAAAACATGTTAAATTAGTTACATAGTAAATTTAAAACCGCTTTGACTCCAGATAAAACTGTAACCTGCAGAATGTACACAAACAGCTAAGTCTGATGATAAAACTAAACAAAAAATAATGGAAGACATAAATAAATGGTATAAAGTTATCATTACCATAAAAAAGAACAATATTACTAATAATAATTTTCAAAAAGGGAATAAATGCAAAAACTTTAGAGTTAAATTTACGTTAATAAATTAAAATTCGAAAAACGTCTTTATACAACTTTACATTGAAAAAAAAATAAATATACAAACTTTCCATGGAAAAAATTCGCATCAGGTGCTTAAATTTATGTGCGAAAAAGTTGTTATTTAGTGGAATTTTAAAATAGATATGTATATAAAATAGTATATTGAAATCTGTTGTTATACAAATCTATGTCAGTGAACAATAACATTAACATAATATTAACGGACAAGCTGCTGTTAAAGTCGAAGTAGCTGTTCTGAGCATGCTTAACACGTCAAGAAATGATGTTTGGGAATCGAAAATAAATATATTATTAAAAAAAAAAATGAAAAATACAAAAGGTGCTGTGTTTCTTCAATCATTAGCTGAAGTAATCAATAAATAGGCTGCGCGTGCGCTGGTTGAAGCACACAATTTTTTTTTAACGTTTTGTTGAGCGTGGCAAATAAAAAGAACAGTTAGAAGTATAATCATCGCAAAAATAATTGGTTGCTTTGACAGATTATTAAGTAAGCTCTGCCATTTGTCATTCAGCTCAGCTAAAAATATGTATTTGTTTTTTGTTGCCCTGGATATCTTTGCGGACATTTTCAAAGAAGCAATTTGCAAATATTTATTTATTTATTTGTGCCTTTCTTGTGTCTTTCCGAGTCGTATTCTTGCTAAAGTAATGCATTGCTCTCTGGTTAAATTAATGTAGATTGGACTGACCGGATATGGATCTTCAACTTTCCAATGCCACGTTTCTCTGATACGCAGTAAAACTCCTGATAATAGTTGTGTTTATGCACGGTATTTCAGCAACCAGGGGCAATCGTAAAGCTTCTTTTGCAGGAATATCCGCTAGTTCATTGCCAAGTATCCCTATGTGACCAGGAATCCAGATGATTTTTATGGCGTTCTCAGCATAAGTGCTTTTAAAGATGTTGTTATATGCACTACCAGCTCCACTGGCCAAAGCCATGATACAATAAGAAGGTAGGGTAAGGAGCTTTGACAAGACCGTCTGCTTATGTCAAAAAGCCTTTTAGCGTTGCCACTTTTCTGTATTTTTCTTAAATGTGGAACAAACACTTAGAAAAGGAATTATGTGTAGGGCAAATAAGAAAAATATTTAATGAAATTATCTATAATTGAAACAATAAATTTTTTAGTAATTTTAAAGCTTTATTTTCACTAATTTACTATTGCCCATAATTTTTTGCTTAGCTTTTTGTATTCTTAATTTCTTATATAAAAATTTTATGCGAATGTGCATACGATATCTAATAAAAATTTTTTTTATTTTGTCTGACAGTGGAACACCCAAAAAATTAGTAATTCCCCGTTTATCATAATTTTCAGCAACGCATTTCATATGAAACGCTTACCTACTGAAACCATGAAACATGGATTTGTCATGGGATTTTTTCTTTAGATATGGTAGCACTGTATTTTATGGTTTTGACATTAGCAGACGGTCTTGTCAAAGCTCCTTACCCTACCTTCTTATTGTATCATGGCCAAAGCCTTTAAGACGCTTAGACTGTCTGAACATATTAAAGTCTTCTTTTTGTGAATGGTTGCATATTTAACCGCAAAGTGTATTGGAGCCAGCTCATCATGAAACACGCCATAGTCAAAAGGCAGCAAGCTTTGTTGCAGAGAATTAAAAGGTATTGAGTACTGTCGCACGACAGCATAATAGGTTGAACCTTCAAAATATGATCCGTCGGTGTAAAGTGTCATTTCTGGTGAAAAATTGGAGACAGCTTTAGAAAAAATTTTCTGAAAACAACAGGATTTGTTTCCTTTTTTACGTGTTGACTTAAATGCTCGTCTATCACAATATTCGAAACTGGAAAGGTGCCAGTAGTGTGTATTAGTACGCATTTGATTTTTAATATGAATATTTTCATCTCTAATATTTACAAATGAAGCGCTGCAATTATGGCTGAATTACAATACTGCGTTAGGTCGGTCGGCCTTTGACAGCTCGACTAGAAACAATGGGTTCTTATGAAGCAACACAAAATATGACCTCATGCATTGCGTCGACCTCATCCCGTAAATATGAATTTGAGGGGGTGACGTACGATCAACGCTATGAGTAGCGACATGCTCAAGCTAGGTCGTGCTTTTGACATTCCATATTAACGCTGGGTTGCATTTTCGTTGAGCAATGCTAAAATGTGGGTATTCTTGGATTCCGATGGAAAATTCAGATTTTCATAGGATTATCGTGGGAATTTATATTTTGATGCGAGTTTTTTTTAAATTGATCAAATTTTTTAAATTAACATGCTGCTTAAGTAGTATAAAAATGATTTTGATGAATTTAGCATGATATTAATATTATTCAATTGTATTTCATATTAAAATTTATGCATTTTTTAGTATATTATAAATAATATTATAAGGGTATTCATGCAAAATGGCAAACTTATATATTGGTCAATTAGATATTTTAATGAGGTTGGTTGAGGACGAATACCCTTAATATCATTGTTTGAATAATATAACACACAAAGGAATGTTGTGGTAAGGTAGATTGGCAAATGCCGTTCACTTTGTTTTTGTAAAGTTGTACCCAAGTACTCACTAATTACAAGTGATTCAGCGAGCATTGTACAAGGGGGCTTGGCAGCTCGAATCTGCAATATTGAATAACTTTGGAATTATAGGTCGCACAACATTGGAATTAGGTGTTCGGCCTCGATTTACATGTGCCGTTCCACTGTCAAAATTTTATGGGCGTTGGGAAAAGGGTGTGGCACTTTTTCGGCTGCCCAAATTGTGGGTATAACTTTTGAACTATTTGTCACACATCAATGAAACTCGGTTAGAATGTACTATTTAGTCTTGTCCTTTGACTGGAAAAATTGAGTGAGCATTGGACAAGGGGGCATGGCACCGCCCATATAAGTCTTATGTTAACTTATGGTATCAAATAGCTTTGGAGTTAAATGCCACATAATAATGAAACTTGGTATGGAGCTGCCACTTGGTAATATCCATCTACTAGAAAACCTTCAGCCATTCTTATTTTTATGAAGAGAACTTCTGAAATGCACTGTCGAATCGTGGCGTTCCAGAAATCGTTATCTACCCTATTTTTTAGAGCATTTCGTACAAGGGCAATCATTATATCATAGAAAAACACGATAAAAGTTCAAGTAAATCTTAAATTTTATACACCAAATGAACGATTAATTTCCAAGCTTTAATAATATATTGTCTTTAATCCATAGTAATAAAGGTTAATTTTGAAGAAAAAAATGGTTTTATGTAAAAAATAAAATTACTTTTACATGCATTACTAAATTTAAGAAAAATTATATATTTTCAGCCGTATCCATAAAAATATCTTCAAATAACTTTAAAACGTTCAATACTTAAAAAGGTTTTTAATGCTAAAAAGTCTTTTAAAATTTTGTTATTCATAAAAATGTTGTAGCTGCTTTGTAGTTAAAATAGGAACACTTTCGATTTGAAGTGGGAAGAGTGTCAATAATGGTTTGTGTATTTGATAAATTCAATGACTTTTAATTTATTTGTCACAATTTCGTCAACATTTTGATGTTTAAACATCGTTGTTTTTTCGAAGCTACTCTCTGCACTGAAAACATCGTCATTTTATTACCTTGTTTTGTAAATATTTTGAAATGTTTTGACCAATTTTCTTGTTTTTATTTTGTTTTTCTTTTGAATTTTTTTATAATTTTGAATTTTTTTGACATATTATCCAAATTTTTGAAGTATTTTTAATTATTTTTCACAATATTTGTCCTCAAATGAGAGCAAATAATTTTAAAAATGCTTTATGAGGGGTTTATTGGATTTATTGGATGTTCAGCCATTTTTAAAAATCCTCTCATTTATAAACAAACATTTTCAATAATTTTTTTTTTACATTTTCTGTTTTTTTTTATATATTATGAAACAATTTGATGTATTTTTGACATAATTTGTGCTCAGATGAAAACAAAATAAAATTTAAAAATGCTTTATCGAGGGTTTATTGAAGGTTTCCTCCATTTTTAAAATTATCTCATTTATAAAGCATTTAAAAAAGATTTTTAACGCTATTGAACGCTATTATGACACTATCTTTTAATTTTTCATTGATTACAATTATAATTGCATGATTTCGGAAAAAGGGACGTTTTGTGGGATTTTTAGTATAGCTGCTTTTATTGGCATCACCAAAATGACAGACGCACGATCTGTCAACGCAACATTTAGTTTTGCAAAGTTTGAGGTCGTCCGTTTTGACAGCTTATATCGTAAAGTTTTTACAACGGAGACCAAAGTACGGTCAAAGGCCGACCGACCTAACGCAGTATTGTAATTCAGCTATTAAGCTTTCTGCAAACATGCAAGAGCTCGGTTTTGTTAGCAGGAATGTTCGCTCCTCTGCTTATTGCCCATTCATAAATTATGTTGTCGAATCTGAGTAACTTATTTGAAACATCTATTGTAGAGCCACTTGAAAAGGCGAAAATGTAGTCAGCATAGATCCCAAAATAGTCCGTAACATCGGAATTTCGTAGAGCTCGCACCAAGGATTTTGAGTAAACATTGTAAAGGACAACAGATAATGGTGAGCCCTGAGGAACACCATTGTCGAGACGATGTTTCAGTGATAGATGCCCATCAACTCTTACAGATATCTGCCTGTTAGTAAGAAAGAATAAAATAACTTTGAGTAATTTTTTTGGTTACAAAACTCTATCAAATGCTTTTTCTTTCTATAACAACGCAAATGAAACGCAATGGAAAGCAAATCAAAGCTTATATTAAGTTAGTTTTTTACTTTTAAATTTGGGTTGATAAGAGAATGATGTTAACGCGACGAATATTATAAGATTGAGTTTATTATTATAAATATTATTAAATTATATATTATTTGATAGTTTGTATAAAAATGATTTCAAAAAATTTTCACAAATTTTATTTGTTTTTTAATTAAGAAAAATTGGAGAAGAAAAGTCGATGTACTCTGTTCGAAGCGTGGTACGGTATATTAATTTGCAAATATATTCATGCAAGTACGGACTTGGCTCTGGTTTTTGTGATTTTGGAGTATCTTATACTTTATTCTTATAAGGCCGTGTTTTTCCAACAGGACAGCGCCACATGCCACAGCGCAGTTTTTTATGGTCTTCGATGTTTAAGGTATAGGAAAGTACAATAAAAAAAGTATTTCAGAAATTTTAGACAAGTGGGCGTGGCTACCGTCATCCAACTTTAATACATTTTGCGCTATATCTAAGATATGAGGCAAACTACGTTAACAAAATCAAACATAGACGTCTAGTATGTGATTTTCAAAAAATATAAAAAATTTCGGCGCGATTGAATAAGTGGGCGTGACAGTTGACATACATCTAAAACACATTTTGCACTATATCTAAGAAATGAGATAAACTACGATGACAAAATCAAACGTAGACAACAAGTATGTGATTTCCAAAAAGTATAAAAAATTTTGACGCATTTCGACAAGTGGGCGTGGCATATACATACCATACAACTTTGAAATTTTGCGCTGTAATTAAACGTATGTTAACAGCAACGCTAATATAACTATCGGTGGATAACTAATATGTGATCTTTAAAATTCTTGTAAAAATTCGGCAAATATTTCAAAAATATCATCAAGTATAACACCAGAATTCATGAATAAAAATTAAAAAGTGTCACTTTTTGGATCAACGAACAACAAGAACTTCAGTATTTTTTGTGGAAAGCGGAAAGTACAAAAAAAAAAAAACAAAAAAAAAAAAATACCTGTAATCAGTGGATATTTTTGAACCGTTTTAAATATTCAGAACGCAAAAATTTGATTTCGAATTCGATTTTTTCGTCTTGCATGCCCTTTCGCATCACTGTGCAGCGCGTCAAACGATCGACTTACTGAAGAAAATAAAAAAATAAAAAAAAAAATAAATAAATAACTGGCCATTTCAACCCTTGAAAGGACTTTGACCTAGCTTCTTATGATCAATTGTGTTGTGCGTGTTATTAAGTTTGTACACAATTACCCAGAACCGGACCTGCATGCAGTGTTGCCAGTCTAGCCTTTTTGAGGCTAGATCTAGCCTTTTTTTCTGTCGTCTAGCCTCGAAAAATACCATCTAGCCTCTAGCCTTTTTTTCAGCCTTTTTTTGTTTCGTTCTAGCCTTTTGTAGCCTTATTAAATATATTGCTGTATGGACCAGAGATCTGCATGAATGGATCCATTTGTTGTTTCAAGTTCCTTTAATTTTTCAACTTCCTGCAAGTCGAGGCAGGGAAACAACAAGTTTGCGCGAATCATAGGCAGCAAGAATTAAGTCGCCAAATGTAGAAAACGGGAAATTTAGAAACTTGAAATGAATACAGTTTACACTAAGAATACAGTTTAACTTCAAAGCATCGGATTGAAGTATGTTTATGTCTTTTTGTTGTTTTTTTATTTCCTGCACCTGAACAGGTAAGTTTTAAGTTGGGCCGGAGAGGGTTAATATGTATGACCGACCCCATTTCTTTTGCAAAAAGAACATTTTCCCCTTGGGGACCTATTCCCTCCGAACACTCCGTAGGGGTTAATTAATTTCGTCACTTTGTATAGAAAAGTATAAGTAGACGCTCGTCAATGGCTTTCTACGGCAGCGCAGTCGCTTAAACTTGAAAAGTAGAAAGCTTGATTTTTTTCAACCAATTAACGTAGGGTAGAAACAAAATAGAATCAAGTCTGATTTATGATTCCATTTTCAGAAGCTAGTCGTGGCGTATAGGGTAGAAACATATCAAGTTTCTACAAGTCAAATAAAAACTTGATTTTTTTCAAATTACTTGATTTTCAATTGATTTGTTGCAGATCTCTTGTATGGACCCAATACAACCCTGTGCTCTAAAAATAATATATTTGGCAGTACTTCATAAATGAAACGTTATTTCAGCTGGAAATGAAAAAAAAAACAAATATTCTTTGCAATTCTAGTTTCCATTTACTAGATATTTCAATAAAGTTTCTGAATTCATAATTCATGCACTCTAATGATGGAACTGAAAGTACTTCCAGCTCCAGCAATGGGGCTTCGTCTGATTAATGGAATTTGAGGAGCCAAGTGCAAGCAAGAAAAATCTGAAAAATTCGAAAAAATACGGTTCTTACATTTATTATATATTTGAGCTTAAAAGACTTAATTCAATTTTAATCAATAGTTTTATATCATATTCATTTAGGTTTGTAAATATATGAATACGTACGTATATTCACGGAGTAAAAAATAATGTAAACAAACCTAGCTCTTTTTTAGCCCTTTTTTTTAAGCCATCTAGCCTTTTCTAGCCCTTTTTTAAAGCTCATATAGCCTTTTTCCCCAAATATTTCTGGCAACACTGCCTGCATGCTTAACGCCAACTCCGAACGGAGATGAACGGAATATGTTCTCGTTCTCAAGAAGCTTAACATGGCATTTTGATTACTCTCTGAGGTTTGCCATTGTCTGCAGAGAGGTGGCGGCCGTACAGAAAAATTATTTTAATTCAAATAATTTTCTGTCGCTGCTGGGGTTCGAACCTGGGTCTCCAGGTTCGTTGACATAGCGACCACGCACTTTAACCAACTACGCCACGGACGCCACTTAAGAAAATACCAAACGTATTATTTCTCGAAATGAACCTGTCAATTGGCCACCAAGATTGGGCGATTTAACGCCTTTGTTCACGCCTAATGTTCATGTTCTCAAGAAGCTTTACATCAGGGATGAGAAATGAAAATTTTAAAATGTACCTAATATCTCAAAAAATATGTACCTTTTTGGGCATAAATGTACCTAAAATAATTCACAATTGATTTTGTTTTTATAAAAAAATGTTTATTTAAAACATAAATTCAATGTATGTATGTTAATTCAATATACAAAAAATAAATAACATAAAATAAACTGGCCATTACACTCCTTGAAAGACTTTTACCGAACTTCTTATGATCAAATTAAATATTTATAACAATACCAAAAAATTAACACTATGTGCAACTGAAATTCTTTTCATTGAGATCACTATGTTATTTTAGTCTTAAAAAAAGGAATAAAGCGATAAAATTGCGCACTTGAAATTTTGATTCCAAATAATCAATCATCGATCTTAAGGCCAAGTATGTTAATGAATAAAATAACCAACAACAACAACGGCTCTGTATATAGGAATGAAAGGAAGGAAAGGAAGAGTTCTTAAAGCTTAAGAAAGGAAGGAAGACTTTTTAAAGCTTATTTTTTCTTCTTTTTATATGTACTATTCACAATAGTGTGGAATGAAAAAGAGAATAGAGTTGCCAAATCAAAATTTTTGGTCTTAAAGCAAGTAGGGTAAAACACCCAGTCCTGAGCCCTAAGCCTATTCTGAGCCCCCACTCATTAAACTGTCTCTAGCTAAGAATTGTGTGGATGTAAGTTAAAACAGTAAATTTATAATTATTCGTCAAAATTCGTTCAGTTCGTTCAGCTATCATGCTGAGTATGAAATATTAAGTTCAAACTGATTTTTTAAAATAAAAAGACGTGCCTCATGCTCTTACTCAGTCAAGTGATTTGCTAAGCAATATCGACAAGGAGTTAACACACTTTAAACCTTCAGGTATGGACATTTTGTTATGATTTCTATAATAAGCTTTGGTTATAACAAAAGTTTAATATTATTTATTGTTTATTTCTTAAATATTTCATTAAAAATATTCTCTGCCAAAGCAAAAAAATGGGGGCTTATATCTGGATAACTAAATTCGGTGTTTCCAGTTATGAGCAATGGGGGCTCACAATTGGAATATTGCAGAAAAATAAAATAGCCAAATGTGAGCCCGTGGAGCTCAAAGTAGGAAAACAGAAATTTTTATAAACATTCTTATTAACCCGTTAAGCCTGATTCTCTTATTAGATATTCAAAAACATTCACAATAAGAAAATTGAAACTCTTGATATTTGCTTGCAATTAATGTCAGATTCTGCACTTCAACTTGTATGCATTACACCCCGATTCCATGCATTAGCCCCCATTTTTTGGCGGATGTTGGTCAGATTGACTCCACTCACTATTTAATTAACTATTTATTTTATAGAAATTAATGACATTAAGTCCGGAGTGTCAATTCACGAAGTTTCAAGGAAATATGAAATTCTGCGCCCAATACTCCAAAGCCGGATTCATTCATAACCGTTCTAATAAGGCTCTGCCTGGTCCTTTGCCGTGTTTAACATGCATCGAAGGGGGAAAAATAATCTGATAACTTTGAAAGAGGTTTCCCAAGAAGAAAACACAAAGTTCAAAGAATTGTTAAAGAATTTTAAGATGCATACACACGTGAAATGTGAAAATTCTACAATACACTTTCCTTGTGCTTTGCACTGTTCAAACGCATATTTTTCAACATGCAATCTTGAGGATTTGTGGCGTCCGTGGCTTAGTTGGTTAAAGTGCGTGGCCGCTATGTCAACGAACTTTGGAGACCCAGGTTCGAACCCCAGCAGCGACAGAAAATTATTTGAATAAAATAATTTTTCTGTACGGCCGCCACCTCTCTGCAGACAATGGCAAACCTCAGAGAGTAATCAAAATGCCATGTAAAGCTTCTTGAGAACGAGAACATTCCGTTCATCGCCGTTCGGAGTCGGCGTTAAGCATGTAGGTCCGGTTCTCGGTTAATTGTGTACAAACTTAATAACACGCACAACACAATTGATCATAAGAAGCTAGGTTAAAGTCCTTTCAAGGGCTGAAATGGCCAGTTATTTATTTATTTTTTTACACACGTGAAAATTCAGTAGAGACTCACAAAAGTTGAGACTCGCAAAAGTTAAAATATACGGAAAAGGTAACTAGGCTACTATCACCACAGGAAACTCTAAAAAATTAACTTTTGTGTCAACTTTTCTGAGTTCTTGTTTTATCACCCTTTTGCATGTTTTTACAAATGGAGAATAAGCTGTACAAATTGACCGACGTAAAAGAAACTGTCCAATTATTAGCTCTAAAAGCGAAGGTGAAAGATATCTTTACAAAAATCTACCCAAATAAAAAAGCGAATGATTTAATGACAAGTCACGGTTGGTTTTTGAAATTCAAGCGCCAGTATTAAGGCATGTGTAGAGATTCTATTTAGCAAGAAAACAGAATATAATATGTTTTAAGATACACCACTTTATTCATATTTCATGTATATTTAATTATATACATATACATAAACATATAATTTTAAATTTCACTTTTGTCTTAAAAAAGTTAATAATTCAAAAAAATTGCCAGTACCAAAAACAAACGGGTTAACTTTTTTGAGTCTCTACTGTGTGTTTAAAAATAATTTTCCTGGTATAGCGAATTTCTTAACCGACATCTAACAAATATCTATTCGAGTTCCTGAAGCAGTAACAAATGCCAGTGCACATCTTTTGGAAAAAGATTTAAGAGGCTAGTTCCATCAAATTCAAACATACTTCGATGAAAGGTCCTATTAGCTCCTAGAGGTGCAAGTAACATTTATGAAACAGATAAAGGAGCAGCTAAAGAGAGCATGACAGTTATGTTTTCATTTTCTGCTGATGCCTCGATAATTCCACCATGATTGTTTTTGCTTATAAAAGAATACCCAAGGATATGTTAGAATCAATACCTGAAGGAATAGTGTATACGAAAACTGATTCAGGCTGGATGACTTCGGATGCATTTATATACAATATAAAAGAAGTCTTTTACCCAACACTGGTTTCAAATCAAATATTGTTTCCTGTAATTCTTTACGTAAATGGTCATACAACGCATTTAACTTACAGTTTATCCAAGCTCTGAGAAATATTGCAAATTGTTCTGATCTGCTTATACCCAAATGCAACAAAAACTTTACAGCCAGCCGATGTGACTATTTTCAGACCACTTAAAATGGGGTAGTTAAAGGAACTGCAATGTTGGAGAATGCATAACATGGACCAACAGTTTACAAAGCATCATTTTGCAAAGTTATTAAAAAACATTATTGGTACCTGCATAAAAAATGAGACCATAAAAAATGGTTTTCGTACCTGCGACCTGTATCCTTTTAATCCCAACACAATCGATTACAGTAAATGCCTTGGAAAGTCAGGTTTGGATCTAACTGAAGTTGAGCACAAAGACACAAAAATTATATTTTGGTTTATGATTTATATAAAATATTATTTTTTATTTGTATTTAGTTAATGTTTTGAATATAATTTTTTCATAAAATAATTAAAATAATAAAGTTCTTATTGTAAAAACCAGATGGCTCATAACTGGGAAAAAGGTGGCTCAAGATTGGAAATCGGGGGCTCATATCTGGGATTCGGTTCATTTTATAATAAATCATTATTTTTAAATATATTGGTCTAATTGGCATTCAAACAAATTTAATCAAATTATTATTCTTGAATGAACGCGTATCTTAACACTAAAACGCTGCCAAACATGCTAAAAATAACAAAGTTATCATTCTTCTAAGAAAAAAATTCTCTTAAGGGGGCTCAGGACTGGGTGTTTTACCCTAGTTGTTATATTAACTACTTGTTAAAGAACAAAATATAATTTTTAAGTTATTTAGTGGAAAATTCGTTCAATCGAAGGCGGAATGTACCTAAAATGAAGCTATTGTACCTAATGTACCTTTAAGGTCAAAAACGTCGGAAAAAGGTACAATTGTACCTACTTTTCCATCCCTGCTTTACATGGCATTATTTACTCTCTGAGATTTGCCATTGTCTGCAGAGAAGTGACGACCAAACAGAAAAATTAATTCAATTGAATAACATTTCTGTGCCAGATGGAAATTGAACCAGGGTTCTTTGGCGTATGGGTCACGTACTCTAGCCACTGCGCCACGGCCGCCACATGAAGCCAATATTGTACGAACCATTGTTGAGATACGTCCCCAAATGATTGAAAAAGTGGAAAATTGGACTTACAGAATGCGCAACATCCGAGCCAGAATATTAAAGTTACTTTTTAAGTAATCAAGAAAAATCTTGAACACTTCAGCAATTCCTTTTATAGCGAAATAATGGTTATTCGGACAATAACAACCTGTTTCTTTACAACATATTCCGACCCTGAGCAGCTTAGCGTAGCAGGTATTAGCTCAATTATACAAATAAAGCTTTATAGCTGCTTTACCGCAACTTACCGAGCAACTTTTCATGCTCAAACCGTTCATAAATCAAAGAGATAAGGACGTGTCGGTTAAAGCGTGTCAGTGAAGTAACTTTAAGAGTCCTTAAAAAACTTTATTACTCAATACCCCAAGCTCACAAAAGCGTTTTTGCTGTTAATAATTTTAAAAACACGTCGAAAAAAATGGGGGCTTGGTATAAACTCATATTATTTTTCTATTATTTTGTTCGTGGTCTTGATCTGTTGACAAAAATAAGAAATTTTTTCTTTGTTCATTTCCAGTCAAAGTTGTAATTTGGTGGGAAACGTGTTTGAGGCCAAAACCGAAAAAAATAAAATCAAACAATCACTGGAGATTAATATCGAAATGTTTATAGTACAAACTAAATGAATAATATAACACATGGTCCAATAAGTCCCGAGACTAAATAATAAAAAAACTTTTTTTTTGCAAATATTCTTCTTTATTCATCAACATAGGTCCTTCAAGAGCAATACATTCATCCCATCGCTTTTCTAACTTTTCAATACCGGTTTTGTAGAACGATTTGTGCTTTGCCTCATATACGCTTCAGTTTTAGCCATAACCTCTTCATTGGAGCCAAATCTCTTGCCGGCAAGCATTTTTTTGAGGTCAGCAAAGAGCCAGTAGTCGCTGGGGGCCAAATCTGGCGAATACGGTGGATGAAGAAGCAATTCGAAGCCCAATTCGTGGATTTTCGCCATCGTTTTTATCGATTTGTGACACGGTGCATTGCCTTAATGAAAAATAATTTTTTCTTTTTCAAATGGGGCCTATTTTTCGCGGTTCTATCCTTCAAACGCTTCAACAACGCTATATAATAATCGCTGTTAATTGTTTTCCCTTTTCGAGATAGTCGATGAACAAAATTCCATGCGCATCCCAAAATACAGATGCGATAACCTTTCCAGCCGACTGTTGTGTTTTTGGTCGCTTTGGCCTGCTTTCATCGGTTGCTCTCCACTCAGCTGACGACCGTTTTGATTCCAGTGTGTAATGTAGTGGATCTATGTTTCATCCATTGTCATATACCGACGCAAAAATTCATGTTTATTCTTTGTAAACAGTGCCAAACAGCTCTCCGAATCATTTACACGTTGTTGTTTTTGGTCCGGTGTGAGAAAACGCGGCACCCATTTGGAAAGCAGCTTTCTCATCGAAAATATTCCTGTAATATTGTACCCACACTGCCTTTCGATATCTTCAGAGCCTCAGCTAGCTCGCGCACCTTCACTTTTCGGTCGGCCAATACCATTTTGTGTACTTTTTTTGTGTTTTGTGGAACAACTGCCTCATTTGGGCGTCCTGAACGTTCAGCATCATTTGTGTCTGTACGACCAAGTTTAAACTCAGGATACCATCGGCAAATGGTTGCTTTTGACGGAGCAGAGTCCGAATAACACTTTCGAAGCCATTGCTTAGCTTGGACGGTATTTTTTTCTATCAAAAAACAGTAAAAAATCAACACACGCTTTGAATCCATTATTTTGAAAATATCAACAGTAGCGTCACTTAAATCACTGCAACTTCTGAACTAAACGTTAGATTATTATGAAATTTTTACACGTTTTGTTTGAAAGCTGGAACTATCGAAATATTATATCGATATTTCGTTAGAGGTGCCACCTGGTAGTTGGTCTCGGGACTTATAAGACCATGTGTTAAATACAATGAAGGTAAAAACACATTTCTACGGATTGTATAGAAAAAAAAAAGGTCAGATGGCTTTGTCTACACAGCCGGACGTATTTACGTGATAACGTCAACTTTTTGTTTTGCTTATGTTTTTGCTTTTGCTTTTCTGCGGTGCATTTACATTTACCTTAACGCCGTGCAATAAATCAATGCAATTATGGTGTACTTGCAATATATAAAGGGGTTCTACGAGGAACTTCGTGACGCAGATTGCTTTGCGTCATACAAATTTGGAAATTCATAAATTTCATTTCATTTCATTTCATTTATTCAGTCTAATGGAGTTACAAAATCCTTACAGACTACAATATTATAACAATAATAATAAATAAATATATATTGGAAGCATACATTAACACATTATAGTTAAACTAAAAAGATATTGTTAACTGAGTTTTTAAAGATATTTTTTGAAACAGTGAGGTCTAAATCGTTACTACAAGATAAATCATTAAAAAGTAATAAAGCCCTAGACAAAGGCTCATTTAAAGCATAATTTACTTTACAAAGTTTTATGAAAAATGGTTTATAAAATCTGAGTTGTCTGGATGGAATATTAAACAAAATTCGTTCTAAAAGCGATTGACAGTCAATATTTCCAGAAACCAAATCGTATACAAATACCAGTGAAGCAATCTTACGCCTTGACTCAAGGGATTTGAGACCTAAAAGCAATAACCTTGAATTATAGGGTGGTACTTGTTCATTAAAATTCACGGCGCGCAAAGCAAACCTTGAGAATATCTTTTGAATTCTTTCCAGTCTAAGAGTGGCGTTATCAAAATAAGGACTCCAAATAAAGGAGGCATACTCCAACCTCGATCTAACAAATGCATTAAATAGCATTTTCAAGGTGTGGGGATCAGAGAACTCAGCACTATTTCTTCGTATGAAAGCAAGCAAAGAGAAAGCTCTAGGAATAAGAAAATTTAAATGATCTGCGAACGTAAATTTACAGTCAAAAACAACACCCAGTTCTCTATAAGAGTTAACTGAATGGAGGTAAATATTACCTAGATAATATGAATTGAATAGGGTATGTAAAGTGAGTTTAGAAAAGGTCATATGGAAGCACTTTAGAAAATTCAGAGCCAGACCATTAAGTTCGCTCCACTTCACAACCCTGTTCAAATCAGCCTGCAAGGCAGCTACGTCTGAAATAGAAGATACTTTTTTAAACACTTTAAGATCATCTGCATAAAGTAGAAATCGTGAATTTCTAAAACATTTGGATATGTCATATAAAAAGAACAAAAAACATTGGGCCTAGAATGCTCCCTTGGGGAACACCCGAAGATGCAACAAATTCATAGGAATTGACATTATTAATGCTGACAAAACATGTTCTATTAGCTAAATAAGAATGGATCCAATTCCAAATGGCAGAGTGAAAACCCATTTTCGACAGTTTCAAAAGCAATAACTTGTGCGAAACTCTATCGAACGCCTTAGAAGGAGTGCTCCCATGATAATAAATAGAAGGAGTGCTCCCATGATAATAACATTTTGTATGTTAAGCAAATTTAAGCCTACCTAAAAATATTTTAAAAATGGTTCAAATCGATCAGTCCCTATGGGTTCCTCCACTGGACCTATTTTTTTTTTACATGATTTTGTATGGATGGTACATATGAAAGTTGACCGATCTTAACGAAACTCGGTTAGAAGGCTAGACAAATAGAATAATAGATGTGTACTAAAATAAAAATAGCTGAAATCGGTTGTATATATTAATTGAAGCTGTAAAATGACACATTCAGCTTTTTTGCAAACCTGCGCGGTAGACGGTAACGGTGTCACGTCAAAAATAAAAACAGTAAGGAAATGAATAAGGATAAACATTAAAGCGGTAACAAGTTCTTGACATAGCCTGACATTTCTTTAAAACGAATTCAAACTTTCGAGCACTTACATTTTTAAAAAGTATGTTTCATCAATCCTTGGTTAGTGGCGGCCGTGGAGCAGTGGGTAGAGTGCGTGACACATGCGCCAGAGAACCCTGGTTCAATTCCATCTTACACAGAAAGTTTTTTCAATTGAATTAATTTTTCTGTTCGGCTGTCAACTCTCTGCAGACAATGGCAAACCTCAGAGAGTAAAACAATGCCATGTAAAGCTTCTTGAGAACATGCACATTAGCCGTTCGGAGTCGGCATAAAACTAGTAGGTCCAGTTCTCGATCAACTGCGTAGAAACATTTAATAACACGCACAACACAATTTGATCATAAGAAGCTCGGTCAAAGTCCTTTCAAGGCCTGAAATGGCCAGTATATATATATATATATATATATATATATATATATATATATATATACAACCAATATATATATTGGTTATGAGAATCCGCTATAAACTCCAATATTTACAGTCTAAGCTATAGAAAATGTAGAGTTTTTCACAAAAATAGCTCAAATTAAGGATAATGAATTGGAATAATAATTTAAAAAAATTAAGGATAATGACAGCTGAAGTTGCTGAAATCAAAACATTTGTTTAAACATGTGAAAGCTTAAATTGCAAATACCTATTTAAAATTGAGGCGATGAGCCCATTGTCAATAATAATATTTTCCATTCGTATCAATCCAATTTTGAACAAAATTGTTTGTTAAATTTAACGGAAACGCAAATGTTTATCTAATTAAAATTTAATCATATCTCTGGTCAAAATTATGATCGCTGTAATTTATTCCATTAGCTGGCAATAAAGTTAATAAGAGTGATCATTAACATGCTTTGTCAAAAACAACAACAAATACATGTAGGTTCAAAGCTCTCATTCATTCTGCGTCATGAACAAAAACTGGCCAATTTCTGTTTCCATTAAAGATTAGAATTAAAATGAAGAAAAACCGTCGATTAGAATCGATTAAGTAGTGTAGGAGAAGGAGAAATACATTTATAAGCACACTCCTAATCATTTATGTTTTTTGTTTTTTTAATGGGTATGAATAGAACTATAAATATTTTGGTGTATTTCTCTTTTAATTTTGACGTTATTTTATAAGTAAATTTCAATGCCATAGTCGAGAAATGTTTAATATAAGGTCCAGTCACCTCCATTGTCTATAATCAGCTATGGGCAGAGAGCGCTCTGGGAGCGTTGAGAGCAAGAATAGAGAGCAAAGGCTTATGTAGCAACACAAAACGCAACAAGAAATCAAAGACAAAAGACAAACACAGAAGCTTTAAATGTAGTGGTGCCCATACCCGTCTATAATAGCTTGGCATCTTTTTTGGTAACAAGCTGCAAATTTTTCAGGCAATTCAGGAGTTAAACACTTAGGTATTTTTGACCAAACAAACGAATTGTTTTGATGTTATATTCTTTTTTTATATATTTCCTTTCATGATGGGCCATATATTTTATGGCATCAAGTGACTGAGATGTCCAATGTTCTCATATTATTTTCTTCTTTCCATTCAGTTTAGAGTTTACTCCTGTATTTCGGATCGTTGTTCTCTTGCTCTCAACCAATCGGTGTTTTTTTTTTTCCACAAAGCTTTTCGGCAGGCTTTAACAAAACATCTTATTATAATCCCGGCATTCTTACTGCATTAAGGTCATAGGTGAAGCACTTCAAAATGTCAAATCATGAGCTAAGAAGCCACTCAGAGACTTGTATTTTTGTAGATTTTTGAAGAACACTTTGCTGAATTACTTTTTAACCTTTTTTTGTACAAACACGTTTTATTATATTAAATAATACAAAAGTTGAAAGTGAATATTATTTTTGTCCTTTTCAACGGCTTTTGCGAGAACAAAGGTTTCGAATGCTTCACTTTATGCCTGATTGGTGAAGTCTGTCCCGTATTGTATTTCGGCATACATTTATTCCTTTTTCTTATACAATTTTTTAGCTTCGCACAAGCTCGTGACTATATCTTTTTCAAAATGTCTGAAAATGATGGTCTTTCAAACTCAACGTTTTCAGTTTTTGCAAAACGATCAGATCAACTCTTAACAAAAGAACAAAGAGTCTTGAACAATATTTTCTACTATCTATTTTGGACTTTTGGATGATTTGTTAAGAAGCTCACTCAAGTGCTCGTAGAGTGCACAATTTAAAAAACGCTTTGACATTTTCTCACTTCTGAAGGAAAAAAGGAAATTAATTGAAATTTATTTTATTTATCGCAATAGCACATTTGTTCACAATTGTAAATGAAACGTTAGTTTTCTTGCGAACAAGCATTCTATGGAAAAACGTTTTTGTTAGGCAAAATAACCTTCTGACTGGATATAAAAAAAATTGGCCCATTCAGTCCTTGAAAGGACTTTGACTGAGCTTCTTATGATCAAATTGTGTTGTGCTTGTTATTAAATGCTTTGTATACAAATGGCCAAGAACTGCACCTATTAGTTTAATGCCGACACCGAACAGCTAATGACCATGTTCGCAAGAAGATTTACATGGTGTCATTTACTCTCTGAGGTTTGTCATTGTCTGCAGAAAAACCTGTCAGAAAAATTAATTTCTGTTGAAAAATTTTCTGTGTCAGCTGGAATTCGCACTTCCTAACGCACTCAGCCACGGCTCCCAAAAAGTGCGACAAATATGCAAAGAATTTTTAAAATATGCAAAAAATAATAGAACAGAGAAAATAGAAAAATAAAAAAAAATTTCACGAACGATAAAAAAATGTGAAGATGACGTCCATCTTAATTGTATTACAGGATTTTCATGTCAGTGGGTGAACTAAAATATAATTAATATGTTAAAGTACACTTTCTGACAGACGTTTGAACATATATTAATTGGTTAAGTGACCACCTGCATCCTAATGGTTAATATTGTACCGGAATTTATATAAAAAAAATAAATAACTGGTAATTTCAGCCCTTGAAAGGACTTTGACCTAGCTTCTTATGATCAATTGTGTTGTGCGTGTTATTAAGTTTGTACACAAATTGACCGAGAAAGGGACCTACAGGCTTAACGCCGACTCCGAACGGCGATGAACGGAATGTTCTTATTCTCAAGAAGCTTTACATGGCATTTTTATTACTCTCTGAGGTTTGCCATTGTCTGCAGAGAGGTGGCGGCCGTACTGAAAAAATAATTTTAATTAAAATTGTATTGATATTAAAATTGTTTTTGGTCAAATAGTCGCGTACAATGCGTGATGTGTGATCTTGAGCATTGTCGTGGTGCAAATACCATGAATTGTCCTTCCAAATATTCTCGCGCAAACGCGTTAATACACTCAATTAATATTGACCATTGACCGATGAACTTTTCTCTACGCCATAATTTTTATAAAAATATTTTTTACACACTTTAAATCGCTAAAATATGAGAAAATGGTGTTTCAAATGAAGAAGGACAATTTGCAGAGTATAACAAATGTATTTATACAAACTATCTATTTAAATCATAATCAGAAATGTCTTCTTAAGTTGAAATCTTACAATGACCTTAAGGACTTCTAAAGATTTTTATTATTGGAGAGCAAAAGAGGCATTCCAGAACAAAATATTTGTAAGACCAGGCACGATCTGAAGAAGATTGAGCAATCTACCACCAGTCGCAACTTTGGAGACGGTTCTTTAGTGGTTTTGGCCGCTTTTAACTACGACAATAGGACCCCCTCCCCCATTTGTAAAATTTCCACCCGTATGAACTCCGAGAGCTATAAAACAGTGTCGACCGCTTAGTACACACGCGTGGGGAGCAACACTTCGTCTTTTTACGTATACACGAAAGAGTAAATGAGACAAATGCTATTGCTGTGGTCGACACTGCTATAAAACCTTGTTAGATGACGTTTTAGTAACAAGGTTCCTAAATACACTTTCCTAGAGAAGGAGACGGACAAAAATGCAATTTTCCAGCAATCAGAGTAACTATTAAAATATCGGAAAAATTCAAGGAATTATTCAACGAGGAGGTGTAGCACCGCCCATACAATTCAAATAGATGATATCGAATAGCTTTGTAACTAAATGTACCATAACAATGAAACTTAGTAAGGAGTTGCCACTTGGTGATGTCCTTCTACTAGAAAACTGGGACGGGCTTTGATCAAGGAGGTGTGGCTCCGCCCATATAATTAAACTTTTGATATCTAATAGCTTGAGAAGTTAAAGTCACAGAACATTTAAATTCAAAATGTCCTTCTTCTAGAAAACTTAGACGAGCATTGGACAGGAGGGTGTGGCTCCACCCATTACAAGTCAAATTTTTGATTTCGAATATCGTTGAAAGAAAAATCTACACAACATTGTAACTCAGAATTGAGTTACGCTGAGGGAAAAACTCATGTAATCAGTACATAGACATCTATGTAAAATCTATGTACTTCGTCTTGTATGATAACGCAACGAGAACTGCATGTACTGGGTAAAGTGAGCGTGTACTGGTTATATATAAGTTTATTCACTTTATAAAATCAATAAAATATGTATTCAATACAGTGCATTATGTGTTGAAAACATGGCAGGCTTTAAGAAATACAAGCAACGTGTACTCAATCAATATTTCTTCTAACATTTTACAAGAACTGTACTAATTCCATAAAATATGGACTCAGTACATATCTGGCTTGCATACGATTTTTCTCAACGGCATACGATTTTGCTGTTTTATGTCATTTGCTTCTTCATTTGTAAACGTCTCGATCAACGATCGGATGAACCCATTTTTAATGCTGCTACATTATATATGCGGCAGATAACTTTTAGATAAGACTTATAAATAACTTAAACCTTCGGAGAAAATCTTTGGTTAAGATTTAATCCAGTATGAATACATTATCAAACTACACCGACGGAAAAACCTATGAACTGACTTCATAAATGTATATACTCATGACAGGAATTTCTACACACAGAAATTTTGCGATTTTCTCTAAAATTCTAGTCAATAAAGAATTTTATGTACTCATCACAAAACTTCTGTCAGCAATCTATGTACTACGTACATCGGAACTGTACTCATTACATAAAGTTTTTTACAACAATTTTGTGATGAGTACATAAAATTCTTAAAAGCATTATGTAGTCAATACAGATTTTAACATGTACTCAATACAGGAAAAATGTAAAATTTCTGTGTGCAGAAATTTCTGTCATGAGTACATAAATTTATGGACTCAGTCCATAGGTTTTTCCTTCTGTGTACCACTTGATGATGATCTTCTACAAGAAAACTGGGATAGGCTTAGTACTAGGAGTGTGGCTTCTCCACTGTTACAATGGAGAATGACAGTGGTGTCAAACTATGGGTCTAAGAAAAATTTTGAATATACTTATTATGTTCCTATAGGGCACCCTGTATCGCTAGTAAATATAAAATAAACTAATAATAAGTCTTTACAGATCAACTGGAAAGAATATCAAATGTAAGAGAAGAATAATAAGAGCGAAAGATTGTAAAACTCATTTATTTGCAGCTTACCGCATTTTCTAATTTCTTCCGCAAGATAACGTTTGAACACCACTCATTGGAAAAATCACTCAGCTAATATCACTCAATAGCGCTCAAAAGCAATTCTAAGACCAATACAATACGAATAGTACTCGTATACAGCACATTCACATTACATTGACTTTATATCCAAATGATCTTAGTATTATTAATGTTTGGTATTTAGTCACGTTCTGAGAATTTCGATTGACATAAGTTTAGATTTTCTAACGATTACCTTACAACCTATAATTCAATTTTATGAATTTAAAAATTTTTTCATTTAATGGGGCACCCCCTGTTCTGTGGGATCAAAATGACTATCATTAACAATTAATAAACCACATTGTAAAGGGAGTTTTCACATCCCTTTTTTTTCTCTAAAAATTTATGTGGGCGGAGTTTTATTTACAAACACTTAAAAATATAGAAAACAAATAAATTATTCCAAACAAGACTTAATAATAATAAAGATATTTAATGAGCTATCTTTGTTAAGGTTGAACAATTTCGTCAAATAGCTAATTAATTGCATTATTGGCAACAAGCATGCAATTAAAATGTAGCAAACATGAATATAAAATTCGTTCAGCTCCCGACTGTCATAGATGTGTCACTTAACTTGGACGTAGGTGTTTATTATTCCGTTGTTTTCACGCAGCTCATAACGTGTTTTTAAAAAATAAAATTTAAATCACGTGTAAAACTGGAAATTGTTGGACGTGTTTGCATTAAGTGTTATAAAACATTTCCACTGCTTGTTTACCTTAACTCAAGTTGAAGAAATAATTATTAAAATTGATTTAACTGGATATAAATTATAACAAATAAGGGATATTTAAGATGATAAAGATTCTCAAGGCGGTATATTCTCTTAAAACAAAGATTGACAAATCCCCCTTGACCTTCTGATCTAATATCCACATTTTTAGCAACCTCTTCCGAAATGTTTTCATTATATTGACCACTTTGTTTATCTTATTGTAACAATGAAACATCTTAATTGATATCCGCTTAGTTGAAATCAATCGCTTATCTAAAAGAAAAAGAGTGTCTCAACGGTTTTAATGATTTATTGAGTTGATTGATTTAACTGGTTGATATTTTAGTTAAGTTTGTGCTTAATTTTTTATATGGTTTGCTTACTTAAGGTCATGATCATTTTAGTTTCTTTCAAGGTTTGTTCGAGCGAAAAACCCGGATCATTATTGAAAAATGTAAGGAATTTTTGCTTTTTAATAATGCTTCAGCACGGTTTACAACCCTTCTAATTGCGATGGCTCGGTATTGAGCTGAGCACAAAAAAAAAAAAGTGAAAAAGCAATGGATTGTAATTTAATTTATTTTTTAATTTATGCCACATTCCTAACAATTATAGAATGCTTACCAATATTAAACAGCAATAATTGCAATATTTACCCAGTGCTATCGACTTTCAATAGAAAGGTGACAGTTTTTTTTTTCTTGTTTTTGTTTCTTCTTGACACAATTAGCACATATTTTGAAAGTAAACAAATGATTAACATTTGTTAAGACAAAAAGCAGAATATTTTCATAATAGAATTAATAATTTACAACAATAGAATACAATAAGTTAACAACATAAGTTGTGGCAGCAAAAGTGACAGCTGTGCAACAGCTAGTCGTCAATTACAAACAGCTGACAAATGTTATCGCTAACCAAAGATAAAAACATTCGTGGCTACAAATATGAACTAGCTCATTAATATTTCAATAATTAAAATTTTAACTTTTGTTGAATTGCAAATTCAGCCATTGAATGTTGTACTGTACTGTACAAACATTGTATCTACACTAAGGGAAAAAAATATTAAATTTATCCAAAAACTTTTTTAATTTATCCAAAAAGCGAGTAATTTTTGCACCAATAACGCATTTGTATAAATCGACTACGTAAATATTTAAAATTTATTTGAATACTTTTTTAATTAAATGAAATATTTAAATATTTAAACAGAATTAATAAAAAATATATTAAAATTATGCACGAATTTTTTTAAAATATCTTTCAAATATTTACTATTTGAAAAAAACTATCGTATTTAAAGAATATTTATATAAAAATATTGAATTTAAAAAACAACATATTTAAATCGAATATGTTATTAATGGTTTTATAGTATTATTTTCTTCATATTGCGTCCATCAAATGCCATTTCCTGTATAATTTATTCTCGCTTCACTTTTTTCGTTCTCTAATTTATACTATTTTTGACAGTTGGTGAAATATTAGGGCACCAAATATCAAAAATAGTATACACTAGAGGGAGAAAAAATAAATATAAAAAATATATGTAAAGGGTGATTTTTTTGAGGTTATGATTTTCATGCATTAGTATTTGACAGATCACGTGGGATTTCAGACATGGTGTCAAAGAGAAAGATGCTCAGTATGCTTTGACATTTCATCATGAATAGACTTACTAACGAGCAACGCTTGCAAATCATTGAATTTTATTACCAAAATCAGTGTTCGGTTCGAAATGTGTTTTATCGACAAATTTTGTTCAGCGATGAGGCTCATTTCTGGTTGAATGGCTACGTAAATAAGCAAAATTGCCGCATTTGGAGTGAAGAGCAACCAGAAGCCGTTCAAGAACTGGCCATGCATCCCGAAAAATGCACTGTTTGGTGTGGTTTGTACGCTGGTGGAATCATTGGACCGTATTTTTTCAAAGATGCTGTTGGACGCAACGTTACGGTGAATGGTGATCGCTATCGTTCGATGCTAACAAACTTTTTGTTGCCAAAAATGGAAGAACTGAACTTGGTTGACATGTGGTTTCAACAAGATGGCGCTACATGCCACACATCTCGCGATTCTATGGCCATTTTGAGGGAAAACTTCGGAGAACAATTAATCTCAAGAAATGGACCGGTAAGTTGGCCACCAAGATCATGCGATTTGACGCCTTTAGACTATTTTTTGTGGGGCTACGTCAAGTCTAAAGTCTACAGAAATAAGCCAGCAACTATTCCAGCTTTGGAAGACAACATTTCCGAAGAAATTCGGGCTATTCCGGCCGAAATGCTCGAAAAAGTTGCCCAAAATTGGACTTTCCGAATGGACCACCTAAGACGCAGCCGCGGTCAACATTTAAATGAAATTATCTTCAAAAAGTAAATGTCATGGACCAATCTAACGTTTCAAATAAAGAACCGATGAGATTTTGCAAATTTTATGCGTTTTTTTTAAAAAAAAAGTTATCAGGCACTTAAAAAATCACTCTTTAGATAGAAGCAGAATATGTAGGTAAATGACAACCGGTGCAAGATACTTCAGAGAAAATATCAAGTTGTCACTCCACCCTACATAATTTCATTTCTTTGCCAAACATGTATACTATATTAGTCTTGCAACAATAACTAAATGAGAACTATAAGAACTGCAAATGAAAGAAATAAACTACAGGAACAGAGTGCGATGCTGTTGCTGCTTGTCGGAGTATGTGTGTACGTGTGCGATGCTGTTGCTGCTTGCTTGGATGGAATATGTGTGTACGTGTGTGGTATAAATACAATTTAAATACGGGAAAAAACGAGTTGTAAGGAAAATATTTGATTTATACTCGTAAATATATAAATAAAATTTATACTCAGGCGTGGATAATGTTAATATGCGTTATTTCCCTTAGTGTATGTAAAAATTTAGTTGCAATATAAACACTAAATATGAGTGCTCTCAACTGTCAATTGTTATTTGACCTTGTATTGTTGAAGTATAAAGCATAAAGTATTAAGTATTAAGTATTAAGTATAAAGTATAAAGTATAAAGTATAATGTATAAAGTATAAAGTATAAAGTATAAAGTATAAAGTATAAAGTATAAAGTATAAAGTATAAAGTATAAAGTATAAAGTATAAAGTATAAAGTATAAAGTATAAAGTATAAAGTATAAAGTATAAAGTATAAAGTATAAAGTATAAAGTATAAAGTATAAAGTATAAAGTATAAAGTATAAAGTATAAAGTATAAAGTATAAAGTATAAAGTATAAAGTATAAATTATAAAGTATAAAGTATAAAGTATAAAGTATAAAGTATAAAGTATAAAGTATAAAGTATAAAGTATAAAGTATAAAGTATAAAGTATAAAGTATAAAGTATAAAGTATAAAGTATAAAGTATAAAGTATAAAGTATAAAGTATAAAGTATAAAGTATAAAGTAATGTATAAAGTATAAAGTATAAAGTATAAAGTATAAAGTATAAAGTATAAAGTATAAAATATACAGTATAAAGTATAAAATCTTATCTCAAATCACAAATCTATTCTTAAATCCAAAGTCGTTAAATTAAGTCGTTGTTTGTTAAATTAAGTAAATAATACAGTTAAATTGATCAAGTGCAAAAAATAAATGTTTGATATCATTTCAATAAAAAAGCATACAGTTGGCAGTGTCATGAACACACCCGTTGCTTTTGACGTGACAAAGTATCTTTATCCTCATCTTTATTCTTATCCGTATCCTTTCCGTTATCCTTAAACTTGTCCCCATCTTTGTTTTCATTGTATTATCCTTCTCCTGATTCTTGTCCAAATTTTTGTTTTAATCCATGTCCAAATTCTTGCTATATAATCCATATCCTTCTCCTGATTCTTCTCCAAACTCTTGTTTTCATCCATGTCCAAATTCTTCTTATCGAAATCCATTTCATAGTCCTTGTTATAACCATTTATCTAAATCCTTGATCCAATCTTTTTCTAAATACTTATCTGAAATCTTATCTGAATCATTGTCTTTATCCTTGACCAAATATTTGTTATTGTCCATTTTTCAAACCCTGTCCAAACCCTTGTTCTAATTCTTATATTTTTCCTGGTGTTAATCGTTGTACAAATTCTTGTCCTCATCCTTTTTCTAATGCTAATTCTAACCGTAGTTTGAATTTGAAACCTTGTTTTAATATCTAATATCATATCTAGCACCTCTAATATGTGAGTAATAATTCCATGCAACAATATTGTATTTTTGTTGCATAAGCTGCTATCTCCGCTGATACCTTCGTCGTAAGGCAAAGTACAAATCAAAGTCATGAAGTTTTTGTCTATTTTTATCGTTAAGGCGAAGGACCAGCCTTTACATTCATATACTTATTCATTTTTACCTTAGCACTTATAAAAAGCGTGTTATAATTACATGTAACGAATTTTTAGTTGCATTGCTTAAGCAGCTTATTCCGCGTTCAAAGACGGCATTAATTTTCTTTTGATTTTTGTCATAAGTTCAAAGAAGTAGCCTTTAGTGTCGTACCATTATTTTTGTCATGGCACCTATACTCAGTAAGTAGCAATTCCATGTAAACCGATGCATTTTCGAAAAATCCCTTTTTCAACTTTTTAGGAAACCTGTGCGGTAAAACGTCACTTCAAATTTGTTTCATGAAATTATTACTCCCTTTGATTAGGTGTTACAATAAAAAGCAGTATAAGCGAGTAAAGGCTGGTTCTTAGTCCTCACGATAAAAACAGACAACAGTTTTTGCTGATGACATGAACCCCCGGAGCGAGAAGCTCCCATATGGGAAATGTAACTAACATGCAACGGCGTTGCAGGAAATAATTACTCAGTAACTATTGACGCTACGGTAAAGTTTATATAACTATAGTAAAGGTTAGGTTTTCAGCAACATGCTAAAAAAAACAAAATAAATGCCGCCATGAGGCCTCTGAGGGAACCGCTTAATGTAACGCATAGATAAATGAAAATGCGCATAGATAAATGAAAATGCACCACAAAAAAGCAAAAGCAAAAGTAACAGTAAAAGCAAGAGCAAGAGCAAAAGCAAAAGTAGAACCAAAAGCAATATTAACAACAAAAGCAAAAGCAAAAGCAAAGGCAAATGTAGAGTCAACAATAAAAGCAAAAGCAAAAGCAAAAGCAAAAGCAGAAGCAAAAGCAATAGCAAAAATAAAAGAAATAGCAACAGTAAAAGCAAAAGCAATAGCTGAAGTAAAACGATGACGTCATGTCAATACCTCCGTTTGTGTAGATATATCTAAAGCCAACTCTTTTTTTTCATCAAAGCTAATTCATACTTATTGATTTGTGAATTATAATAATTAACTTCTGTTGTATTTGAAAAGATTTCATTCTTAACATGATTGTATATTTTGTTAATCATTTGAGCGTCATCAATTTCTAAGCATGTATCTGACGAATAATAGGTTTGGATGATGATGCTTCACATTATATTAGAAACACATTGTGGAGTTAACCTTGTTATTTGCTAACCATTAATAACTGCAATAAAACAAGGTGTTAACTACGTCGTTTTTTTTTTTTTTTTGCATTTACCAATCTGGTGCCAATTAAAAGGGCTAACAAAAACAAAACATTTGCATAATATTTAGTGAGTTAAAAACGTTCAATGTTGTCTAGACAGGGACATACTCTGTTCGCATTTAAAATTTTATTGCGAATTTTTCCATTTTAAACCAATGATTGAACTCATAATGGGGGTCTTGTGAAAGCAGTTAGAAAAATTGTGAGCATAAATTGTTAGCATATATCCGTAAAATATACAATAAACTTATTTTTTGTTTGTAATAAAAATAAATTTTGCGTACTTCAGCAAAAATAAACTGTGATTAATAACCCGTATTTAACACTTAAAATCACAGGAACATATGTATTTTGCGGTAAATATTATTAAAAGTACTGATGGTAAAGATTTTAATAAAAAAACAAACTTGAAAAAAATGTTCATGGCTTACTCTGCTTTATTCGAAAAAAAAATCGAGGAATAAACACTTAAAATTTGTGAAGGCGCACTGTGCCATTTATGACATTTCGTCTAACAAAAGGTAGGAAAAAAGGAAATTGGGTGCATACACAGCCACAGTTATTGATGTGACAACGTGAACGTTTTTATTTTCTTTTATTTTTGCTTTTACTTTTACTTTTGTCTTAGCTTTTGTTTTTGCTTTTTTTGTGGTGCATTCACATTCACTTTACAGCCATGCAATCAATCCATGCAACAATGGTGATTTTACATAAAGCGGATTCCTGACGGGCTCCTTGGCATCACCATTTTTTTTTTTATTTTTATCATACGGCAAAAATCCTCTCTATCATTGTCAATCCATACAATATACGATAGCATCCATAGTCCCCTAGTTATAATTTCATGCAACGACTTTTCATTGTTGTTGCATTTTCACTACATTAAGCGGTTACCATCTTGGTGTCATGGCGACAATATTTTTTGTTATTTTCGATAAAAGATTTCAAAAAGGTAAAATATACTATACGTACACATACTATAATGCAAGTAAAGGCAGGTTCATAGCCCTCTTCATAAAAATAGACAAGAAATTCATGATGTCATGAGCTCGCGAGAGAGCCGCTACAATATCGAAAATGTAGCAATCATAAATCGATTTTGCATGAAATTATTACTTTATTAGTAAATGTGACACGCTAAATGTTATAAAACAGAAATTAAAGGTTTATACTTGGCTTTACTACAAAAGTAAAAATATTAATTATGATGACGTCGGGCCGCGTAGGTATCAGCTTGTGCAACACAATTGCAATATATGTTGCATGGATTTATTATTGACCCAGTAGAGGTGATGCAAGTAATTTTTTTTTTACGAAAAATAAAATTCATAACAAAAATAAATCAAAAATATTTAGCACCTTGACACCACCTTACCGACCGCTTATTGCACTGAAAATGCAACAGTAATGAAAAAACTTTGCATGGAATTATCAAACCGTGACTATTGATGTGCCTGTAAAAAAATTACATCAAGAGGCCTTTCAGGAAACCCCTTAAAGGAACCTTCATGCACCAAATGCAATAGTAAAATCAAAAATAAAGACTTGAATAAGGACTAGGACATGGATTAGAAAAGGATGAGGGCAAGGATTTGGGCAAAGGTTAGGAATAAGATAAAGAGTAGGATAAAATTTGGAAAAAGATTAGAGCATGGAATTGGAAAAGGATAATGACAAGATTTCAGAGAAGGTTTAGGAAAAGGACTACAAGAATCTTGACAAGGAATATAACAAGGATTTGAACACACTAAGGGCATGATTTAGTACAAAGATTGGGAAAAGGAGTGGGACAAGGAACGGGAAAGTATTCGAACAAGGTAAAGGTCAGAAATTTGACATTGATTAAATCAAGAATTTGGACAAGAAGTGGGATAATTATTAGCACAAAGATAAAAATAAGGATAAGGATGAGGACAAGTTTGGTAACAAAGGAAAATATAGGGACAATGATAAAATAATGCTGTCACGTCAGAATATACGAGTGTGTCCTCGATACAGCCAACTTATTTTTTACCGTAGTACCAATACTCACCAAACTATAATTCCATGTAACAAAATTGTAGTTTCGTTGCTTAAGCAGCTCTCTCCACGTCCTGATGATGCCGTTATTTTTTTTTATATTTCAGTCATAAAGTTAAAAAAATTAACATTTTTTGCCGTACAGAATACTTTTTTCAACTTTGTTGGAACCCTGCGCGGTTAAAGGGATCTTGAATTTATGATGCAAAGAATTCATTTCACAAAGAAACTTATTTAATTCTTATGTTAAGTAACATGTGAAAAATGTTGAAGCAAAAGTTTTAAAGTCTTCATTTTCAACACTTTTTTGCTTTGTAGAATGTAGTAACAGTAGAATGTTAAAGTTAACTCTAACACGCTGTTTCCGAAAATAAAGTGAAATTTTTACTTCAGCTCTAGTTTTTAAGATACAGAGTGCTTCACATATGAAAGATATTGTGTTCCATACATAATCTTCATGTGTTTGCTTTATAAGAAAAAAAAAATTTAGGAGACATTGGCGTCCGTGGTGTAGTTGGTTAAAGTGCGTGGCCTCTATGTCAACGAACCTGGAGACCCGGTTTCGAGCCCCAGCAGTGACAGAAAATTATTTGAATTAAAATAATTTTTCTGTACGGCCGTCACCTCTCTGCAGACAATGGCAAACCTCAGGGAGTAATCAAAATGCCATGTAAAGTTTCTTGAGAACAAGAACATTCCGTTCATCGCCGTTCGGAGTAGGCGTTAAGCCTGTAGGTTCGGTTCTCGGTCAATTGTGTACAAACTTAATAACACGCACAACACAATTGATCATAAGAAGCTAGGTCAATCAAAATATTTTAATTTGTTGGCCTGTGTAATTTATTAATATTTATACTCTTACCATAATTAATTATTTAAAATTTTATTCTTTGTTTAGAATTTAACAGTTTTTTCTTAGCATCTTTATCTCATCAATGTTGTTTGTTTTGTTTAAATATGATAGAAGTTATTCTAAATTCAACACGCGTTAGTAGGCATACGTGTTTAAGTATAATTTAAGTTTTGAAAAGTATTTATTATCGATTATACAATATTTAACTTACTAAACTCGAATTACGTGATCTGCTCAACCGCTCAGATCAGATGAACTACTAAGATGTATTAGTAAATAAATGTATTTCGACTATTTTAAACATTTAAATTTAGTGTCATTTGTTCAATACACAAATTTCTACTACGTAGATTGCTACAAATATTTCGGAAATAAATATTAAGCCCGGTTTCATTCTGAAAAAAAAGACAGAACATTTTTCAATTTTTGCTAAGGTACCACTATAAATACGTAGAAAAATAACAAGTATTCCGTGAAATAAGGAAAAACAAAAAAGCTCCGAACAAGCGAGACAATGTCATGAAGACAAGCTTGAGGTTTTTTTAAGCACTCAAAATATCAAATTAATGGGTTATCCACCGTTCAGTTCTGATTTACCAACCAATGACTTCTTTTTGTTATCGCACATCAAGAACAAACAGCGTGGACAACGATTTTCGACGCCAGAGGAAGCCGTTATTGCGTTCAAAAACTTTGTTTTGGAGGTGTCTCAGAGGAATGGGATAAATGTTATGACAAATTGTTTGAGCGCATCCAAAAGGGGAATATTTCGGAAAATTATAAAGAAAAAAAATTTGGTTTTTATGTTTATTGCCGAAATATAAGTAGCAACCTTAGTAAATATTTTGACGTGAAAACGTTACGTTTAACCGCGCAGGTTTCCAAAAAAGTTGAAATAGACATTTTTTCCAAAATGCATCGGTGTTGCATGGAATTGTTAATCGTTAACTATAGGTGTATGCTAAAAGTAATTATACGACAGTTAATTCTTTGATTTTATGACAAAGTTAAAAAAAAAAATTAGAGACATCATCGGGATGCGGATCGACCTGCAACAAAACTGTATATTTTAAGCATGCAATTTAAATGCGCTATATATAGGTGCTACGGTAAAAATAAATATTATACGCCAGTAAAGGCAAGTTCTTAGACCTCACAACAAAAACAGACAAAAAAAATGCAGGACGTCATGAGGCCCCGAAGGGAGACGCTCCAAAATTGAAAAAGTAACAGCCATGCAACGGCATTGCATGAATATGTATATTACTCGGTGAGTATACTGTGGGCAAAAAAATTTATTTTTGGTGATTCCGGTATTTTTTGCCTACAGGCAATGCGCTACGGTAAATATTATAAAACGATAATTAAGGATTTGTGCTTAGCCTGAGAAAAAAATAAATTATACCGTCGCACAGTGCGCTCTTTTCGATTTTAGGATGATATTTGGGTTTTTTTTTTTTAAGTTTTATAAAAAAATAATTTCATTCGTCAGATTATAAAACGTGTATAATGAATGTGATATTGGAAACTTGATATATTGTATGGTTTTTTTTTTTATAAAATTCGTCAAAGTTAAAACATTTTTAACAAAAATAAGCTCAATAAAACCCAACAAAAGAGAGTAATTTTTAAACAATAATAACTTCGAGCACAAAGTATATATCAAGATTTTGTTTCTTGGATTTTTTTATGTCTGAACCGGCATTTAATTTATTATAAGATACAGTACAAAGTTTTAATAAATAAAAATAGAAAAATCAAAGAAACATGACTGAAAATTTTTCAAGAAATGAAAATTTAAGTAAAATTTAGTAGAAAATATCTAGCAAATATGGCATTATTAAAGTCAAAGGCTATAGCGATCATAAAATATAGTACTTCTACTTTCTGTTCCTGTAAAAACCTGCTGCTTCTATTTAGTTGCCACTAAGAAAAACCACTTAATTTGAAAAAAGTCTTAAAAATCAATATTTGCCCTAAAAATTTCTTGAAACTAAATTTTTGCACTTGTTTTCAGGAATATTTTCCTGTAAAACTATGACGAAAATGTTTGAAACAGATAAATATTTTTATTGTCTGCTTAGAGTTTTGAATATACTTTGGTTCGGCCCGGGGGGTATTTTAACTTCAGCCCATTTCCCATCATTTCTTACTAGTAAATAAATTGTTTTTTTTTTAAATTAAATTTTTTAATCTTTTTTATTTTAAAGATACAAAATAATTTTTGGAGGTTTATATAAAAGTGGGCGGATCACGCCCACTTTTGGTAGTGTTATTTTTAATGCTGATATTAAGCTACCTACCAAATATCAATGAAATGCACTGTACGAATCGAAAGTTTTGCCATTTTAAACCATTATATACATGAATGTTATATGGGAGGTAGGCGTGGTCTTTGACCGACCATGCTTATTTTCAATACTAAGCAATGTATTGACAAACGTAATATACACACCAAGTTTCATTCGCTTAGATTTCTCTGTTTGTCCGTAATCGTAATTTCAGCACAGACGGACATACGGATGGACGAACGAACAGATCACGGCTAAATCAACAGAGGAGATGAAGTTTATTTATTTATTTAATTCATCTACTGGGTCTAGCCCTTACAGATTACACATCATCTTACATCTATTGACTTAACATAAATTCATAAATAACTTTCTTAAAACTATCTCTTGCCATGCAAAAATCTATCTGACCTGCTGCTAAGTTACAATAAGATAAGCACCTAGAGATTGACTCATTGTTGCCATAGTTAGTTCTATGAAAGCTTATAAAAAACAAGTTTCTTTCTTGTCTTTCTTTCTGTCCTTGATGGAGCATAAAAAAACAAGTTTCTTTCTGTCCTTGATGGAGCATAAAATGTGAGAAGTTCAAGTAGTTCCGGGGAATCTATCTTGTTATCTACGATATCTTTTATAAAAATAGCACTCTGTGCTTTCCTTCTTTGTGATAAGCTTTGAATGTTAAGCAATTGACAACGCACGATGTACGTTGGCATATTCTCACTGTCATATAAACGCCGTAATGCAAATTTAGTAAATCTTTTCTGGATTCTTTTAATGCGATTACAATCATAATCGTATATGGGATTCCATATGATATTAAGGTATTCCAGAAGAGACCTGACCAAACTCACAAATAACGTTTTTAAAGTAAAAACATCTAAGAAGTCCTTTGAATTGCGTTTTAAAAACCCGAATAATGAGTTAGCTTTAGATATAATGTACTCCCTGTGTGCTTAAAATGAAAATTTAGCATCAAAATAAATGCCTAAATCTTTAAAAACATCTACTCGGGAGAATAAGTTATTGCCGTAATAGTAGTCGAATAAAATTGGTAAATATTTTCTAGAATACGATAACAAGTTACATTTTTTAAAATTAAGCCTTAATCCATTATCGCTACACCAAGAGATTAAAGCATCAATATCTAACTGAAACTTAGCACAGTCAGATAAGTTTTTGATCGGCATGAACAACTTGAGAGAAAGTTGATCAAGAGTATAATATATGTTTGTACCGGAGATCTCTGTTTATCGGTGTTATACATGGAAGAATGCATACTTCCCATATAAAGAGGTCTTGTATGGGAAGTGGGCGTGGCAGTTGACCTATAATTATAATTTTGTCAAATTACTTTATTTGGTATAAAAAGTATTGGTACAAAATTTCATGACTCTAGCTTTGATAGTTTTTGAGATAATTGCAAATGTCATCCTAAAATTGAAAAAAGCGCACTGTGCGTCGTCAGTGAGGTCGCTGAGGTGAAATATTACACGCTGAGTAGAAGTGCTACAGAAAATTTGTTTTACAGCAGCAAAGAATGCACATTGAAACTCATAACGAAAATAAAAGAAACATTTTTGGTTCCATGATACAACGGCAACCTCTTAATCCAGTAGAAATGCAACAACAATGAAGAAATGTTGCTTGTAATTTTAAAACCGTGACTATTGGCGCTATGGTAAATTTTATCAAACGACAGTTAAACTGAGGTTTTCGGCCACATTATAAAAATAAAAAAATTAATCATTAGGCCCCTGAGGGAATCTAAGGGAAATGAAAATACACACCAAAGCAAACGCAAAAGAAAAAAAAATAAAATAAAAGTACAATTTAAATAAGGACAAATATTAGGACATGGATGTCGATAAGGACTAAAACAAGGGTAAAAAAAGGATGAGGGCAAGGATTTGGACAAATATAAGGAGTAGGATCAAAGCTTTGGACAGATATAAGAGCATGAAATTGCACAAGAATTTAGATGAGGATTGGGAAACGGACTGCGTCAAGAATTAGGATTTAATATTTAGAAAATATTTAGAAAAAGATTGAGAAAAGTTTGAGGTCAAGGAATGGGACATGCAATAGAACAAGGATTAGGAAACACGGATTCAGCCAAGGATAAGGTCAATAATTTGGACATGGATTAAAACACAAGAAGTCTGGACAAGAAGTAGAACTATTATTAGGACAAATATAAAAAACAGGATAGGGATGAGGACAAGTGTGGGAAAAAAAGAAAAGATATGGACAAGAATAAGGACAAGAATAAGGACAAGGAAAAAGATACGCTGTTGCGTCAAAACCAACGGGCGTGTTCACAACACAACAACTCCTTTTTATTAGGAGTCTTCGTCAACTAATTAGTTTTCGCGAAATAATGTAAATTAAATTTATTCATCTTTCTTGGTAGCCGTAAACCCTAATTAATAGAACGTAATGATATTTCTTTTTTAACACTCATGATTTTTTGATTTTATACTCATTCACTTAAAGTCTTAGTATTGATCATGTGAACCGTTTTTATATTTTTAAGCAACTGAAACTTAACGAGTTTTTAATTTGCTTCCATTTTTTCGTGTCATCTTCTAGTAAATTACAGTCAAATTAAGAATGTTTTAAAAATTTAATGTTTTCAGTATCATTAAAATGCAATTGTATTTATTAATGAATTTTATACGTATTTTTTTTAAACCGTTGAACAAAAACGAAATCTTTGCTTAGATGATTGATCTTAAAATTGAATTTAATATTGCCAGTTTCTGTCAGTTTCTGCCAGTGTCTGTTCTTGCTGAAAGTCATATTTTTAAATATTGCTCATTGGATAATATGAGATTATAAAATTTTTTTTATAAAAAATAAAATAAACTGAATGATAAAACTTCAGCGGTTTTAATGTAAGTCTCGTGATCTTAGATCGTTTTTCTTCCATGATAGCTTGGATTAGTTATGTCTCTTATTGACGCATGTGATGAATTTCATTTAAAAATCTAGATAAAACTGAAATTTTGAACCCGACCACCTCAGATATCGATGAAATTTTGTTCATAGCTAAATTTGATCAATACAAAAAAACCCTCATTTTTAGAAATGACTGTTTTGCGATTTTTTGGGCGTGGCACAGTGGGAAAGTTTTCGAAAAAACGCGAAAATGGTCGAAAAGAGCTCCATTTAAACTGCAATAACTCAGAATCGGCTGAACCGATTTCCATGATCTTGGTATCATTAAAAAGATATTTTAACAGGCCTTATGACACGTTTATAAAATAAAAAAAATTACACTGCAAAAAATTTTATAACAAAAAGAAAATTTTACCTAACGAAAAAACCAAAAAGATCAAGGGTTTTTTTACAGTGTATTACTTTTTTAGAAAGGTTTATCCTTCACCTATAACATATCAAAAAATAAAAATGGGTTCTTTTTTAGTTTTTTTTATATAATTTTTTAAGTAGTGGCACTTCTAGTAATTGCCCATATATTTTTATATTGAAGCCACGAAAAATAGCCAAACATCTGTTATATTACTGAGAAGTGTTCAAATTTCAGTTATATTCAAAATATACTTATAATGTGCAAAGATTATTGATATAATATGCATAAAAGAAAATTATGTATGTATACAGGTAAAAAAAATAAACATTGTCCCAGAAAAATTATGAATATGTTTTAACCCCAAAAAGTTCTTGCGGCCGTACCAGCCCAAACCAATAAGTATACAGGTAAGCGCATAAAATGCTTACTGTAACTGTGTTTCTAGGATTAGCAAAATAAACACACTGCAGGTACCCCTAATTAAAGAATTGATTTTAAAATTGCCTTCAATATTGCTATATAAATGCACCTGATGAACGTACCGAAAGTTTTCGAAATAATTCGAATAACAGCGAAAATATCAGGTCACATTCTTACACATTTACAAAATAGTTCAACAATTCTAAATAACTTCACTGTGCTTAGAGTTTCGGTTGGTAAACTACGTCTGCTCATTTTTAAAAGATTGATATCCGCAAACTTCGTTTTATTCCTTTGGATATCTTTACTTTTTTTGATACAATCGTGAGATATATCATCCCCAAAACGATCTTTAATTTCTTCGTGAGTCATATTGATTGGTAAGAGAGATAAAAGTTTTTGCTTTTCCAAAAGATTTGAGCTGTTCTCTATTTGATATTTGATGTTTTGCAAAATTTTATCGTAAATGGCTTTGACGTTTTCAAGTTGCGCTGACAAATCAGATAATGGATCAGCTACAAGTGAATCTGCTATATTTTCCAAAATTTGCAGTGATTTTCTATTTCTGTATGCATCTCGTTTGATATATTTCCTTTTAAGAGGCGACATTTGGTTTGGTAGATGAGGAATAATATGATCATTTATATTTTCAATGACTTCGTTGCTTTCGATGTTTGCATTACGGCTGGTACAAGTTGGAAGTTCATCCAATTCTTCGCTAATTTCATCGCTGGGCGTTGTTGGTAAATAATTTGAGACTTCATTCCGCTCCACGTTGGATTCATTACGACTGCGCGCTTTTCTTAGTGTATTCCGGCAAGTTTCGCAAATACGGCTACAATGAATGTTGGCGACAGCATGGAAAATATAATAATAAATAATATATAATATAATAACTGGCCATTTCAGCCCTTGAAAGGACTTTGACCTAGCTTCTTATGATCAATTGTGTTGTGCGTGTTATTAAGTTTGTACACAATTGACCGAGAACCGGACCTACATGCTTAACGCCGACTTTGAACGGCGATGAACGGAAAGTTCTCGTTCTCAAGAAGCTTTACATGGCATTTTGATTACTCTCTGAGGTTTGCCATTGTCTGCAGAGAGGTGGCGGCCGTACAGAAAAATTATTTTAATTCAAATAATTTTCTGTCGCTGCTGGGGTTCGAACCTGGGTTTCCAAAGTTCTTTGACATAGCGGCCACGCACTTTAACCAACTACACCACGGACGCCACAGCTGGAAAATATTCAATTATATTTGCAGCCTCGTTTTCACTTATTTTACGAAGCGAAGCGCAACACTTATTAGATATTTTTATGCATCTGTACTTATTGTTTGAATTCATATTCACTCAAAATTTTAAAATATACACGTAAAAATTGTAATGGGATATCTTGGCTTCTCGAAACGGCTTATAATTATGAATTTGGGTACGTTCATCAGGTGCATTTATATAGCAATATTGAAGGCATTTTTAAAATCAATTCTTTAATTAGGGGTACCTGCAGTGTGTTTATTTTGCTAATCCTAGAAACACAGTTACAGTAAGCATTTTATGCGCTTACCTGTATACTTATTGGTTTGGGCTGGTACGGCCGCAAGAACTTTTTGGGGTTAAAACATATTCATAATTTTTCTGGGACAATGTTTATTTTTTTTACCTGTATACATACATAATTTTCTTTTATGCATATTATATCAATAATCTTTGCACATTATAAGTATATTTTGAATATAACTGAAATTTGAACACTTCTCAGTAATATAACAGATGTTTGGCTATTTTTCGTGGCTTCAATATAAAAATATATGGGCAATTACTAGAAGTGCCACTACTTAAAAAATTATATAAAAAAAACTAAAAAAGAACCCATTTTTATTTTTTGATATGTTATAGGTGAAGGATAAACCTTTCTAAAAAAGTAATACACTGTAAAAAAACCCTTGATCTTTTTGGTTTTTTCGTTAGGTAAAATTTTCTTTTTGTTATAAAATTTTTTGCAGTGTAATTTTTTTTATTTTATAAACGTGTCATAAGGCCTGTTAAAATATCTTTTTAATGATACCAAGATCATGGAAATCGGTTCAGCCGATTCTGAGTTATTGCAGTTTAAATGGAGCTCTTTTCGACCATTTTCGCGTTTTTTCGAAAACTTTCCCACTGTGCCACGCCCAAAAAATCGCAAAACAGTAATTTCTAAATATGAGGGTTTTTTTGTATTGATCAAATTTAGCTATTAACAAAATTTCATCGATATCTGAGGTGGTCGGGTTCAATGCATCTCGATTTTTACATGAAATTCATCATGTGTAAAAGAGTGATTTGATTAAGAAATTACCTTAACTTCAATGACAAAACTTAGAGAGAAATATCTTATATATCAATGCAAATATTTCTATCGAAAGTATTTTCTCTTTGCTGAATCTTAAACGATAGCCACACACTGCAGGCACGTAGCCAAGAAGGGTTTTTGGGGTTAACCTCTCCATAGGGTCGAAAAATAAACAAAAAAATCCCTAGAAATCAGATTATTAAAAAAAATGATTAATAAGGTTTGTTTCATATTTATAAAACCACCCAAGATTTTTTGATATTTCCTAAAGGACTGGCTTTAGGGTATTATAATGTTTTACCCAAATGAACACTTAATTGAGAGAGCAATTCCCCTCAAATCGACTTCATATTTCACTAACGGTACTTTTGAGAGTAAAAAAAAACAATATTCGCTCTGTTTCAGAAGTATAAAACCACTCTAAAGTTTGTCATATAACGCGTGGGCTTCAGAGTAGGAGGAGCTGTTCTTAAAATAAATCAATAAAAAAAAGTACATTTTTCTTAAAATGCCACGTGGTCTCAGTCTTTCCGATGTAGAAAAAGGGAAAATTTTAGCCTTTTCGGAAGAAAACTTTGGATTAAGAGAAATTGCGCGCAAAATTAATCGCAAAAAATAACTGCAAGCAATTCCCAAAAAAGCTTCCATGACTTGGTTATTGTTGCTGGTGTTCCCGTTTCCAGATCAACGGTCTGGAGCATCTTGCACACCAGCCCCAACTTAAAATTTTCAAAACTAAGATCTGCTTCACGTTTGACGAAAAGCTATAAGGATGCAAGGCTACTTTTTGCTCTTTGTAAAAAGTTGGTTTTTTTATACAAAAAAATATTTTCAAGTAATTTTTTTCGATGGGAAAAACTGGAATTTGAATGGTCCAGATGGGTTCGAAGGTTATTGGCGCGATTCACGCAAGGAACCCATCTGTTTTTCTAAGAGGAACTTCGGCGGTTGTAGCGTTATGCTTTGGGGGCATTTTGCCCGTCTGGATGCTTGGAAGTATAGTTCACTTCCAGCAAAATGAATAGCAAAGCGTATCTTTCTAAGCAGAATTCATAAAAAAAGCTTCGTCTTCCAACAAGACAACGCATCAATCCACGTAAGTCGAGAGACAAAAAAAAAAATGGTTTTCAGAGCGAAAATTTCAAATTTTGGATTGGCCAGCTTGCTCACCCGACTTGAACCCCATCGAAAACCTTTGGGGTCCGTCTGGTTTGCAAAGAAAACAGGCAGTACGAGTCGGTGGAAATCTTGAAATATGTTATTGTCAGAGAATGGAGTGAAATTGATGAAAACTTGGTGAAAAATTTAATAGATAGTATGAATACCAGAATATTCAATGTTATTTTAAAAAAGTGAGGAATAAAATGCTTTTATTTTCGGTTTCTTTAATGTGGTTTTATACTTATGAAACAGAGCGAATATTGTTTTTTTACTCTCAAAAGTACCGTTTGTGAAATATGAAGTCGATTTGAGGGGAATAGTTCTTTCTCAATTAAGTGTTAATTTGAGTAAAACATTATAATACCCTACATCCAGTCCTTTAGGAAATATCGACAAATCTTGGGTGGTTTTATAAATATGAAACAAACCTTATATTTAATTAAGGCCACGCTTTACCTTAGCGACCCAAAATTTAATCCCTAATTTATCCCTCGCTAAAAATTAAATTGCACAAAAATTATAAAATATATAAGCAAATGGTTTTTTATTAAACCGATGATATATCAAACTTTGTTAAAAAATTATTTGTTGTTGTTGTTGTTGTTGTTGTTGTTGTTGTTGTTGTTGTTTTTGTAAAAAAGTTTTTATCAAAAAGTTTGAAATTTGCTGAAAATAAAAAAAAAGGAAATAGGTACATTTATTAGGAACTAATACCGTTATCGTCGGTACTAGAATTAAGAAGGTCGTTCAAAACGGAACATGCTGCATCTAAATGTCAAAAATTAAAAAAAATTTTTTTAAGGCTAGATTGTTCCAGATCCATTGTTTTTAGAGCTGACCTCATGATTCTAGTACCAACGAAAATGACTGGTGTTTAAAGTTTGTGGTGCAAGAACTATTTAAATCGGATAATTTTTTCGATGAGTTTTATCACAACCAATCGCGAAAAAGTGGTTTCGAGATAAACGCATTGAGATTTATGGTAAGTGTTTTCGAAATAATAAAATTGAATTACGATTGTTTCGAGAAGTTTTTTCGAGGCATTTGGGTGTTGACTATCATGAAAAAAATTTCATCCAAATCGGAAGATTGGTTTCAGAGAAATAAGGGAAGTGGCTTTCAAAAAAGTTTCTACTGTATATCTATTAGAAAAAAAAAACAAAATCAAAATCAAAATTTTGGGGGGAAAAAAGCAACATTTTATCACTACTTTGCTTGCAAGAATACATTATCAATATACATATGAAAAAAGGTAGATTACCAAATATGTGCATATGGCCTGATTTTGTGATTGTCTTGCCTAAAAAATAATTCTCTGCAGGTAGCAACGCATGATAATTATAAGCTAGGCAATTACAATATTGGAAAAAAGATGAGCTAGATTTTAAAATCAGCTGTTGATTTCGAGTTTTGCTAATTGTTGTTGTTACTTTTGTCGTTTGACGTTTGTGGCACTTACAGCTTTGTTGTTGTAAAATTTCTTATTTGAGCAGAAATTTTAAAATGAGCCTGCCATGGTTGAATTAATAAGGTTGTCGCAAGGATGAGAGCGAGTGCCCATAAATGTCAAATCGAAGTTGACAGCTCATACAAAATCTGAAAGCGAAAATGGATAAAATGGATTACACCATGCCTTGTTTTTTTATCATTAAAAAAGGTCTCGCGGCTGACATCCTCTCTTGCTCTGGGTTTGTCAGATAATGTCACAAATAATTTGTATGCTTCTTTTTGCTCTTGTGCGTTGTTCGGTGATTTTTTGACAATTCTGGCTATTGGCTCTCAGCCGCGAGTCTACCTTGTTTATTCTACCATGCAGAGGACCGGGAGTTGTGCAATCAACGTATAAATTGTTTGAAAGAGAATTGAAAGTAATTTTTTAAATTGATGTTGCTTAGTGCACCGAGATAAAAAGCATTAGTAGAATCACCTAAGTCGGCTTGGGTAAAGAAAATTGTATGGAAATCAGAAAGTTATGGTTAATCCCCAAAGTATATATATTGTTTAATACATTGCTTTGAAAGCACATACTTCGATACCCTGACAATAAAAAAATGTTTGGTTCACCCAAGCCAAGTATATAATATTTTAACCAATGGTGTGGGTAAACCACCGAAAACTTTGACACTTTATCAAAATGGTATGAGCAAAATTTATCGCTGAATACTCCCGGTTTGTTATAGTTCTCGTTTAGTTTTTGTAATGAAAATTATATAGCCTAGATGTAAAGCCAAGGTGCAATGCTTCGTGGGTGCATTTTTTGGCATTAAATAAGATATATTTATCAGCGATCTAAATGCATAGCTTTTTTTACTTTGTAAATCTATATTGTAAACTTTGTAAATGTATGTCTTTTTTCATTAAATAGAACAGGTTTTCCTTAATAAAAATAAAAATTGTTGGTTCATTTTATTTAGAAGTTTCATCTAAGTGCTTGGGTAATTTTGCACAACAGCAATATACAACATTTTACCTAAGTATATGTACATTTCATACTTGTCTTTGGAAATTTTTTACAAAAACAATATACAGTAATTTACCTAAGTAGATGTATATTTTATACTTCTCCCTGTGTATTTATTTATCTATTTAACTTTGATATTTCAACAAAGTTTTTTGTTGAAAACTTGAACACTATGTTCGGCAAAATAAGCAAGCATGCGTATATAAACTGTCGAAGCTAATGTGTAAATTACAAAATACTTCGCTAATTTATCATTCAAATCAATATCGGTAAGTTAACATGTAAAACTTAGGTATTTTGACCAAAAACTTAGGAGGCTGAAAACTGCCAAGCCATCGTATTAAATATACTAGGTTTTTTTTTAATTTTGCATAAGTTTTTTCTCGGCGTGTACTCTTCCCCCTTTCACCCTCATCAATTCTCGGCCATTTGCCTACAAATTTTGAATAAAAAAATTTCTTTCAATACTTGATCAATGTAAAAGGAGTCTTCGCTGCAGGAAATATGAAATGGCTCAGGTGACGTAAGTGAAGTCCACAGCATCAAAGCTGGAAATCTTTTTGAAACAAAGTCAACTAAGTTAGCAAAAAATATGATCAGGTTTCCAGAAGTAATTTTTGGGCACTTTAACATTTTAAAAAAATGTTTTATCTTTAGAAAAATTGCATGAGTTTCTTATGGGGTTATTATCAATCTCAATTTAAGCCATTTCTCCAAATTAATTTCAGCCAAGAAATAAGCATATTTTTCCAAACCGCAACCTAGATAAGATTATTTGAGCAGCAAATTATATCAAATGAACTTTTTTTTGGCCACGTCAAAATTTGTCGATTATCTAGCCGGAGTTCTTCTTTAATTCGTTTATTTTTGCGTTTAAGTAAGCTTTTTCGTGACTTGAGCATATTAAAAAGATTTGATATTAAATGTACCTATCTTTCAAATGTTCTCATCTGCTGAACTTTCATTTAATCATAAGCTTACTAGAACTAACAAAGCTAACAAAGCTGGAATGTTTTTTAAAAACTTTATTCAAATTTAAAGTAGTCGGAGTTAAAAAGCTAGTCGTGGTTAAGCTTTGATATTCCCACGTCTCCATATATCATTCCATTGAATGGAAGTAAATACTTAAGAGCTGCATAGGTACATAGTATAAGTAGTAGTAAAATGACTTGCAAGCCATTTGCCACGCTTTCAAGTGCTTTGACTCTTCTTCAGTCGCATTTCAAACAAGCAGTGCAGTATCAGGATTTTGAATATGCACTCAAATACAACACAAATAAACAACATAACATAAAAACAGAACTATATAAAAAAACTGAAGTAGAATATAGAAACATTTTATATCGGTCAAATTATTTTTGAACTTTTGGTTCGTTTTCAAGATAAGCCTTTTTAATGTTGGGTTGTTCGCCCCTTAGAAAACTGAAAACGATCGCTGCAAATTTGTCGATGCTGATGCATGGTCCACTTTGTGTGCTCGCTTTGGTAATCCCTTTGCTTTTACTTCGTTGTCGTTCTTTGGTTTGGTATGTTTCTTAATAGTTAACCTCAAGCACTACTTCGGCACTAACGAAAAACTTTAAAAACATGCAATGCTTATTTTGTTGGCATCGATTCATACAGAACATATTTATTCAATGTCAAGCTTACAGTGAAATACAATGCACCCCGATACTGTAGAACAGTCAAGTACTGTGAATAGAAGGCTTTGTGCAGCTCTTTGCTAAATACCTGAAAATATTAACTCAAACTTGAAAAATCAGAAATTACTTTCAGCTATTCTAATAGGTTCAATTGTCGCAATCTAAGGTTAGACATATGATGATGAGTCCAATTATAAGGTTTAGTAAAGGTTTAAAAAAAAAGAAACAAATAAACTAATTTTCTGACTAATTGTTGAGATTTACATGGAATGTTTAGGCCATAAAATTTTTAGTTTCACTCATAAAGAAATCTTTGTAAACAAATTAGGAAATATTTGTTTTTAAAATATTTCTACAGCGCCTTTAGCCAGTTATAAACCAAATGTTGGTAAAACAGTAAGGTTGTTTATTCAGCTGGTGCTTCTTTATTATCATTATTATTTCACATGGGAATTCAACTTGCATAATATCTGCCAAACTATACACATTTTTTTCGTAGGAGTGTACATACCTACTTGTTGTTAAATTTAGTTTACTTTCAAACTTGGTAACGATTTTAATTTTTATTGTATTCCAGTTTTTTTTTTTTAGTTTGATGTTATTTGGCGCCTTTGTTTAGTAAATTCAATGCTTGCGAATCATGATGATGATGATGACGATGATTGTAAAACAGTTTTCGTTGTTGCGTAAAATGGCGCTGCCGGAAGTGGCTTCGATTAATTCAACTGCTGGCTAACACTAATTTAAATAAATATTAGCAAATTGAAACAGCCAACGGCACTTTATTTCATATAAAAACACAAAAATTCACACTGTTTAACTGTTACTGCTGGTGTTGTTAGTAATATTAATAAGCAATTTAGTGCATTCTAAGTGCACAGTTACTTTGATTATTAGAAACTTTTTCGTCAAGATTTATTTATTTTAGTTATTGCACATTGTTAACGGAAATATTTTGTGTTCTTCCGTACATAACTGTTGCAGTTTTTTGAAATTTATATTTCTTGTTTAGATTTTAAGAATTGTATTCAGATTAGAAATTGAATTAATTTTAATTGTATGTTGATTAATTAATCTATTTTCGATGGTTGTAATCGCTTTTTTCGCGTATACAATTTTTAATTCCACTTCACTGCCGCATCGGAACAAAATAACTGTTCGTTGTAGTTCAGTTAAACAACTTTTGAAAAATCTAGTCACTTGCCACTCTACTCGGTCCACCCTACCTCACTCCGCACTACTCAAAAAATGTTTAACGGCACACACGGTCGCTTAACGAATTCACATTCGTGTTCCAAAGACAAGCTTGGAGCTTCGCTGCATTGGCAACTCTCGAAATTCGTTTGCATTTGTTAAGCACAAAGCTAGCGCAGCTTTAATTAAGTTGTAAAAAGTTCACAGCACACAGCTTTGGAAAAGGTGTCATCAAGTCTATGATAGTTACTGGCTCTCTTTAGGCAGGCTTATTTTATCCTGGCCAGTGACCAGAGCTTTATTTAAAATTTTGCAAACACGTGCTTTCAACGCTTGATTAGTTAATCGCAGTTATTAGTTTTGTCTTGGTGAGGTAATAAGCTTAGTTTTAGGCAAGAGTTGCGAGTTCATGGCCAGACTCGTTTAAATGAAAAGCATTTGGAAACACAAAAATTAATATGAAAATGAAGACAAATTGCTGGGACACAAATGAAAAGAGAATTAACTTGGCATTAATAGAGCTTCGCAATATGAAATATTTTTTTTAACCATGCTTGGCTGTTAATACAATATAGTTTATTGGCAGAAACTCTTTATCTTTATCTTTGAATAAATAATCTTCATATACTACTTCCGGTAAATGATATACCTACGAGCGGGATTAACAACATTACGAACTTGCTACGAACATCAACGATTTGTTCATACTAAACAGTTTTTTGTCCTTAAATTCCAACTTTTCAAAATCAAAAGTGACATTTTACAAATAAAAATAGTTTTCACATTTGGATTTAATTGTTTGCAAATGGGAAAACAGCTATATAATAGCTTAAAGAAACTTTAAAAAAAAAACCTAACTAAATGCCAGTTCTTCATTGCTAGTTTATATCAGTTTTTGGTTTAAACTGAGTTTAAGCCACGATTCTAGTTTTTAAGATTTAAGGGTTTGTTTCGTCTAAAAAATTATTACAATAGGTTTATTTTACATATTAAAGTACAACATTTGAAGAATATTTAAAAAAATGTTTGTTACAAAATAGATAGAAATAACGGATTTATTGTAGATCTCCAAAGGCGCCTCGAAAAAATTTTTTGGCGGTGAACAGCCTACAGCACCACTGGATCCAAATGCTCTCTTTAGTTTATTACTTTATCTCTCACGTCACGTCGAGTTTTTTTTGATTTTAAAATTTTTCAATTTTTGGCACCATTTTGAAGCCAAAATGACGATTTTTGACGAAAAAAATCTACCTATTTGTTATTGTAAAATTGTTAGTAATTAAAAAAAAAACTCGAAGTCACTAGAGAGCTAATTATATGTAGAATATGTGTAAAAAATTTCAAAACGATAGGTTTAGTAGTTTTTTCTGTAGGCTGGTCACCGACTTTAAAAATTACATGTTTGGGAAAATCGATTTAAAGTTTTGTACACTAAGCAAAATTTAGTTATAGGTACGGTCATTCAACCTACTGTAACTTCGTTAGTTTTGCTCAGAATGACCTAAAAATTTAATACAATATTCTTCAGATGTACTTTCAGAAACAAAAATAAAAAAAAATTTTTTAAAAAACAGTTGTCAACCCCCCCCCCCCATTAATCGAAGCTAAACTTGGTTTAAATGTCCAATATTGGTAGTTTAAGCTTGATTTATTTTGCCAAACAATTCCGTCAATTAGCAAAAAAAAAAAAGGAATTTAAATGTAAAAAAAAATTGGATACGCTCTTAGGTTTTGACGTGACAGCTTCATGTTCCTTATTCGTGTTCCTCAACTTATCGTCTTTATCCTTATTTTTGAATTTGCCCTCCTGCTTGTCCAATCTCTTGTTTTAATCCATATACAAATTCCTAACCTTATCCTTTGCGAATTTATACTACTTCTATTGTATCCTATCCAATTTTTGTCCTAAATCTTGTGCTTGGTGTGTCCAAATCCTTGTTCTATTCCTTTTATTTCTAGTCCTCATCCTTCTCCCAATCTTGTCCTCAATATTGTTTTGAGTGTGTTAAATTTGATCATAGAAGCTCGGTCAAAGTCCTTTCAAGGGCTGAAATGGCCAATTAATTCATTTTTTTTTTTATCATTACTCAGAGAATTAACGTTTCCTGGCTTACTATAACTTTTATCGTAGCACCTTTAATCAACGAGTAACAATTCTATTCAACGCCGATGCGTTTTAAAAAAATTTCCTTTTGTAACTTTTTTGAAAATCTGCGCGTTAAAACGTAACGTTGTCATGTCAAAACAACAACTCTAAACCTTTTTTGATACATTTCAATGATATTTTTATACCTCCACGTTTAAAAAACGTAAAAGGGGTATATTAATTTTGTCACTTCGTTTGTAACTCCCATAAGTAGGCGTGGTAGGTATATAAAAGTGTATATATTCTTGATTAGCATCACTACCCGAGTCGATTTGGCCATGTCCGCCTCTCTATCTGTCTGTGATCACGATTACAGCCGTAATTTTCAAGCTATCATCACGAAATTCGAACTTTTATCTAAAAAACAAAGGTCAATTTGACCAATAATAATGAGCCAAACCGGATGAAAACCACGCCTACCTCCCATACAAAGTCAATACCAAAAAAGTAAAATCTCTTTTAATTCCACAAAAATTAATATATGGACTTGGAATTTTGCGTATGAGTTTTGATATTTAATATACAGTCTGAGTATGAAATTCAACGAAATTGAGTGAAAACCACGCCTACCTCCGATACATAGTGACTTGATCAAAAAATAAAAGCGAATATTTTCTGTTAAAACTATAACGAAAATGTTTTTAAAAATAAACAATTTATTGACTGCTTAGGACTTTGAATATACTTTGGTGCGGTCGTTGGAGTATTTTAACTTTAGCCCAGTCGAAGATCATTTCTTACTAGTTGAGCATAAGTTTGCAACGAAATTGTCTGAAGAGGTATCGCTGCACACAAAATATTAAAAACAAAAAAGTAAAAAACAGAGAAAAATAAAAATTTAACGATCATATAATAAGGAAGGATGATAATTGTCCTACCTAGGATAACAATTAATATAATAAATAAAACATTGTGGAATCTCCAAAAACGAATCCATTTAATAAGTCACATGCTTTTAAGTACATAGAGAAATGTCAACTTATTTTTAAACATTCTTAATTTTATAAAATTTGTTTCTACAATATCATTTTACAATAAACGAACAATGCTACTTAAATTAGACCATAAACTCAAGTCCTATTCTATGACATTATATTATATTATAGATACTATTATATAATATCCTCATTTATTTTGTTCGCACAATATACCCAGCATAGTATTGCACAAGAAAGTGAACAAAAGTATATTTTATAAGCAAGAGTGATAGAATACTGGCAAGCCCACTTCACAATTGACAAAAATAGTTTTGAAGTCTTTATAAAATATAATGGTGATAAATTGGCAATGAGGTTTATTCTTTGCTAATAAAGCGTATTGTGAAAAGTGGGCGAAATTTTTAAATTTTTAATGCTCGTTTTTTATATGCTCCTAAAAGAAAAGGTTTAACCATTTACAAATAAGAAATTAAAGTTTAAGAAAACATATTAAAATGCAGATTTCGATAAAATTTTGACTGCGTTATAATGTTTGGACTTTGCCATTATACGTGGAATACAATATCATTCAAATGTCCTCCACGGAAGATTTTGTAGGATTCAATCCTTTTGAGGTAATTTTTGATGATTTCTGTCCACAACTCAGGCACTTGCTAGACCATGATTTGACGAATGTTGGTTTTTAATTGCTCGAGAGTTTAAGGTTAACTCCAGAGACCATACCGGTTATGGTTTATATCAAAAAAGTCAGTTATTTACATTTGTCGCTTAACTTTTATTTTTCCCGACAAAACTACAAAAATAACGGTTACTCTTAACTTTTATTTTATCGGTCAAAATAACAGTTATTCATACTTTTTATTATTTTATATATTATTTATATATTTTATTTGTTTTTATTTATTATTTATATATTTATTTATTTATATTTATATATATATATATATTTATGTATATTTTATGTATATATATATATAATATATATTTTATATATATATATAAAATATATATTTTATATATATATAATATATATTTTATATATAATATATATTTTACATATATATAATATATATTTTATATATATATAATATATATTTTATATATATATATATATTTTATATATATATATAATATATATTTTATATATATTCAAAAATTCCACCGATAACTTTTTTGCAATCTTTTTCATTCAAAAATTGTAAAATAACTGTTATTTTCGGTCCTTGGTTTTTATTCACGCAAGCACGATCTTGATTTATTTGCGTAGCCCAAAAAAAAAAGTTCAGACGCGTTAATCGCACGACTTCAGAGGCCAAATTGACATCGCCAAATCTCGAAATCAGGATATTGTTATACAGACGCTAACGGGCTCATCACGGGCACGCATTGTTGTTGTTTCAATGTAAAAGGGAAATTTGAGAGAGTGAGCGAGGGAATTTATTTTACCCAGAATGGTCACCAAATAATTCGAAAACGATATGGAATCACGAGATCAAAACAGTGTTGCGCTGTGCAATTATTCACAACATCTGTGTTTTTGCATGAAAATAGTACATTTTTGGTACGAAATGCATGAAAGCAGTAATGAAACCTGCTTAATAGCAACACTCACCATACTCATATTCGTGATACCTTTTTGCATAAAGTGTTGAAAGTAGCAAAAAGTGTATTAGTGTTCAGGGATCAAATGACCGTCTGTATAATATACTTTCATCACAGAGCTCATCAAACGAAAAAGAGCGTAAAAAAGGACGTAATCCGGGATCATATCAGCGTCTGTATAACAACGGCCTAAGTCTTTCTGGAAATTTGAATCCAAATTGGTGCTGTTGTGTGCCTTTTGTCCCCATATTATTGAAACCACATATCGGTCAGATTCATATCTTCAAATTCAGGCCTTTTCGCTGAAGAAAATTTGATTCGAAAAATCAGCATTTTTTAGAGCAAATTAACAATTTTTAACGCGTTGTAATAAAACGTTTCATATTGTTAAATGGCAAACCTTAAACTATACAAAAACCAAAAACATGTTTGGATGACATGAACATTTGACAACTGCCATATGTCAGGGCTGCACTTTGCGAAACCCGAAATGGATAACTCTTTACGATAGGATAGTGAAAAAACGCCTACGTCTACAAATATCAGTTCGATTTAGACAGCTTCACGTGATTCTATTTGGGCATATAGAAAATTAATCTTAAATTACAGATGTTATATAAACCATTATCAATACATATTTATGTAAAAAAAATTACATTTCAAAAACAAGTTCATAAACATACTTAATATTAATCTTTTATTAATATTATAAGGTACATAAACAATGAGCTAAAACAGCAATGACCTTAGAATATATAAATATTTACAATAAATAAATTAGTGAAGATCAGTTAATTGTTATTTATCTAAAAGTTTATATAAAATATTTATCGTAATGTTGTTTACATAACTTCATATAACATTTTTTTTTTTAGGTTTTGGCATAATTTTCTTAAATATATTAATGCTGTTTTTTTCTTCACATGTCAATAAAAGTTTTTGTTTTTATAAAACAATTTTTCATTTTTTTTTTTGTTTGTTTTTTGTTTTTTTGTTAAATTCATTTAAAATAATATAAATATAATTAATAATTTTTTTTATATCAATTTTTTTTTCTTTAAAACGACAGTACATTATTATTATTTTTTTTTTAATTATATTTGAGATCTAAGCCCAATATGGTCTTTTGATACAATATTTAATACATAGATATGAGCCTTCGGCACGTTATGAAATGAATAAATTATCAAAATAATTTTAACGGATATGTATCTTACATTGTATTTAATACTTTTTTTTTAATATTTTGTTTCTTATTTTCAAATAAAATAATAAGAGCATAAAAAGTGCTAGCAATTGAAATCCAATTCAGGGTTAATGTTGAACTCGCTTTAAATTTTCTTGTTAGAACTGCACGATGCTGGAATAAACTACCTGTGGGTCTTCGTTCATTTTCAGCAACAGCTAGCACTTTTAAAACGAAGCTTATAAAATACACCGAAAATAATACACTTTAAAGCATTCTCAAATTCCGTTAAAGTTCACTTCTTTTAAATCTTAAAATGCATTTTACTTCGTCTTTTCTTTTCTTTTCTTTTCTATTTTTCTATCTTACTTCTTCTTTTTTTCTTTTGTCTTCTTCTCTTGTGTTTTTTTTTTCTTCTTCTATATATTTTCTCTTAATACTCTTAATATGTCCATAGGAAAGCCGCCTATATATTAGATTAATATTTTAAAAATAAGAATTAATTAATCAGTGGATAATTGTATTTAACTTTAAGAATTCTATCATTACTTACTGTAATATTGTATTTTGGCCAACAAGGCTTTTTATATTACAAATGAATAAATGAAATGAAAAATGAAATGAAATTTATTGAAACATTTTTTGGGTCGATTTACCTACGATTCGAGAGTAAAAAAATAATTTTTATCAAAAGACCATTAGCTAAAAAGATCACAGATTTAATTTTAATTTTTAATTTCAACATAGAGAATTACATTTTTATAAGTACTAAGAAATTTTGCTTAAGTACTATAAACCAGTTCAAAATAGTATTTGTAAGCTCTAGAATTGGAACAATCTATAGCCGGAGCTCTTGTATTTATAATGTGTTTTTCAAATTCAGACAAGCACAATAATTTAAATTAATTTTATTAGTTATACTTGAGATTTTAGTTCTGTATTATATATATACACATGTTCATAGAAATTTTAACCAAATTTCAAGTTTGTTAAAAAGTCTATAAAGGTTTTATTTACTTATTTTCCAACTTTGAAGTGAAAGTTTTGCGCTGGAATAACAATTATAATCATCTTGCAAAAAACACATTCACAGTCATCAAAAACGATGAACACTCATAAAGTATCTGGATATTGACAGAAAAAACTTATATGAATCGTTTTAAATGAAAGTAGGACAATACGGACACAGTGGATCACAGGAGTCTCAACGAACCTCAAAAAGTTTTACAAATGGCGGTTGCTCAAAGAGCTTATAAGTTTTCATCTATACTATTATATAAAATCAAAGTGAATATTTTTTGTTGCCGCTAAACTCCAAAAGTACTGGTCCAATTTTTATGATGTAAGTTTAAATATATCACATTTGTGCTAAAAAAGATAGGGGCATTTTCTAAGCAAAACTTTAATAAATAGTATCTTTAATTAAAGTGTAAATGGTTTTAAAAAATCATTAACAATGTCATGCATTGCTTGATCGTTAGCTTTTCATGCGTTTTTGCTGCAAAAGCTTCCATAAACTCCATGTTGATCAACACATCAAAATAAACAAACAAATACAGATATGGCGAAGCCGCGGACCACTGTGGCATTGTGAACATTGATTGATATTATCTTCTTAAAGTTTTATGCCGTTCCAAACGGCTGATGTTCGTGCTCTCAACAAGTGTTATAAAAGTATAATCCTCTTTGAGGATTAGAAAAATTAATTTCTTTTGGAAAAATATTTTATGTCAGATAGGATTTGAACTCTACATCACGCCTTTAGTAAAATTGGCACATAACGGTTCACGTAAGCTAACGCATTTAGCCACGGCTGAAAAAATCTAAAAACAAACATTAGCAAGAAAACTTAAGCAAAAACTGCAAATTCTTTAAAATATTGAAAACGTAATTTTTTATTGATTTATTTAAATGTGAACATTCAATAACCGCTAGCTTCAAAAAAGATATCCAGCTTTCATTAATTACAACCCATATATTCATAGATTCATATTTATAATTGTTTGAATGCTGTCAAGATACATTCTTTTTTTCATTCAAGCGCCGATACTGTTTTTTGTCTTTGAAATTTATTTTTAATCAAATGTGATTCTTTTTGTATACTAACATCTAATTTTTTGGCACACAAATTAAAAATAAAAACGTATCAAAGCATTCATTCATGCTAGTCTCTAGTTTTTTATTCTAAATTTTTTCACTTAGTTTCATTTTGTTTGGATTTTGTGCCAAAATTCAAATGACTTATTTTAACTCACTCATTTAAAATTCCCAGCAACATCAGCAGGTACATTAAGTGTAATTGTACTTTCTGCAGACGAAAATTGATAATTTATGGCGGGCGTTTTATGAACCATACGCGTTGAATTAGATGGAGGCTTATCATTGCTTTGTTGGAATACTTGTTCGTGGCCCATTGGCGATGAGCTTAAAAAATCATTTCCGGATATTGTTTTAATTAAGGAGTTGGATGTAAGGGAGTCGAGTTCATGTGATTCAGAATTAATAAGTTCACCTACGGCAGAACTTGAAGGTGTGAGTAACTGTTCACTTGCAATGACTTGGCTTTGTTTTCTGAAATTAAAAAAGCGAATTGAATACAATTGTTTTGAATAGATATTTCCATACACTCACCTATCATAATATTTAATAGGATTCGTTGTAGGATGTTTGCTAAGTTTTGGAAAACTAAACTGCATAAATCCGTACTGAGGACCTATGAGTTTTAATAGACTCATAAGAAAAAATGTAGCATAAATCCAACTAACACTCGTAACGACTACGAGAAACAGACCAATCTGTATATACGGCAAAACAGTGGAAAAAAGCATCAACACTCCAGCTACGATAGTTGTTAAAGCTGCCATCGCCGTAGGACCAATTATGCGGGTTAAAGAGAATTGTGTAGCCGCATTACGTTCACTGGTAGGCGACAGTCGGTAGTGTATGCTATAATGTAAACTAAAATCTACAGCCAATCCAATTGCTGTGCTAACAGCGACACTTTCAAGAATATTCAGCTTCCAACCGAGCAGTATGAGCACGGCCACAGTGGTAAAAATGGTCAGAGACACAGTTAGAACAGCAAAGAGCGATATGAGTACATTCAGTGTTACAGCTAGTAACACAACCAAGGAAGAAAGCATGGCTACAGCTATCGCTACTTTTGTTCCTTTTGAGAGTGTATCTTGAACATCAAAAAATTTAAGTTCGCTTATAAACCAACCACCTTGCATTTCGTTAGGTGCCATTCTTATCTCTTCAGTAAACCAAACATCGACCGTTTGCACAAACTTTTTAACTTCGTGATAAGATGTCGTTGATGAAACGTTTGATTCATATTCAATTACCAAAGCCTTTACCAGTGGAGGTGGTAGAATTGTGTTATTGTCTTTTAATTGTTGTTGTTCCGAATATGTTGATTCCATTTCATTGTGATCGGAAGAAAAAAATTTTGGGCCAGCTACACCCGGTAAAAAGTATTCTCGGGGTGTAGCGTATAACATAGAAATAGTTTTCGGTAGACATAGGTCGAATATATGAGGTTCATATGGAAATTTAGAGATATCACAGCAGGGGGTGCGATCAGTACTGTCCATGGTATCTATGCACCTAAACAAAAACACAAATCATCAAAACGTTAGTCCGTGAATGAAATGTTTTCATTATAAAATTATGATGTGATAAAAGTTAAGATTAGAAGTAAAATCAAAAAACTTACATGCGATTCATTGAAGTAATGAAGTTTTCAATGAAACAATTTGGCAGCAGCATGCCTAGTGTTAGCTGGTAGAATGGTTGCTCCTTCAGGCGTTGACAAAATTCTAACAACCACACTTGAGCAGCTTTTGTTGATATATTAAAATTATTGTCATAGTATAAGTTTCCTTGTGCGTATGGATTGGTGTAATCACCATCATCTATTGGCAAAATACCCCAAACAAAACGAAGTGGTAATTTAAAAGTTTTCAAGGCCTGAAGAAAAAGAATTGTTTAAGTATTTAACCGGCAGTAAAAATAAAAACAAAATTACGAAAACATACTGATAGTGATTTTTCAAACCAAAATTCATGTTTTAATTTTGATTCATAAACCTCAAAGGGATGGTTATTAACAAATAGTTGAAAGTGTGAGTTATCAGGTAGTTGCAAACCAGGACTATATAACACAATAACAGCAGAAGAAACACCAATCATAGCTTAAATAAAGAATTTTATGTCAATGGCTTACTTAAGTTTACATATACATAAATAAATTTTATCTCATTACCAAATAAAATGACCCAAACCAAGGGGTAGTTCACGACAGCGTTAATTGCAAAATTCTCAAACACCATACATAGCTTGTTAATTGACTTTTTTATCTTTAAAAACAGGATTTGTGTATGCAGTTTTCCACAAATGTTACTCGCTGAAAAACGCTCCATTATAGCAACCGATGCCGGTAGCCACGTGATCATTAACAGATAATTGGTAATCACCGCAGTGCCCGCAAATATTCTGGAATTAGAAATTAAAGGAAATATGACGTCTACATTAAATCTGGGCACAAGAAAAGATTGATAACTTCTGATAATAGTCCAATTTTAATAATTAATATTTTTAAGAATGAAAACTTCGATATAAATGTTTGATTAAAGGACACAGAAATTATTGCGAAAATTGTTCGTAGTGTCATTAAGTTTAGTTTGTTTCGTTTTCGTTGACGAAAAAAGAGAAATTTTGTAAATGTCATATGTTTCAGAGTGCATATTAAATATCAAAGCTGATATGCAACATTTTAAGACCATATTTTTGTGGAATTCTAAGAGATTTTACCTTTCTGGTAAAGTCACTTTGTATGGAAGGTAGGCGTGGTTTTCATCTCATTTGCCTCATTTTTAAACTTGAACTTTATTTTTTAGATGCTAGCTTAAGGAGGTCTCGAACTCGAGATGCACAGATAGAGGGGTCGGTCTATATGACAGCCTTAAAAATAAGAAAGAACGCCATATCTTGACAACGAAGCAAGATGGGCCAAAAATATCGATTTTTGGCAACGTACACTAGGGCGTATCGAATTGCAATTTTTTTCGAATTTCACATTCTAAGAGGTCTCAAAAGTATCATGAGGGTCAAGATCACCCAAGTAAAAAACAATGATCTCAAAATGCTTTGATTTTTGTAAAAAAAACTACATATGCCTTAAAGCAAAAGTAAGTATAGAAACTAACAATATCTTGCATTATACGATGCATCTCCCGATTTTTATCCAGTGTCCTGTGTGAAGAATATTCGAAGCTAAAGTTACAATCGAGATGGCACAGAACTTTTGATTGTTACCTCATAGTCTAAATTTTGGTGGTATTGATTTTAGTGCTAACGTTTTCTTTAAATTTGTTGAATTAATAATTGAGATATTTTTCGCATATGCATTTTTCTATTTTTAAGAAATGTATACTTGAACGCAATTTTTCACAACTTTTTTAAAACAATGAATATAAGATATTCAGAAATGATACCGACGATAATTTTCTCAATTTTGATTCTTCAAATATTTCTGAACATAGGACGTTGTATTTATTACTAAACGTATTTATTTAAAGTACCAGCTTAAGACCACGAATTTTTTTTTTTGCAACCAAGTTGCAACCAAGTTGAAGCTCTTCGTTGCTTCAAATAAGGTGGTTTTGTCAATATAAGTATTGTTGAAAAAATTTAAAAAATGTAGTTACCAAAAAAAAAAAAAACAAAAACTAAATATTAACAATAATAATTATACATGAATTGTTAGCACATGTGTGTAAATGTTTCACTTAAGCGTATCCAGATTTAAGGTGAAGCATACCTTAATATAGAATTCTATGAAACTTATTTTATATTTACCCAAAACATTTAATTGAAGTAATATAGCTTATGTATGATGCATAAAATGCTCCAGCAGTTGTTACAGAGGTAACAAACATTGAAAGCGCCGCATGACGTAATGTTAACGCCATCAAATTCTTTAAGGTTTCCGTATTTTCAGTGCCTACAACTGACAATGAGTTCGCTGTATTTATTGATTTTGTAAAACTTTCCTCTAAAACACATTGCCATATTTTCACAAATATAAAAGCATCATCGGCACCAATTCCTAAATCAAGTTGCAAGTAGAGCAAAAATAATAAAAAGTGTTTTAAAATAAAAAAACTAAAAATGAAAAACACTCACCAATAATCACAACCACAGCTAGTAAATTCATATAGGGAAAGAAGGACATCTCAAATATGAGCGTGTATATAAAATATGCCAATCCTAAGGCAAAAACCACAGCTAAGCAAGTCATACCCGTTACAAACAAAGATGTCGTATACAACCACATGCAAGTCATGACAAAAACTCCTCCTAGTGCAACCAACCAACCATCCTTTAATAAACTCTCATTAAACAGTTCGTTTTCCAAGCCCAAATCCATGGCTACTACTTGAACAAGCTCATTTTGCAAGTGTCTAAAAGCAGAAAGAAAAATTAATCATTAAAAATTAAAAAGTTTTAAATTTAAATTCGAAAACATATAACTGTCAATACATAGTTTGCATATTTTTATTTTGTTAAACCAACAAAATGTCAGAGTGTTTTGATCAAAATGAAACAACTACTCAACATTTTTTCAAGCCCCATAAGACAAGTGAATTTGCTGTTAAAGCAAAGAAAATACCACAGAGTGATGAAGTTCTCCTAAGTGGCTATTTTCGTAGAAATATACAAGTCAATGGCGCTCCAGGTAATAGCAAAGTTTGGCCAAAAACTATGGTTAGTGCAGAGGAATATAAAGATTATCTCAAACGTTTGGAATGCTGCAAAAAAGAACTTTACAATCTATTTTTTCGTTGCTCCAGTGGAGACTCATCTCTGTTAGAAAAAATGATCAGAGATCTTGAGAAGACGGTGTACCAGGTAGATTATTCTCCGGATGTATATGTACTGCTTAAGAAGTGTAGATTGGGTAAAACTGATGATGAACCAACACATATGAAATATTACGATACAACATATCGGACATATTTTAATCGGATCGAAGAATTGGTACGTTTCAAAGATGTTCTTTACGGTCTTGTTCGTAACGAGAATAAAGAGGAATTAAAAAATGAATTGAAAAAGATTTACAGAATGGGAACAACAACATATAATGAGACAATTTGTGTACCAGCTGTTGAATTATCAAAAACAAAGATGCTCAAAAATGCCCCTATAGATCGTTATACTTTACGCAGACTATAAACTTATGATTGTAGCTTTTATAAATAATAAATATATATTTTAAAAAATTATTTTACAAGAGAGTGTAACAGAATATCACATATTTTATAGATATGTAGTTGTTCCATACACAAAAATTTTTGATTTTATGTCCAAGAACCCAACAATGTGTACTGTTAAAAAATAATTACACTAAACTTTTGAAAGAAGAGCTGTTTTTCGGTTGAGCATTGCGATTCTAGGTTACTTTAAGCAATTCTTTTATAATACCTTTTTCATGTCTACGTCATTTGTATAGTCTCTGGTGTTGAGCCTATCAAGGGTTTCGTCTACAAGCAAAGTTCACAAAAGAGGTGAGAGGCTTTTAAGCCATCCTCAAGAGGCAATATTAATCTTAAGAGCCCAGACTTTCTTCCACATATAAAAATTTTTAATTAAGGTATGTTTTAAATCCATTGTTTTATAAGTAGAGGGAGGCACCTTTCCATGGCATCGCCTCATTGCGCTCAGCATAAATTATATTCAATCAAGGTCTCGTGATTACTAAAAAGAAATTTAGAAAAACTTACACTTTCTCCCATTCATGAAATAACGGCAAAATATTAGTTGAATGTGTAACTGGAACAAAAACCATTGCGTACTTTAAGTATATATTTGAATCCTTTAAGATGGAAAAATAAAAAAAAAATTAATAAATATTTAACTTTTAACTAACACACTTACATTAGTTTTTATAAAATTAAAATCAGTCAAATAGTGAAGTATATTGAAGACGGCGTTATGGCGCGTGCATTCCGATGGTGCATGACAACGCATATGCTCATTGCAGTCATTGCTTAATTTTAAGGTATGAAAATAACCAAAACAAGCAACTAAAAGATTTTGCACCATAGCAACATCGTCTTGCTGTAAATAGAAAAGAAAAATTTGAATTTCTGAACTCATTTTAGGAAATTAGCTGAAATACGTTTATATCAAAACAGGAACTTTTATTGGAAAGAAGCGCTACATAGTTTGGCAACGACCAGGGTTTACAACAGTTGCCCATAATTTCCTTTTCACAATGTTCTTCATAACCTGGTACGGAAGTTATTTGAACCTGCAACTCACACATTGCCAGCATTCCGCTTAAATCGAATAACGAGTCATTTGAATTCGGACCAATACGCTCGACTATAAAATGTGAGAATATCTCTGTAGGTGATTCACAAAAATAACCGTCGACATTAATGTGTAGATTATCATTCCAAGTGGGTGCTGGAGGTGAGTTGGCTTGCTTTAGAATACGCCAAGTGCTAGATTTTATTTGGATTTTTTCTTGATGATCATCCTCGTCTACGAACGACATGTTACGCCCGTATTCAAAGTCGTTATGACCGTTTGATTGTTCGACGATAGCCATGGTTTCGTTGGTTATTTCATAATCACGAAATATACCGCTATCGCCATTCCACTCAGCGGGTGAAAGTTTGGATACCAGGTTGTCGCTATTTTCATGTGCTCGATTTTTAATTGAATGTATTTTTTTGCTTAAATCCTTATTGCTTGGAAGTTTTTTGTGATTTTTATGCTTACGCTTTTTGTCTTTTCGATTACGATTTCGTCTGAATTTCCGTCTACGTGCTATTGCCGAGAAGTTATTATCATTCGTGCTATGATCGTTCGAGGCAAGCAAATCATATGGATTGGCAAATAAATAAACAGAACGTTCAGTTTCTTGTAGTAGATTGTTCCAGGATGTTAATCGGTTTCCGATTTCGGTGCCACGTGCCTCAAAACCCTGGAAAAGAGAACATTAACATTTAGAAAGAATTAAACAATTAATACACTCATTGGTCTCACCAGCGTAGGTTCACTGAAATCAGGTATCTCCTTGGTGGTGAGCGACACAATAATACAAGCGGAACAAAGCACAACTATAGCCAACACCATAAGATACGGTTGGCGCACTAAAAATGTATAGTACCATTGCATGACGACCAAGGACGAGTAAAAAATATAAATCGTGGGAGGTCACTGCTTCAAAACTAGCTCCAATATTTATGGCATTTAGCTGAATTATTATCCCATTTACTTGGTTCTGTATTCGACAATTAATAACCGCTGATAATGAGATATCTTTGCTTGATCGAAACACCAAAAGCACAGTCAGTGTAAATTTTGTGCTGATCCTTGTCTGCACACACTGGAAACATATTTTTAGTTTTTCAACGAAGTAACATTATTTATGCACAATCTTATAAATTTTTTTGTTTAATAATTTCGCCAAACCACGTTTCATAAAGGTACAAAATTTTAAAAAATCTAAAATATATATTTTTTTTTAATATAAAAAATTATTGCAATTTATTTTAAGAAAAGTGCGTGCATTGTGTGGTACATAAACAATTTTAACTTATTTCCATAATAAAAGCAACAGTGTTGCTAACTTCACAAGAAATTATTTATATCATTCCACTCAATAATGGCGACTTCACACTGTTCTGTAATGCACTAAACACATTGAAGACGTCAAATTACAATGCGTTCGATTCTTACAGTTGAGTGCGGCCGCACACTACAGACTTTTAGTCTGCCGATAGTTTGATGCTACATTGGTCGCTAACCAGAGATAAGGAGATAGAAAACTTCGTTTCTATTGTGAATTATGTTGATTTTGACAGCTAAATGTTCTACTTTTTCTTCAATTTTTTATGTGTATATAGTGTGTGTGTAAGTTCACCTCATAGTTTTTAAAAATAGGTACTACACCCAAACAAGTCTTCCATATTTAAAAGAAAATTGTTTTTATCTGAGCAAGAATACATTTCATATCAAATTTAAATTTGACGTGACATTTTTTACAAAATGTGCTGTTTTTTTCACCCAAACTATAGTCAAGTTACCAATATGCACATATATTGTACTATGGGTTCGACTATGAAGACATTATCGAAAATGGAGTAGATAATGGCAACAACAGCGTCCTTGCTGTCGACAATAGTATCATTGAAAAAAAAAGTTTAAATACTGTTTTCTTTTCAATTGATATTTTGAATCAGTTTGAAAGAGACAGCAAATTGGAATCGTTTCTTTGCTAAATATTTGAAATAATTTTATTTCAATTTCAAAACATTTGCTTTTTTGATATTGGGCGACTTTACCTTGAGTATTATCGCTCTCATATCGTTTGAATATAAATGCTAACTTGGCATGCGATATTACATGGCTCCCCTTATGTACCCAAGAATGATAGAAAAATAGATTGCGCAGATCGTAAAAATAATTTTCAACGATCTGCTCATCTACGTCACGGTAGACTTACGATATGAGTTTACAATATGGTTTGCTGTCAAGTCTTGTTCAGAATGTAAACAAATATGATATAAGCCTGTAAGCAGTGGCATAAAATTGTGAATACCTATAATAGATTAAACAAGTTTTTCCTCCTTTTTTTATTAATATATGAACAAAGAATTTTGTACGAGTGTTCCTCATGCAATTTTCGTGCTAGTTGCTTTTAAATGAAAAATTGCAGCATTCTGATCAAAATGGAAAAAGTGAGGTTAACTGGCACTGGCTAAATATTCAAGAAACAATCTTGGTCTAGCCTGACGTCATGATCGTAAAAAATATTTTGTTCGTAGCTAGAAATGTCAAAATGAAAAGTAAACAACATAACGGACCTGCGCAATTCTTAATTTATTTATCTATCATTCTTATTATATATCAAGACCCGATTTACAGTAATCAGGACTTGAAATCAATTTTCTTTGACGTTCTCTTTTAGACTTGATGAACCTTTCTCATTGGCTAAGAATTGAATTCAATTTTATTTTTTCTTTGCTTGTTTTATATGTAGGACAACCTTACAATTTTCAGCTATAGAACACCAAACGCATACAAGCAAACGAAAAATAATGTGAAGGGCTTTATCAAAACAGCGAAAAGCACAAAGGGAATACAAAAAATTGCCAAAAAATTGACGGTACAGCGCTAGCGTTCTTTTACCCTTTTGTCGCTTCCGATAGTTGGTTTCAGACAATACTACATGTCTATCGGACAAAATTTCTAGATTATGGCATTTTCTAGACGAGTGTTCAGACATACTACATGTTGGATAGACATCATTACTTTTCAGCGCTCAAAGAGAACACGTCATGACAACGGCAAACAATTTCTTGTCCGATGGACATGTAGTTTTAGCTCTCACACATCGTACTTGTCATCGGACATGTAGTATTGTCTGAAACCCCCTGATGTGCGGCGAATTGCCTACAAACTCACAGACCTGATTTCAAGTCTTGACGAATGTAAAAGAGGTCAAAGTGGTGTGATTTGTCTTTATACTTCGCAAGTTAACGACAAATGTCAGAGACAGCTGTTTTCTCTAGGCTTTTGTTTGTGGTTACGATGTATTTCCTTTGAAAAATATATTAAATTTAAATTATTATTATTTGTAAATGCGTTAAGATATAAAATAAACCGATCGATTTTAATAATCAAATTTCATAGTATTGAATAAAAAGTTATCATGTTAACTCCCATGCGTAGTTTTCGATGCTTACAAGGTGTGCGGATTGCTCATAGTGGGCTTCAGCATCATCTGAACAGGACAGAGTCTGTTTTTGGTAAATCTAAATCGTATTGCACGAATTCCGAACAGCGGCAACAGTCAAATCAATCAAAGAACTATTCCAAAGAGCAACAAAAGCAGGCGAAAGTACCTTTGCCAGCTGTCAGGAATCCTTTTGATAGTGTATCAGAGAAAACCAAAGATGCATACTTAACTATGGTGACAATATTTGAAAAACGCGATGTTCATCGCCGCAACCATGTGGAATTTATCTACGCTGCACTTAAAAGCATGGCTGACTACGGTGTGGAGCACGACTTGGACGTGTACAAAGCACTAATTAATATTATGCCTAAGGGAAAGTTTATACCAACAAACATTTTTCAAGCGGAGTTTATGCACTATCCAAAACAACAGCAATGCATAATAGATTTACTAGAGCAAATGGAAGACTTTGGTGTTATTCCTGATTATGAAATGGAGGCAATACTCTTGAATATATTTGGACGCCGTGGCCACCCTCTACGCAAATATTGGCGCATGATGTATTGGATGCCGAAATTTAAGAATCTCTCACCCTGGCCACTGCCCAATCCTGTGCCTGATGATGTACTTGAAATAGCTAAACTGGCTGTGGAGCGCATGTGTTCGGTTGATTTGAGATCGCAGGTAACTGTCTATGAGACAAAAAATTTCAAAGATAGTTTAGAGGATACATGGATTGTTAGTGGTATGAGTGAAGATCAATCAAAACTGCTGCTAGATCATCCCAACAATAAGGCATTGTATATTGAAGGCCCCTTTTTAATATGGTTACGAAATCGTTCCATAAATTATTTTACTTTGCGTGCCGATCCAGATCAAGAGTTTTTAAAGAGCTTTGAAGAAAACGATGATGATGAAGATGGTAAGCAATTGTTAACATACGATTTATTAATTTAGCTGTTTTATGAGATGTATTGACTTTTTTGTTTTTCTTAGACGTTTCACACTTTCGCGTACCATTTTTTGGCAAACCTCCCTTACGCAAAAGCGGCGCCATTGGAAAAATGCGCTCAGTGCATCAACAAAACGATGGCACTATCTTTGCCATTTGTGCTACGGGAACATCCTCGAAAGACTCGTTACTTTCATGGATACGCTTATTGGAAGACAATAACAATCCAGTTTTGGGAAAAATACCAATTGTCTTTCGACTTAAGTCTTCAGTTAAAGGCAGCCCCCTATCTATTGAAGCTGAATCAATAATCAAAAACCTTAGTAATGAAGAGAAGAAGCAAGATAGTTAGTAGGTAAAGTCTTAAAAATAATATATATATATATATATTTATAAAAAAAAAAAAAATAAAATCGAAAATAATTTTCATCCACTTCTTTATTTGCTACAATTGCTACTTTACCAAAATATCGTCACAATCCGTTAGAGACATTTTAGCATTTCTTCTATATTTTACTTTATTTTGAACACAAATAGACTGCGTAAAGATAATTAAAAACAAACAACTTTTATTGATATGTTGTCCTTTTACTAAAAAATTTCAGAGACACACATCTAAAGAGAATAATCTTATTTCTTTATTGGATTTATAAATCGTAAATATGAGAAGTAGACAGAAAAATAAATGTCAGAAGCAAAATTTACAGCAATATATCTTAAACATATAAGATTGGCAGGTATGAAAAATTGTAATTTAAAAAATAACAGTAAGCTGCTCCGAGCAAATATGACATGTTGACTTTAAAAATTGCAATGCTCTCTACTCAAAAAAAGTTAAACATAATTTCAATAGCTTAATAGAACTAATGTTTTTTATTTTGAAAAATACGAAGTGTCTTTGGTTAAGTTTTGATAAAATAGTTATTTTAAAAGAACCCTCCTTCGTTGATGTAATGACTGCTTTTCTTAAAATATTAAACACTTGATTTTTGGAAATATAGGCTTTAATTATTTGAGATATTCAATTAAATATATATAGAAAGGTATCGCAGCACGAATCAACGCATATGCAACAATTTTTGATAAATAAACAAAGAATTTTATTTAACCAAAAGATACACTATTCGTTAATAAGTAGAACTAATCACAGAAAGTGGTACCCGTACAAAATTTAGCAAGACTTCAAATTTAAGTTGTTTTTTAATAATAATGAATTGGTATAAGTATATTTATACTAACAGTAACGTTATTATTTAGCTATATTCAAACAAATGTCCTTTATACTTAATTATGAAGTATTCAGTTAATCTGCTCAAATTGTCATTGTATTATAAGGTACGATTACTCGGAAATACTTTAACAGTATATATAAACTCTTGTTTAATAGGCGGTGCGAATTTTGTTGAGTGGAAAAACTTGAGTAACAACTCCTATACCTTTGCTGGTGCCCTCACGAAAGAGTATACGCATACCTGGCCGCACATATTCGGGATGACCAACAAACTGAAACATAACTGATGCATTATCATTAGTCCCAATTCTTTCACCACCCATTATGCCGCGAATTATTGCTGTTTGTCTGATGCTGCCAATATGTACAGTTGTCTGGAAGCCTACATAAATGGCTGTTGCATGAAATAGCACGGACACTTTAGCCTAAATGTACACAAAAAAAATTTATTTGGTTAAAAATAAGAAAAAGTTAATTAAATTCTTACCTGAAAGAAATATGTACCCCAAGGTTCAAAATCGGTATTGCCGGAATCAGCTAGCAATACCATTCCGCCCCTCAGAGTTGGCAATGATTGATTAGGCGTAAATGAAAGTGAAGCACTTTGACCAGCACGTACCGCTCGACATGGAGCTTTATTACGATGAATTGTTTGCACATTAACCGAATGGAAACTTCCATCTTGAAGTGGACCAATTGTCATTGGCATATTTTCAGTTAGAACGCCTTTAACTAAAAGTCCGCCTACTACAGGACCGACTTCAGATACTCGAAAAATTTCATCAATATGAAATTCGCATGGCTCTTGCTCCAAACGCTCTTTCTCCGAGTTACTTATTCCGGGCGATAAAACGTACAAAAATTTTGTCACTAGATTGAGACCAGCGCCAGTTACATTTGAAACACAAAATATCGGTACAATGTTGGCGGACACTTGATTCGAACCCGCTGAGATCACCTCATCCAAATTTGTTACCACAAACGGCACCTTTCGGCAACCGATGGATGTGAGTAAGTTCTTAAGCTCCTGTACTGTTTGCTCCGGAGATGTGATATCTGTCTTTGTGACAACAATAAAGAATGGCATATCAAGAGCACGTACTATTGAAAGATGCTCCTTGCTTGTTCCATTGCAACCTCCACCTGCCGAAACTACCAACATGGCATAGTGAGGTGAATAACCAGAGAGTGCCTGGACAGTAGTTCGCATATAACGACGATGTCCTGCTAGATCCATGAATGTTACCAGCTTTGTAGAGCGATCGCTGATCTCTTCGGCGGTCATCATTTCATTGTATTTATAATTGATGATTGTGCCCTGAAAATAAAAAAGATTAGCAAAAAGGTCAGCAAAAATTTTGGCAATGTTTTGAATTCTTAAATGTTTTTTTCTTATATTAAGGTACTTTACTTAATTAAATTTAAATTGAAATATAAATTGATATAAGTTAAAAATTTGAAGAAAACATTTAAATTAAAATAATAATTCAAATCAAAGTTAAAATTTACATTTTATTAATATTTATATTTTTATTACAATTTATATTTATTTATATTTTAATTTATGTATATTTTTATTGAATAATTATGAGTTTTATAAATAACTGAAATCAATATTATTTTATTTAAATAAAAATTAATCAAAAATAAAATTTGAATTAATATTATACTAATTATCAAATATTTTTAATCAAGACTATAAAAAGATACTAAGAGTATGGCGGCCGTGGCGCATTGGGTAGAGTGCGCGACCCATACGCCAGAGAACCCTGATCCAATTTCCATCTTATATATTAGGACAAGGATTTGGATAAGGATTGGGAGGGAGCAGTATTTGGATAAGGATAAAAAAGGAGATAGTTTTAAAAATCTACAAGTTTCTTGATTGTTTTTTTAACATGGAAATTTATATACCTTTGCATCGAAGCCCAATGTCTCATGTGAAATACATGACGTTCTGCCAGATTGAATTTCATGCATGTGCCTAAACATATTGAGCCGAGCGCGTCCACGACCATTATCAAATTCGCCTTGTGTGAGCACTCCCAGCAATGTTGATTTACCTGCATCAGCTCCGCCAAGCACTGCCACTCTCACCTCTATGTTATGCTGGTCATCCGGTATTTTCCGCACAAGAACCTCTGCTACTGATCGCCGAGTCGCAACGAATTTACGTCTAAGCTCTGATGTACTGGCGCCTAATTTCTGCGCCATTTGTTTCAGTGTTTCCAGCGATGCATTCATATCCTTTTCGTTAAGTCCATGCAAATGTCCGGAGTCTGAAACTCCGATCTCATAAATAGCCTCACCGTGACCCTCCCTCAGACGCCATTTCATTTGAGTTACTAAGTGCTCAAAGCGCTGCTTTGAAGGACTTATTAGCTTTAATTTGTACTCAATATTGCCCAATTGAGGCTCAGGTGGCAAGATACCCTGATCAAAATCAATAACGATTTTATTGTTTTGTGAGTCAAATTCGGTTTCGCTGCTGCTTCCACTTGCCGAGTTTGTATTTTGGCCTCCGCTTGAGCTCTCGCCATTGCAGTTTCTTATGTCGGGTTCTTCGTCAAAGCCATCGTCAGGCTGATTTGGATCGAAAAGGCTCAAAAAGGAGTCCATCTTGTTAAAAGCAAGACGTTGTGACGTTTTTATTGCTATTAGAAATAAAAAAAAGGAGCGTAAAAATAGTGGATTTTTTTGTACTGTTAAATTTGTTAATATATTTCGTTTAGTTTGCTTGACATTTTAAAGTTTGAACACAAATTTCAATACGTGAACACTTTACAAAATTCCGGAATTAAAAGATAAGATGAAATTTTTCTCAAGCAATGTCTTAAATTGGTGATGAAATTTTTTCGAGGTTCAACATAAGAGACCGGATAAGAGTCTATGTTAAATGCAAGTGTCCAACAGTTTCTTCTTGTTTCTGCGCGAATACCCGAAGAAAAAAATAAATCGATATTACAGTTTGTTTACGCCTTCATATTTATCTAATGTTTAATTGTAATTTTATAAATTTTTAAATTATTAAATCCATTACTATTACTCACTATAATCAACCCGACCCTTTTACAACCAGATTGTTTTTAAGTTAATTTATCTGTTTGTTGCAACGGTATACGATAAAGTAACTCGAGCGTTTTGCTTGTGTTGAAGAAGTGACAAATTTAGCTAGATTGTTGGCTATTTATATAAGCCAAAGTGAAAAGCACAATGCTTGGAAAAAATCCGTCTAGCTTTTTATATGAAAATCGACTGAACTTGATTATTCTGCTGTACTCCTATTAAACCAAACAATCGAATAAGCTTTCGGAAAACAGAATTTTCTATCTATTTTTCCTTCTTTTAATATATCGTCGGCTTACAAGGAAAACTGACCAACTACAAAAATACGGTTTTTTATGTTGAAAGTCATCTGCTGCATTGAATATCTAAAACATATTTCGGCTAAAAAGATCCCTCTGGTTCTTTCAAAGACGAAATTTAAAAGGAAACACAAGGACCTTCATAACAATAAAAGCTTGATTGTATTGCTTTTTCTCACGAACAATGTTTTTTCAGTTCGCCAGTTTTCCTTGTAAGCCGACGATATATATCTGAACGTATATGTACTTTGTATGATCCATAAAATACGCAAAATATTTTTTGTTTTGGAAAAATCCAATCATTCTCAATCGACAAATGTACTGCAAAACAATACTGCAAATACAATACTGCAAACAATACTGCAAAAGTTGAAAAAGTAACCATCGATACTTATATTTATTTTTGAAGTATAAAAGTAACCTTTGCTCACAATTAAATTAAACTTTTTATTTAATTCGGTTTTATTTTTTTTTTTTTTTGAGAGCATATTGGTCGTTTTTATATTGAGATTTGGTCCAAGTTGTCAAACCACATCAACACAAAAAAAAAGCGTAACAGTAAAAAAAAAAGTCCCGACAGGTTGACAGGTGTCTTAAAGAGTTTAAAAATTGTACGAAAAGAAACTGAAGGTCTTTGAGAAATTATTTTCCCAACACGCATATTTTTAGTTTTATTTTCTCACATATTCTGTAACGTAATGAGTATTATAACAACAATCTGTACAAAATTGCATTATTTTTCGAAATACTAACGGGAAAATATTTTTTTACGGGAACGACATGTCTGATCATACTGAGCTACTGCACTGTTATCACGAAAATCGAAGTTGAAATCGTGACATCTAAAACAACAGCAGCGACAGAAATAAAAAAAGGAAGCAATATGAACTCAAAATTGTGTAAGATTTATTTTATGACTTTATACATATCTTCAGTACCAACTTTTGTCTAAAAAAAAAAAAAATAAATTTAAGTAAGTATATCTGTGTCCACAAGCAATAATCGCTTAAGTCGAATCAAGTCAGAACCGAGTTATTTATATTTCTATATTCCTTGAATATATCGTCACATACACACAAAATCTGTAACTTCTAGCGTAAGCCAAACCAAAGTTATGACAAAAACCGATGAAGTTTTTATAGAACCTATGTATATGGCGATTAAAAACTTTGAACTAAGATTTCTCAAAACATTGATATCCAATTTAAGCTATTATTGTTTATTGACACAGATATTTGGATTGTGTATGACTTTCTTTTGTTGACGTCATAATTAACTGAAAATGTGAGTTCTCTTTGGATTATTAAACTAACACATTTTTAATATTTAGGCCTAGCATTTTTTTAAAAAGCCGATTTTATTTTTATCTTTATCAATCAAGTCGCACAAATTCTGGAAGCTCCTGCGTTTTTATGTTAAGTTGGTTGGAATTAACGATACGGATATGCTCATCGTGTACTTTTATTTTAGCCGGAAAAGTAGAGGGAATCAAAAGATTTAAGATTTCGTTGGCTGACGTCAATACGAAACAGCTCGTGATGAACTTCTGTCTTCAACAATTCACACAACCTACTCCGTAACCTCTTTTTTGTTACAGTAATTTGGCTTTTTTCACATTGTTTATTTTGATTCTTTTGATGTCTTCTTTCGTCTGATATTGGATTGGTATTTATGTTTACGTACTGTAAACTTGTTTTGCGCCATATCGAACATTTTGTTTTGCTTGAACTGGGAAATGATAACCAAAATTAGCTTGGAAACAGCTTCGTTTTTGGCAACAGCTATTATTTTTTTTAAGAAATATGCATTCTATTTACAAACAAATAACATTTTTCTTTTTTGGTCTATATTTAGCTCTTCATTGTTTGGTTTTGGCTTTGTCATTCTAATTTTTTTTTTTTTTTACCATTCCTAATATTTCAAATTTATTTTTTGCACTTACTTGCTTAAACTAGTCTTGATCGAAATATTTAGCAAATTGTCGAGATTATTGCACAAGCCAAAATCAAGCGTTTCCCGAGTGATGAAATAGTTATTGAGCGTTTATTTATTGGATTTTTGTTTGATTTATTTTATTGAACTAATTTTTATTAATCTTCAAGCACGCACTGAATACTTTACTTTGACATGTAAAATTTAGCAAATTGGAACAATGTTGTGAAATTGTGTATTCTTTCTTTGTTATATTTTAGAAACTATGAAGACAAAAAATCAACACCATTGCGTCCAGTTATCAATAGAATGAATTGAGGAAATAAAATTTGAGAATGAAGTTTTGACGCTAGTATTATCTGTATTGTCAGAGGAATTAGCCTACACTGTTGCATGGCGCTGCAATTTATTGTGTCTGACTTTTTTGACACAGATATGTGGTTGTAAATGACTTGAACAGTATGAAATAGACTTGAAAGTTTTTGTTTTCTCGTCTAAAAGGTTCTTGTCTGCGCTAGTTTTTCTGCCTTTTAAGCCACCACCCCAATTGGGAATACAAAATGATACTAAAAACAGTTCAACCATTTTTATTTACAAAATAAGTTTTCATCTTTTGCTTTAAAAATACATAAGCATTATTTCTTAAAATATACATGATACCCAAGGGTTCTACATTACAACAATGTGATAAATAAACTTTATTTTCGTTTAACTGCAAATGATAAAATTGGTTTATCGTACATAGAAAACTACTCCCTTTGTTGCTTAGTAAACTAAATATTTTCAGGATTCATAATGCTGCGCTTCCGTTGAGTCTTTCTTTGCTCGCGATGCAATTTCTGTGTGGATATAAAATGCAGTAAAAGCTCTTTAAAATTAATGTTGCTTTTGCTTTGCAGCGACTCCTTGTCATCACTGAAATATTCACCGCAATATTGTTAATTAAATCAATAACAAATACGTAGAATTCAAACTTACATTGGTAACTGGCCCCAGTAGTTTGGAACACATTGCAAACGGTTCTTAAGCAAAATAAAAGCTTCTGTTTGTGGCAGCAGCATAAGAATTCCAAATAATGCATGTGCCAAATGCTGTGCATCGGAGCATTTGTTTGATTTTGATACGAGAGTCAGGCGCAAAGCTAAAAGTAAAAATATTTTTCAATCCCATTATTTCTTTATGCATTTTTTAAGGCTAACGTGCAAAAATTGGCGATTCAATTAGCTGTACCAGCTTATCTAATTCCGTCAAAAGCTCCAACGATATTTCCACATCAGCACTACAATAGATAGAAGCAAACATTTTATAACATAAACGATTCACTAGGATTGCGTTTCGGAAATTAAATTGAAATCTTAAATCTTTCAATGACAAATTTGAATTTTTCCTTTAAACTTTAAAGTTTTTTTGCAGATTTATAAAAAACTTTTTGATTCTTATTAGAATGATTACACTTACAATAATAAGACCAATTCGGAAACATGTTGGTAGCACTGTGATAGTAAACAAAGAGATAAAGTTGATACTGGACAATGTACCCAACTTTTGTAGAGACATTTAAAAAGATCAGCTGATTTTTCGGTAGTTATATCACGTAAAGTATTCCTTAGTTCAAATAACTCCGATGATGTTAATAAAATCATATTCAATAAACGAACCATCGTAGACGCAAATTTCATGTTCACTATTTCCTCGTCTATAATCTCAGCAAAAGTGCGATAGATGTACTCTGCATTTAAAAGCACGCATAGTTGTCTGAATTGAAATAATTGTAAAGAATAGCTCATTATCTTAGATAGCTTGGTTTCTTACCTTATAATGAGACTAGCTCTGTTTTCAAGAAATTGTTTTTCTTCACTGAAAAAATTCTGCAAACTCAGTACAAATTTGCGATAGTGCATTCTATTAAAATCGCCATTTTCTAAGGATTTTAAGGATTACTGAACAAGTTTGAAAAATATAACTTTTAATACCCATTTCAATAGTTACGCTTACCTTTGGAATGTGTCGAATTCACTATTTCAGCTAGCACGGCCAAGCATGTGAGTACAACTTCGTCAGATTTATCTGATAAAATACTCAACAATATTGGAAATAAGCTGTTTTCGTGCGAGGACATCTTTCGAAGATTACATAAAAATATGCAAGAATTATTGTATTTATTATATGTATAAAACGATAATCCGAGCCTACCTCGTCGGGAATATGTGTAAATAAGTGATGAATCCACTGCAGGACAGCAACTTTTGTGTGCACTGAATTATGAGATAAATATTGACGTAAAACTTCCATAACAGATCGTATATCAATTTTGCGAATATTTTCAAATTTGTGTTCTTTTGATGAAATGAGCTGAATCATTGAATTATTCACAGAAACGGCACATTCTTTAATACCTGTTTTGAAGAGAAGAACGTTAACAACACTTAACAACAAAATTTATATTTAAAATTATCTTAACTCTTTTTTGACTCTACGTTGTACTCCAAACATGGCAAAATTGCGGTGAATATGCCACTTGCAAAAGGCAGAACATTTGGTCCAAAAATTTGTACAAACTCACGTATCCAAGTTATCGCAATAGACTTGAAAATGAAAATAGAGTTAAAATATATGTTGATTATATTTTTTTATTGATTTTTGGAATGCAGAAATGAAAATGCAGAATTAAGTGCTCAAAATTAGTAAATTATTTGCAACATTCCCGGAGCCAACGGAACCTTAAGGTTTGGAAAGTGTTTAAAAGGTTGAACAATCCCTCCTATACATGTTTCGCTGATTATTTCATCTATATTTTGTTCTTTGTTATGGTACTTATAAAAAACCTAAATGTGTGTCAAATTCAATGACCTATATTCATTCATAAAATAAAATAAAATAAATAAATAACTGGCCATTTCAGCCCTTGAAAGGACTTTGACCTAGCTTCTTATGATCAATTGTGTTGTGCGTGTTATTAAGTTTGTACACAATTGACCGAGAACCGGACCTACATGCTTAACGGCGACTCCGAACGGCGATGAACGGAATGTTCTCGTTCTCAAGAAGCTTTACATGGCACTTTGATTACTCTCTGAGGTTTGCCATTATCTGCAGAGAGGTGGCGACCGTACGGAAAAATTATTTTAATTCAAATAATTTTCTGTCGCTGCTGGGGTTCGAACCTGGGTCTCTAGGTTCGTTGACATAGCGGCCACGCACTTTAACCAACTACGCCACGGACGCCACATATTTATTCATAAGATTTTTAAAAACCAAAGCTCAAACGAACATATACCTTTATTATTTCATTTGGTGACTGTGCGTGCGTTATCAGAATATTTATAGTATTTTCCATTTTAACTGAAGACGAATCTGTCCTTATGGATTTGAGAAATTGTCCAATTGTTGTTTCACACCTGTAATTCAATGTAAATAATAACAGTTTTCTGATGTCAACTTTTATATAAGAAAAAACTCACATTCTTTGAATTTCCAAGGTTTTATCGTCCAACATTGTAAACAAACCATCTAAGATATCCGTTAAATAGTTTACCATATTTATTTCAGGAACAGCGTTTAATATAGATATCCACGAGATCACATACTGGCGGGCAAAGGAATTCTTTACATATAGACGCTCTTTCAGAAGAGGTATGAAAGCTTCCAAATTGAACGTTTGTGAAGACTCTGTAACAATATCCTTAAAACAAGAAAACAAATTTTTTTATAATTATATCTTTCATAGACTTCCAATAAACGTCTCGTACTACCTTGAGTAGCCGGTCCAGCAGTTCGCTACCATCTTTAACCGATTGATCTGAATCGGCAACCAAGCGCGAAAGAGCGGCAAACAAATCGGGAAAGAATGGAATTATTGCTGCACGTGCCACCTTCGCCACATTATACAGTGACTCACATCCAAAGTAACGCACGCGTTGGTCGGGATCGCTGAGACAATTCAGAATTGGAGCAACTAATTCATTAACATACTTATCAGAATCCTAAACAAAAAACAATTCTAGTTATTAAATAATTATTTAAGATTGCCAATTATACGTATTAGTACCTTTCCCAAGCCCAAACTTGTTGCTGCTAATCCTATAAGTCCCCCCTTCCGCCTGTTGGCATCGCGCGATGTTGCAAAATCATTGGATAGCACTTCGATTAGTTTACGTATTTGTGCGGAATTGTTTTTACTATTGAATTCAGTTACCATCCTATGAAGAAAAGTTTAGAAATTTCACATGCTGAGAAATAAAGAACTATTTTAGCTTACTTTTCGATTTCCTGTGAAGCAACTTTGCGTTTTTCATACACCTTGTCACCAAGCGCTTTGGCACAGGATTCACTCAGTGGTGCGTAGGGCGATTCCATAGCGTTGCAATTTTTTAATAAATATTTTGTATATTTATATGAAATTTATTAATAACTTTTCAGAACAATGAAAATTTCCTCAACTTCAGCATAACTTTGATAACACAGAATGCATTAATCACACATATCTTTGCTTTCTATCGTATTTGTTAATTCGCAACTGTCCGTCAAATCGCAAATGTTACGAGTCGAATAAATTTACTTGTTTAGTTTCAATGGTTTGACAGGAATAATTAAACAAAAGTCGTTAATTGGGATTTTATATAGACATAAAAATACAGAAAAGATTGAATTTTATTTTGAGCCACACCATTAGTGTCACGATTACTCTTCGATCAGCTGTTTATTTTTAATTTTTGGACATTTTTATACCAAGTTTTTGTTTATACATTTGGTCGACGTTCTTACATTTCATAAACAGGGCTGCCAGTTTTATGAAAACAACTATTTAGTACGATCTTTTTACATTGGTCAAGACTTGAAATCAAGTCTGTGAGTTTGTTTATGAAAGACGCGGACATCAACGTGAGAGAGGGTAAGTTTAAAAGTGAATAGCAAAGAATTGAATTGAAGTCTTGACCAATGTAAAAGGGGTATAACTGTTTTAATTCCTAATTTAGTAGCAGGTTTCATTGTAATCACTGAAATTTAAAGCCATTTTTATATAAAAGTACATCAGTAATTTTAATACTAAAGTGACAGAAAAACCCACGAAATATCACATACCAATTAAAAATCCTTCAAAAACCTTAAAAAGTAGCTTTAGATTGTCCCATTACATGCCAAATGGCAATGAAACTTAATGCTAAAGAATACATTAATACACTCTTCAAAGAATCTTTTATTAGGGGTATTCATGATTCAGTGCACTTGAGAACATGTGCACTTTACAAAAACAAAATAAACGTACGTTAAAAATCTGCATTTCTACTAAAACCTTAAACTTGAGGACTTAAGCAGTTGTGCACATTGAAAATTTTGACAGTTTTGAAATAGTGATGCAATAGTGATTTGAGAGTTTCTATACCATCTGATATTTTTGAATTTTGCAAAAACTGGCCTAGCTCAAAAATCTATTAATGTCAAAATGTTAATTTTTTTTAAATTTACACTTATATTTTGACAAATTCTAAACATTTTTTTTATAAAATTTTCCCCTAAAGTGCCTTAATTGTGAATAACAAATCATTTAAGCTTGAACATTAAATATTTTTAGGACCCACTTTTGCTGATAAGGGTTAATTTTTTAGAAAAATTTAAACTTTAAAAAATATTTTTATGTTAGGAACAAAATTCTATCATTAAACAGAAAATAAAAAACTAACATAAGCCAACTTTTTTAACGTTTCTTTTTTTGCGTAGTTATCTTTGTCCAGAAAAGTGGCAAAAAGAACTCTATATTGTAAAAAATTTTAAGAGCGCCAATTAGCGACAAGAAATAAAGATTTCAATGAAAATTTTAGCCGCCATGGAACTTATTATCTCAAAAATTCAGACGTTTAGGAGGGGCGTGGGTGGCCAATTTGATCAATAACGTCCCATATATTTTGTTTAAAGCAAACAAAATTTTCTGAGCCGAAGTTGTACATTTTTATTTATTTTCAATTAGAGATGGATGGCAAAAATAAAGGCAAGCTCTCCCAAAATGAATAATTTTTGTTTGAGCACTTTTTGGCATGTTTATGTATAGTTTATAAAATCTTTTCTTTTGCTGCCCGATAACATTAACATACAGCTGGTTTTGACAAACAAGACTTACTTCAATAAATTTTTCAATCAAAAGTGTGTTGCGTTCACGAAAACCTAACTGCACAAGCCTTCAAGTCCTCAACTGCACTGGCAAGTGCACTGAATCGTGAATGTCCCTATTATAATGCAAAATTTATATACATTCCTCTGCCCACTCATAACCCTCTTCATAATTTTGCTGAATTCAGTTTCGCTTGCGTACGGCAAACGGATGTGCTAAAAAGTTGTCTTGCAATCAAATCGAATGCTATTGGGCTTGACAATATGCACCCAATGTTTGTTAAAGCCTGACTTACAAAATTGATACCTTACCTAACACACTTCTGCAACACGATCTTTACAACATCTACTTATCCCGCCGTGGCGTAGTTGGTTAAAGTGCGTGGCCGCTATGTCAAAGAACCTTGGCGACCTAGGTTTCGAATCCCAGCCAGCGACAGAAAATTATTTGAATGAAAATAATTTTTCTGTACGGCCGCCACCTCTCTGCAGACAATGGCAAACCTCAGAGAGTAATAAAAATGCCATGTAAAGCTTCTTGAGAATAAGAACATTCCGTTCATCGCCGTTCGGAGTCGGCGTTAAGCCTGTAGGTCAATTTCTCGGTCAATTGTGTACAAACTTTAATAACACGCACAACACAATTGATCATAACTGAAATACTCTTAATAATGTTAGCGCTAGATATATGTGTACTAGGGCGGGCCAAATTTTTTGTCGATTAAAGCCATCCCCTGGGATGATTCTATAGACAATTCTAAGCAACTTTGGTGAAGGAACCATAGGTCTATCTCGATTTTCGAGTCTCCCACTTTTCAAAAAATGATTTTTCCCCTATAACATCATTGATTCAAAATTCGATTTTTTATTCATCGTTATATTATCTTTTTTATGTGTATATGGGGTGTTTTTGGGGTCAAGAAATTCATTTCTGATCTTTATTTTTACCTATGACCACCGCCAGAGGGCGTTTCATGCATATTTTAACCAAAATTATTTCTGCTGCTTTGCGGACTTTTTATCTGTGACATTTATTGTTCTTAATTTTAAGTAAGTGAATTGTTTATATCCGCACTGAACAAACTCGTCGCCCACCGCAAACTGCATTAATGTGTATTGACGGTCGGCAATGGGTTTGTGTTGTTGATGTTCAGTGCGGCCTTTTGACACTTGCTGTCATATGTTTAGTGATTTTTCTCCCGTTTTGGCTTTTCTCTCGCATTCCTTTAACCGCGTTGGTTCGTTTTTTTGCGTATGGAATTTAGTTGGTTTTAAATAAATAAAATTAAAGAAAATTAAGTACAGAAATTGTGTTCGTATTTATAATTGTTTAAACGCGTCAGTTTTTTCGCATACTCCAGAGTGCATACTCCGACACAAGGCTCCGCCACCAGCAGCAACATCATCCCCACCGACTACCAACGCACCCAGGAGAAACCAGGCAACACCAGTAACACCCACCAGGGATGGAAAAGTAGGTACAATTGTACCTTTTTCCGACGTTTTTGACCTTAAAGGTACATTAGGTACAATAGCTTAATTTAAGGTACATTTCGCCTTTGGTTGAACGAATTTTCCAATAAATAACTTAAAAATTATATTTTGTTCTTTAACAAGTAGTTAATTTAACAACTACTTTCTTTAAGACCAAACATTTTGTTTTGGCAACTCTATTCTGTTTTGCATTCCACACTATTGTGAATAGTACATATAAAAAAAAAATAAGCTTTTGACAAAAGCAAGAAAAATAATGACATCAAGCAATAACATTTTATAAAAAAAACGATATACATATATATATATGTAAATCGATATACATGTATATATATATATGCCATAAAAACGGAAATTGTGTTTTCAGAAATTTCATTTTAATTTAATTTCACATTTTATCATTAAATTGGAAAACGTTCATTTATTTTGAAGCTTCTAGTCTGAATTTTCACATTAATAAGTGACATTTTTCATTATTTCGCAGATAAAATAATTTAAAAAAAAGATCTTACAAGGAAAGGTTCCCAAGTGTCAGACGCCGATTTTAATGATTTTCGGATTATGTGTTAGAGGATGAAATTCTAAGGTTGACGTATTTTTTTATATGTGCTCAATTGAATGTTAAGGGTTTCAAAATGGCGTTTCAAAATCAGCAAAAATTTGGTTTTTTTACCATAACTCTGTAAATGTATGCAAAAGCGTTTGCTCATTGTGTTAATATATAGTATTTTTCATTTATAAAAATTGGGTTTAACTGTGGCATGGGGCAAACAAGTAAAAGCACAAATTTTTTATCGAAACCTTACTAATTATGAGCTTTTATGATAATTTATCTATATATTCGAAAAGATCGTGAAAAACCAAAAATTTTGATACCCATATTGTGTACTTTATCTGTAAAAACAAACAAAATGCTAAGTTATTAGTACATTTTGAGAAAAAAAAACCCATTACAAAAGCTTAAAAATTTAAAAAAGGGTAACTTTTAAAATTGTTTGCGCTCAAATACAAATTAATATGAAATAATTTCGTTTAGGTGATACCATGATATCGACTAAAAACTGTTGAAAATTGCAACAACGAAATATCAATAACTATTAAATCAACAAATTGGATGCCGTTATTTGCGTCTTTTTAATACCTTTCGTTTGATACCAAATTTGTATGTGTTTTTATGGTAAATAGCAGAGTTATGGTAAAAAAACCAAAGTCAACCTTGGAATTTCATCCTCTAACACATATCCGAAAATCATTCAAATCGGCGTCTGACACTTGGGAACCTTTCCTTGTTAGCTTTATAAAGTAGGGTTTATGGTTCTTAATGATTTTATGACAATATCTTTTAATTTTTCATTGATTAAAATTATAATTGCATGATTTCGGGAAAACAGGACGTTTTGTGGGATTTTTAGTATAGCTGCTTTTATTGGCATCACCAAAATGACAGACGCACGATCTGTCAACGCAAAATTGAGTTTTGCAAAGTTTGAGGTCGTCCGTTTTGACAGCTTATATCGTAAAGTTTTTACAACGCACACCAAAGTACGGTCAAAGGCCGACCGACCTAACGCAGTATTGCGTTTTAGCTATTAAGAACTCTTCCTTTCCTTCGGCGGCTTTCTAATACTAAAGCGATGGATAAGTAAGTTTATCAAATTATTATATATATTATATTATAATTATGTTATTTACTTGTGGTAGGTGGATCAGCCGCAAACGTTATCCAAATCAAGAACCTGATTGCAAAGTAAAGCATTTACATCAAGAAATGTGCCTTTTCCAATTATGTTTTTTGACACTTTCATTTTTTTTAGCAACAATGCATATGAAGATACGCAAAATGAGGCGCCGGCTAAAATGAAAAAATACGACACCCAGTTTAGAAAGGAATGCAAATTATTCTATCCTTGGCTGGCAGAAAACCAAAAAATTAAACAGGGTAAAAAGTGTTTAATTTGTTGTGTACCCATTTATGGCAATCTAAGCAACATTATCCGTCATGCGAACTCAGATATGCACAAGAAAAAAACAGATATTGCGAAATCAACGCCAAATTCCGAAGAAATGCGGATATCGAATTCGGCAAAAGAGCTGCAGATTCGTTTTTGCTTATTTGTAGCAGAACACAACCTTGCTTTTGCATCGTTAGATCGTTTAAGTCAATGCGCGAAAATCATCTTTTAAATTAACATTTTTTTTTATAAAAACAAAATCAATTGTGAATTATTTTAGGTACATTTATGCCCAAAAAGGTACATATTTTTTGAGAAATTAGGTACATTTTAAAATTTTCATTTCTCATCCCTGACACCCACATAGTGTGTAAAAAGTAAAGTACTGAACACATTGACGACGACAGCGACGACATGCTGTCAAATTAGGAATAGTTCTATATTGACGACACGACATTGCGACATTAGACCAAATTCTCTCCATAAGAAATGCATGTAAAAAAATTTGACAGATGTCGTAATGTCGTTGCCGTCGTCAATGTGTTCAGTGCATAATACGTTCTAACAAGAAACGTAACTAATATAAATAAAATTCTCATCATTTTTACCATTGCGTTTTTACCAATTTGCAGGTGGAAAAAATATATTCGAACCAAATGTTTTAAAATATACTAATTTCAGTTATTTTTTAAGTCTTATGTATGCAATGGATCTAAATGCATTGCCGTCTACATCGCAAACCGCAACAATATCAACAAGTAACGAAACTCATTTGAAGCATTTGCCTTCGCACGATGTTGCTGTTTTTGGTGCATCTTGTGATTTGAGTGGACTCAATCTGCCAACGAAACAGGATATTTTAAGATGTTTTTTTTTCTTGGCCGAACGTGCTAAACTCGAAAACAAAATGTTTTCGTATAAAACATTCGTACCGCACGTAACAGACAAATTGATTGAAATTTGGAGTCAACTTAATGTTGAAATTATAACAAAAAAAAGTGTTGGTAGAAAATTGGGTACATTGATTGACAAGTATCAAATCGAAACTAAACATCCAAAAATCGCCACATTCAGAACGTTCGTGCAATCTACAAAAGAGTTATTTTACATCGGCAAATGTCAATGTGACTTTAAGGCAGCATTATGCTCATGTGGATTGATTCCAGATCATTTGAAAGAGTTTATGCGAGATCAAAATAATGTCAGAAGATTGACGATACCGGAATTCGTGCCAGAAGTTGAAGATCATCACGTTACATCAGAAAGCCGTGCAAAATACCCCAGACTGGAAAGCAAGAAAGACTTTCAAAAATAACTTATTTCGCTTTTCTTCCACTAAATTAATTTTTTTGTTTTTTTTGCACATGTTCTTAGTTTTTAGGTTCAATTTCTGTTGACAAAAAATAAAATAAAGATCAATATTACCGAAAAAATTTTAACTTTTCTCAGAAAATAGACGAAAAATAGTTAAAATATGCATGAAACGCCCTCTGGCGGTGGTCATAGGTAAAAATAAAGATCAGAAATTAATTTCTCGACCCCAAAAACACCCCATATACACATAAAAAAGATAATATAACGATGAATAAAAAATCGAATTTTGAATCAATGATGTTATAGGGGAAAAATCATTTTTTGAAAAGTGGGAGACTCGAAAATCGAGATAGACCTATGGTTCCTTCACCAAAGTTGCTTAGAATTGTCCATAGAATCATCCCAGGGGGTGGCTTTAATCGAATTTTTGGGCTCCATACAAATTGGCCCGGCCTAATGTGTACTCTCGTTAGCGCTAGCCTCAATTAAAATTAAATATACTTAAATAAAAAAATACTAGTATTTAGAATGAATTTGATACACTGTATGAAACACTTGAATAAAAACTGAAATAATCTTTAAACTAGAATAAAAACACTTATGGATTTGTTAAAAAAAAAAATTATACTGAACTCTTGGTGCTTTTTTTATGATTAATTAACTTGGAATCCTATTTTATTTATGGTTTTTGGCCTTATTTTATGGAGCTTTTATTAATGATTATATTGAACGAAAAAACCACTTTACCATTTGTAAACAAAATTCAATAAGAAAAACAAATAATTATATTCGGTATTTTTTACTGTTGAATTAATCAATAATTCATTTATTTTATAATTGTTACGCTTAAAATTATGACGTACATAAAACAACGAATTAAAAATAAAATTAAATAAAAAGGTATTAGTTTGAATCAAGCCAAGCCCTTTAAAAGATGCAAAATAATAAATTATAATTAAAATTATGTAATAAACACAAAAACTAACAAAATTTAAACACTTTTACATATATAGTATATAAACTACAAAAGGAGCACAACTCAAAACATAATTTTGCAAAACAAATAATTCCCTGTACACAACTCGATAAACTTTAAAAGCTTTTGTATTCTCATTTATTTTCTTTTGTAATGAAGTATTTTATGAAATTGCCGGAAAAGTCATTTACCTTTGCGGACAATTTTTTAGTTTTGAGTTGCGTCCCTTTAGCAGTTAACATGCGGCTTTGGAAATATTGATCTCTATTCTATGATCAGTTTATACTTATCAACTTCTTTGCACATATCATTAAATTCATTTATAAAAGAATTAAATTCGACATTATCTTTTTGCTCCTTCTTGTGCTTTTTCTTCTTATGCTCTGCTTCCAACTCCTTACTTGTATCAGAGTTATTTTTTTTATGAGCTTCATCGTCGTCACCGGACTCATCGCTATCAAAGAACATAACAAAGTTATGTCTTAACTTTCGCTTTCGTTTGTAAGGTCGGGTGTATGTACGGAGAGAATCCTGCGTAAAGAATGGAATTGCATTAAGATAGATTGCAGTCAAGTTATTATTATAATATTTTCAAATTTTACACTGTTGCCATATCACTTCTTTGATTCAATTATTTGTAAGAGCTTTATACTACCAAACAAAGATAGACTGGCATCTTTGAGGCCCTGTTGACTCTACTTGTTACTGCGAATATTTCGTATGTAAAAGATACTTAATTTCGCGATTTCACTTAATAAAAATTATTTTTAATAAATGCATACAATATTACATACATTAATTAAAAATAAAAATCGCATATTTTTTTAGTTGAAGATATAGAATAAATTTATAATTCGATTAACTAATTGCTGTTTTCACTACATTGACTGGCTTACCTTTTCATTAAAAGATGCTCCAGGATCTCGATCTATAAATAATTCTGATGGTTTATTTGTACATGTTTTTGTACCAGTATTTTTCTCATTAATTCTATTATTTCGCTTCATGGGCGTTGCTTTCTTGCCTTGACCATGACTTATCATTGTTGAGCATAGCATTTCTTTGATCTGTAACTGTCTGCTGCCTGACTGGCCGTCACAAATGTTAAAAACATCAGCTATCTGATTCGACGATGAAGATTGCGGTGTTTTTTTCTGCGCAGGACGTAAAAGCTTAAGATCATTTAGTTTGTTACGAAAACTAGTACTATTTGATCTTTCAGTAATTTCGACTGGCATTTCTTGGTCATCTTCTACGGTGTCATCTTCAAGGAATTCTTCAAACCCAAAGAGGTCAGAAATATTACCTTTGGTATGCTGATCGGGCAAAGATATATTGTTGTTAGATGCTTTTTTGTCTTCGATCGTATATTGCTGCTCTGATGAATTCCATGGCGGCAGTGAAATAACATCCAAGATTTGAAGTGGACTTCTGTTGCTCAGCTCACGTCGTGGGTTCAGCTGCTGTCGTTGGTTATTTAAATTTAAATTTTCACTGCCCGGAGGGTTGTTAGGGTTAATAATGGAGGTGACAGGTGGTTTATTTTCGGCATTGGAATCATTTGATGAGAATGAAGAAGGTGAAGACGAGAGTTTGGAAAGTTCGGCGACATTAATTGGAATGATCGGTAACTGAGAATCGTAGCCATTGTTGAGAGCAATAGCGGGCACGTCTAACTCTGGTTCCGGAAGCAGGTCCTGGTAACGATGTTTTTGTTTTCTTGGTGAAGAAGGTATATAATCACTGGAAAATGAAGGAAGGTTTGCTGAATTTCTGCTAAAATAAAAAACACTTGGTAGATGGGCTTCATCGTCTACACGCCATGGTGATGCACCGCTTTCTTCTGTACGTGGTGCACCTTGTGGCATTATTGGAGACATATTAGCTGTTTTATCGAGCGGCGGACCCTTATTTCTGACAGGTGTGCTTACAAATTTTTGAGCTGCTTCTAGTAGTTTACGCTGGTAAGTTATCTAGAAGCAAAGAAAAAAAAAAACCAGTTAAAATATATATTAACGAAAAAAAAAAAAATGTTTGCTTTGCCTTATTGCGTGAGTTTTCTTTCTTTTTAGTTTCCGATATTAGAACCGAACGTGCTAGATTGCTAAACGTGTCTCCACCAGCGGAAGTGTCCTGACTTTTCTTTGAAGTTGCAGTGGCTGCAGCTTCTTCCACAGTAGGTTCAGGTTCCTCCGGTATCTGTGGCCCTTCAAAATCTTCCTGCTGCATATCATCGTTATCAACATATGGCTCCACATCATTATATTCTGCGTTTTTTTTAATGTTCTTCTTTGTGGGGTTTTTACGCTGTACCACAGCACGTTTTCTGGGAATATTTTTACGTTTAATGGTAAGTTTACCCGATCCTTTTTTGTGTGTGGCTACTCGCACTTTGCCCTCTGATATTAGTTTCTTTATAACATCTGCAGCCGGATCAAGCTTTTTAGTTGCTGTGTCTGAGTCGGAGGTTTGAGATTGCGATAGAAATTCATAGACACTGCCAGCAGAATATTTTCCTCGCTGAGAGCGGCGTTTTTTCCGTGATAATCTTGTTTTTTTAACTGGTTGTATCTTTGTTATTAAAATTTTATTTGGATTTTTTGAAGTTTCTAAAGTTCTGTGAAAAAATTTATTCGTTTTGTTTGCAGCAGGCGTCTTGTTTTGGTGCGGCTGCTGATCAATAATACTTTGTTCCCCCTCATCATTATCGGACAATAAAAGTTGCTCAATTAGATCAGATCTATTGGCCAAATTTTTGACGGAACCTATAGCAGTTTAAAAAAAATTGATAATTTGATGTACATAATAAATGGGCGCGTAAATCAATTTTGCAACAAATAGTCTTGTAATATTCGAGAAATATTAAGAAATAATAGTTACTTTGTGATTTTTCTACGGAGTGTTCATTGCTCTTATCAACATCGCATTTATCAGGAATCTTTTCGGATTCCATAGCTGTATCGTCTAGTTGGCAAGATATTAGTAAACTTTTTGCACAAGTTTCCTTTACATTTGTTGTGTTGCTCGAAATGTCTACTGCGCGTAGAGTCGAATTTCTTATTGGTTCAAAATGTACAATTTTATTATGGTCTTTAAACTTTAGTGGATTCTTCGAGCGAGAGAGACTCAACTTTCTCAAAGACTCGCGATTTTCTTTTGTAATAATTGGCTGCTTCTTAAATATCTGTTGAATATGGTCTGCTGGGTCAACTTCACAGATAACTTTCTGCAAGTTCAGAACTTTGAAGGGTTCTCGCTGAAACAGAGCGACTGGCTTTAAAGGTGTGGATGACTTGAATGCGACATCTACGCACATTAGCGGATTTTGATTATTTTCAATATCATTTTGGTTTTCACATCTAAGTTTTCTTGATGGTCGTGACTGAATGACTTCGCTTACGCCTGTTAATGAAAAAGACCTTAGTTTTTGAAACAATTAAACATTTTATTTATAAACTTACATTTCGCGTTTTCTTTATTTTTATTGGGGCGCAGCCTGTGCGTTCTCGGTGGACTGTTTTGTACCGTCGAAACCTGCAACAGGGAATTTTGTTCTGCAGTGCTTCTTGTACGACTCAAGCGTATACGGCACTTTTTTGTTGTAATTGGCGTACTCCTCGCAACCTGAATAGGAGCTTTGCTGATATCAAAGTGGTCCGAAGCTGATGCCAATGGTGTAATTTTAAAGCGCTTTAATTTTAAAACACAATTCTTCAGTCTTGGAAGCTCTTTTAGAGTTATATTAGAAGCAAGTGAACTTTTATGGCTTTTTTGCGTCTTATTGTTTCCATTATTATTTCGACTAATATTCACTGAGTTTGTGCTTATCACTTTTAAAGATTCAGACTTAGGCTGTAGCGTTGTTTGATTTTTCGATTTTGCCATTTTATCATTACTTAATGTTGAACTTAAAAGTTGATATTTATTTGGATTATGTACTTCAAAACCTTATATTTAACTAATTGAAATTTCCGCCATTTTTTAATGCGCTTGATTGACAAGCAATCTAACCGGTTCGGGAGTACGTTCACAAAGAGAGTACAGTAACGAACACAGTATAACAGTTAGTGAATACATCAACCCAGCTAAATAGTTCACTATTCATCGCCATGTTGAAAACAAAAACTGGTAAAACGTCAAAACAAAAAGCGTAATTGTAATCGCGGCAACATAGTGAAATCGTTTGTTATAATTAAGTAGCACTCAACAATTTATATAAAAACGTTTGTATTTATCAAGTGAATCGATTCGAAAGTTCATATAAGAGACGTTTGAAAAATAAAAATATATAATGAATAAAAAAATAAAACTATCAACAAACAACGAGAATTTGTGCCCGCTCACGAGGTAATTTACGACACAATTTCTAAATCGTATACCACCTGTCGCTGGTGATATTTAAACGCGTGATGTGTAAAATTTGCATTGAATCGTGCCTAAAGTGAAACGCTTTTTAATAAATTTTAAGAAGTTCCTCCGCTGATCCACAAAACTTCGAAATTTCGCGCTGAACAAGTGAAAATGGCGCAATATATATATAATATATAGCCATAGAAATAAAATATAAGGAAGTGGTGTTCTACTCACACATTCTATGCGTGTGTTGAAGAATTTTTCAAGCGAGATAGAGCATGATTTTTTGACATAAGCTCTTGCACATCAAAACAAACAAAATGAGTGGTGAAAAAACATTAAAATATTAAATAATTAGCGATTGTCATCGCTATAAATTGTTTTAAAACGAACATAAATAAAACAAAAAATTAAATAAGCATGCGTTGTGCCGTGAAAAGTTGTGAAAGTTCACAAAAAACACATAATAAAGAGGTTTAGTTTCACAGGTAATCTTGCTTTATAGCTTGTTGGTTTCCCGCCATTTGTGTGCATGAGTCATGTGCAAGAGCTTCTGTCAAAACAAAAGTTCAGCTTCATGAGCGCATTTATTCCTTAGGGTGGCAAACATTAGGGCCCTAATTTTTTTTTGATTGAAGATAAGTTTTAATCAGGGACCGTAACTGTTATAAATTTCTTTCTGTTAAAAAGTCAATTTATAATGGTTATTTTTAGCGATTTTTTTGTTTTGTTTGTTTTTATTGTTTACTTTTATTTATTCGGTCAAAAATACCAGTTAAAATATGTTTCTTTTTCAGTTAAAAATAGAAGTTAATATATGACTTATTTTTTCGGTCAAAAATTTATATATGACAGTGATATCCTATATTAAATACTAGGTTACCCGGTACACAATTTTTGCACCCGAAAATATGCTAATGAGCCGAACGACTAGTCGGACCATATGTGCCGTATTTCACGGGACGTGCCGTATTTTGCAAGATTTTTTTAAGTGTCCTGCCGGGAAAAAATTTTTCCCGTATTTTGGTATTTTTTGTAAAATACCTATGATTTCAAATACAATAAAAATTAAATAATAAAAATACTTTTGAACACCAAAAAGTTTTCGCCTTTATTTACCATATAACCTAATTCGACCCTGTTTGAATGTTTATGTATTTGCATTAACTTCATTGTATTTGTAAAATACTTCATTTCTGTTCAACTTCACCGCTTCCTTATCTCTTAGTTCTTTGTATATAGCGAATAACGACGTAATATCTTGTCAGGTTAAAGCAAGTGTCAAAATATTAAATTGGCTTAAAAGTAAACATTCCCAGGGTTGCATTTATATAAAATAAAAAAGTATTTAATAGAAATGAGTGCACTAAAAATGTAGCCACGACCGATCACTGGACACGACTGCTATTTCCGGGGCGCCGCGATTTTAAAGTGATCTTGTAGAGAACATAAAAAAAATGATTTCCGAAAATCGATAACTGAGCTAATTTTTTTCTTGCTACAAGATCTGTTGGAAAAACATCTATATCACTGCCATTATCCAATGGATATAAAATATTAGCACGCTATTTCAAAAATAAATTATCGTTCTGAAAAGATCATAATCACAATACATTTAAGTAATACATTGTATGCGATTTCACATTATTATTCTTTTTTATAATTGATAAAGCTGTTATTTTCTCAAAAAATTGCTGTATTAAGTTGCTAAAAATGTATTTTATTTTTAAAGCCTAAAGCTTTACCTCTCATTTGATATAAAAAGTTTATAATAAAAAGTTTATAGGTTTTTTAATTATCACTATATTTGTTATTAATTTGCTTGAAATAATAACATTCTGTACAAGGGAAAAGAATTTAGTCATAAAAAACACTGTTAAAAGTCAAATAAATCCTAGTGTTATATACCAAATGAAAGACAAATTTTTAAGCTGTAATAATATACCTTCCATAATTCATAGTAATAATGGTAATTTTAAAAAAAATTATGGTTTTATGTAAGAAAATATATTCCTTTTACACACTAATACCTGCGACACATTGGCACAGGAAACTTTAATTATCTTTTGTAGTTTAAAATATAACCATTGGGGATGACACACTCAATATTTTTGTTTACTAGTTTATAAAAATAACGAGAAATATGGATAAGCGAACAACACTATAATCGTAAATTTCAGAGCGTTTGTTCGAGTGAGAGCGATATAGTTCTCAACGAAAGTGTAGAAAGAGGAATGTCAAAATCAGTTGCTATAACTCGTTTAACTGCGATAAACGAGTTTCGGGAACTAGTTTTGACTAAACGAATTTTAAACATAGTTCAGCAGATATTTAAACGAGAAAAAACACTTAAACGAGTTTAAATGAACCAATGTGTCGCAGGTATTACAGCTATAAAATGTGAAATACTCAACGGATTAGGTTTATTTAAAAATTTTCTGAAATCTCATTACATTATCTCTGCAATAGTACCCTCTTTATCAATATCAGTTATATGCTAAGAGAAATATAGCCAGTTTTTTAAGATCTTATAAAAACAAAATATTATGGAAAATCGATAACTTTAGAACAAATCGATAAATCAATTTTTCTTTCGGCCATTCTTATTTTTATCAAAAGTACTTCACGAGCCCATTGCTTGAAATGAAGGCCCCTATTAGGTACGACAACTCAACTTAAGTTGACGTGAGTTAAGACACCTCAACTGAACTTTTTTGCCATATTACGCATAACATACATTTTCAGTTGAGCTGTGGTGTAAAATTGCTGTTTCTATTGGAGCATGATTACACCGAAATTTTGACACTTTCGTTGAAATGAATCAGCTGTTCGCATTAATTTCAATTTTTGTGTATATGTATTTTGTTCACAAGTAATAAAGCAAGGAAATAATAGTATAGAGCAGGAGTGCCCAAAACTTTCTTATGGAAGTGCAAACACTAATACATATAAAATCATGCAACCTTTCGTAAACGAAAGCATACTATGTTAGACAACAACAAAATCTACGTAGAAGATCACTGTCACCAAAATGTACCAACAAAGCATACGAAAGTGTTGTTGCTTGCACTTCGGTATAAGCAACGAAAAAAGATCAAAAACAAAAAAGACAAATTTGTTTGTGTATTTTGTATTGCTTAGTGCGGAGTGCTGTGTGTGTATATTAGAATACACAGCCTATGCCTAAGTGCTTTTACAAAAACAAATGTGCACCAAGTGCATAGGGCTTGGGCACCTCTAAAGACGCTATACAACTAGCTCAAAGCAGATGTAAGTTTTTGACAGATTTTACACTCGAGACATAGTTGCATTGTTAAACCTAATACCACAAAAAATACATATACATCTCTGAGATACATACTTGTCAGTCGATAGACACATATGTACCTCAAATGTGTAATAGACAATACAAATTTACAAATTACACACTCAACTTAAGTTGAGTTGTCGTACCTAATAGGGGCCGAAAACTTTCCGTACAAGGGCAAATAATTTTATCATAAAAAACACCATAAAAAATCAAATAAATCATATATATTATATACCAAATGAAAGAAAAACTTTCAAGCATTAAGAATTTACTTTCTATAATCCATAGTAATAACAGTAGTTTCTGAGTAAATAACTTATGTAAGGAAATATTTTAATTTTACATATAAATAAACTATATAAACTATAAAGTATGTAATACTCAACAAATTTTGTTCTTTTAAAATTTATGTAAAAGCTTCATATATTACCTTTAAAATAGTACCTTTACCATCAATATTGGTTATATGTTAAAAATATACCTATATAATAATATAGTTTTCTTTGAAGATTTCAGAAAAAAGTTTTCTTAGAAAAATAATAATTTGAAAACGAATCGATAAATCGATTTTTCCTTCGGTCATTCTTATTTTTATTAGAAAATTTAACGGGAAAAACTGACTATATTTTTCTTATTATATAACCGATATTCAAGAATGATAGAAAAATAAATAACGCATTGCGCAGCTCCGTTATATTGTTTACTTTTCATTTTGACATTTCTAGCTACGAACAAAGTATTTTTACGATCATGACGTCACGCTAGACCAAGTTTGTTTCTTGAATCTTTTACCATTGTTTCATATTTGTTCACGTTCTGAACAAGACTTGACAGAAAGCCATATCGTTAGCTCATATCGTAAGTCTATCGTGACGTAGATGCGCAGATCGTTTAAAATAATTTTTACCATCTGCGCGATCTATTTTTCTATCATTTACTATGTTTCCATGGCGAGTTAACTCGGGGTTAGGATTTTCGTCGAGTTAAGAAAATGGCGTTGCTAACTCGATAGTGTTTCCATGCACAGCATAGAGATGAGTTGAACTTCTCGATTTCATTTGACATTTTTGTTGTTTTTTACTAGCGAAATGGATACTAAATGGCAGCATTCACTTTGACAGATAGAACCCAGTTAAATCTTACAAGTTTCGTGGAGTTTCGTGGATTTAACGAAACTCAACTCAACTCGCGTTTCCATAGCGAGTTAACCCCGAGTAAACACCGAGTGAACTCGCCATGGAAACAGTAATTCTTGACCGATATTGATGGCTAAGGTAACTTTCGTTTGGTATATATATAAGATTTGATTTTATTGATGGTGTTTTTTTATGATTTGCCCTTGTACGGAAAGTTGTTATATCAAACAAACTAATAAGAAATATATTAAATATAGTACTAATTAAAAAAGTTAAATCAAATTAAAGCTAAAGCTTTAGGCTTTAAAAAAAAAATTATATTTTTAGCACCTTAATGTCTGATGATGATTTAAGAACAAAAACGCCACACAACAAGCCTTTGTTATAAAAAAAAACATTACCAAATGCTTGCAATATGTAAAGGAACATATTAATCAGTCTGATCACTTTTGTGACAATATTATTTTCACAGATGAATCCAAATTAAATTAATTTTTATCTGACGGATGGCGATTCGTTTGGCGAAAAAAGGTGAAGCATTGTATAATCAGAATTCAAACAAAATGATTGTGTGGGGAGCAATGGGCACAAATGGCGTCGGAAATCTAGTTTATGTAGAAGAGACGATGAACAAAATAGACTATTTTTAAAGACAATTTAGCGCAGTCAGTCGTCAAATTAAATATGTATGGCCATTATTGCTTGTACAGGATAACGACCCTAAGCATTCGTCGCTATTAATAAGGGAATAGCTTCATGGCACGTCCTCCCCAGAGTCCGGACCTTAACTCAATAGAACACTTGTGGGCATACATGAAAAAATGCGTGCACGCCATGTGAGTAGCAAAATTTACATAAAAAGTATCATTCAGGATATATGGGATAATTTACCCCAAGAAGTTAGCAAGAACTTAGTTCATTCCATGAACAGAAGACTTAAAACCGTACTAGATGTCAAAGGTGGGCACACAAAGTACTAGTTTCCATCAAGTTATTAATTTTAAAACACATTTCTTAAGTTATTAGGTGCGTTTTTTTGGCATCGCTATATGCGCTTAACAATATTTTTCATACAAAAAATTGCTTAGCTAAGACAGGATAATTATAGCCGCTTAGCTCATATGTACTGAACACATTGACGACGACAGCGACATTACGACATCTGTCAAATTTTTTTACATGTATTTCTTATGGAGAGAATTTGGTCTAATGTCGCAATGTCGTGTCGTCAATATAGAACTATTCCTAATTTGACAGCTTGTCGTCGCTGTCGTCGTCAATGTGTTCAGTACAATAGTCGCCGATAGAAACACTATTGCCAGATCAAGAAAATGATAGTCTACGTAATTTATTGGCATCACTTTTTGAAAAACAACCATGTTTATTATGTCACAAAAAATAAAAAAAAAATCACAATCAAAAGTAAACAAAGCAACAATTGATAAAATATGTTCTATTTGCACAGAATGGCCAAGAATCTAGATTTATCTGGATTTATTTGGATAACGCAAAAAGAAAGACATTTCCATAAGATCATATTTAGAAAATTATATATAAAATTAAATAAGAAAAAATTTACAAATTCAAAAACTCTGTGTTTTGCTCAATAAAGTAAAATGCTGCTGGCTAGGTTCGGTACTTTAATCTCCATGTCAGCGATTGAATTTTTATGATGTGTTGATGATCCAAATAGATTTAGATGTATTTTCAGAATGTTGATTATTTCAAGAGATTCGATTAAAGTGCTGATTACTTCTTGCTAAAAATTGCTTTTGTTTTTTATTGTGGAATTAATTTTTATTGTTTTTCTTGCGGGTTATTATTAAATTGGATGTTTTGGTTGTTGTTATTGTATTTGGCTATGCTCCACTTTTTTGACCTTGAGCAACTCAACGTCAAAGGTGAGTGTAGTGTTTGGCGGAATTACACCTGGATGTCCGCGACTGCCATAAGCATAATCTGGTGAGCAGATCAACTTGGCACGCTGACCAACAGACAATTGGGCGACATCCTTATCCCAGCCGCGAATTACCTCGCCTTTGCCAATGGTGAACTTGAAAGGCCTTTGGCGATCACGCGATAAATCAAATTTCTTTCCATCAGCCAGAGTTCCGGTATAGTGCACAGAGACCACTTGTTCATTCTTGGGAAACGTGCTGCCGTCTCCTTCAAGCATTTAATTCAAGCATGCCAGAAAGAAAATCAATGTGGACATTGACTTGGAAATGGAGTACCTCTTTGAGTCAATCAATGTGCCAGAGTCACCAGAACTGGAGCCTGAGATGCCTTCTACATCCACTGCTGCTAGAAGCATCAAAAGGAAGAGTTCTTGAGACCTGGATTATGCAGAGACGAATTTGTTAGTATTATTACTTGAGTTTCCTCAGTGCTGTCCATTTTGAGCAGAAAATGTGTTTGATAAAAATAAACTTTGTCAATTTGTGCTTATAAATAATAATGTTCAATATTTGACAGTAACACGTAATGCTGCCAAGTTTTGAAGAAAAAAGTTAAGCGAAATATTAAGCGCCGATGAGCGTTTTTTTGGACAAGCGTATATAGCGATGCCAAAAAACACACCTATTATTTGTTTACGTATTTTTTTTTTTTGGTTCCGAGAAATCGACTCATTCTAAGTTGATAATAACAATAACAATCTGAATTGTTAATATAAAGTACAAGGTGGCGCAAAAGTAATCCTCCTATCAGAAAATGCTATAAATTTTGCGATTGGCCCCTAATGTCAGTTCTGTTTTGACATTTGTGTAGTAAACACATGCGAAATACACCTTAATAAACAATGTTACGCTACACTGCTCCAGAACGCGGAATATTGCTGACTATTTATTTTACCAATAATTGGTCGGTGACTTTGGCACAACGTGAATTTCGCCGCAGATTTCCTGGCCGTCCAACGCCTACTAGTGAAACACTTCTGGGGCACTGAAAATCCGCGTGTAACCCACGAAGAGCCATTACACCCGCTCAAAGTCACTGTATGGTGTGCTGTTTTCGCTGGAGGAGTCATCGGACCTTTTTTCTTCGAAGACGTCGCGGGCCAAACGGTTACTGTGAATGGTAAGCGCTACAGAGCAATGATCAACGAGTTCTTTTTGCCGCAACATGATGAATTGGGATTGGAAAACATGTGGTTCCAACAGGACGGTGCAACGGCACACACTGCACGTGCCACAACCGATATGCTGAAGGATGCATTTCCCGGGCGCCTAATCTCCCCATTTGGCGATTTGCACTGGCCAGCAAGATCGCCTGATTTGACCGCTCCAGACTTCTTTTTGTGGGGCTTTTTGAAGTCGGGGGCTTATGTCAACAAGCCTCAGACTCTTGCAGCTCTTAAAGACAATATCCGTCAAGAATGTGAGGACCTATCGCCGGAAGTTTTGGCCAAAGTGATGGAAAATGCCATAAAAAGGGCTCAAATGACAATCAACTGTGGCGGCGGCCATTTACATGACATCATATTCTCGACTTGATGTAAAAAAAATTAAAAGACCAAATAAAAATAATCCACAAGAAGAATCAAAGTTTTTCATTTTTTTTTAAATTACAGCCAAAAAACATCGGAAGGTTATTTTTGCGCCACCTTGTATATGTATTAGCCATTTTATTATTTTTGGTTTTTATTTAAGAGTTTTTATAGCTGCCTAGATTTTAAACTTTGAAGTTGGAAGCGTTTAGTGTAGAACTTTTTTTGCTCACTGTACTATATGTAGGTTGGGCTCACAACATTGTTCTGAAATTCCTTTGAACCGACAGCCATCGTTTTGATAAATTCAAACACGTCTACACAGTCCATTAAGACGTATCAAAGAAATATTCAAAATTACTTCATATTTAAATAGTTTGGAGAAAACTTTGGGAGTGCAAACAATTTTTGTTGTGGGCCTGGCAAAAACAGCGGAATCTGTTTTTCTCCCATAATTTGGTTTTATTTGTAGTCCACTTTTTTTAGTTTTATATATCATTGAAAAGGTCTTCATATGTGCTTTAAGTTTTTGCTTTGGAGTTTTCAAACTGTGTTGCCATTTTTCAGTAGTACTCAACATCACTTTCATCACTTCACATAAAAGAAAAAATTAGCACTTTTGGTTAAAATTTAAACCATAGTTGAATAAATAAGGTTGTCTCGTGGCTGATCGTACTCTCTTTTCAGTACCCATAATTGTCAAAATCAATGAAAAGCAACAAAAACAACTTCAACGGCTTTTCATGTTATTAATTTTCGTTTTCAGATTTTGTATGAGATGTCAACTTCGATTTGACATTTATGGGAACTCGCTCTCACCCATGCGACAACCTTATTTATTCAACCATGATTTAAACTAGTGCTTAAACTTATTAAGTAAATGCAACTCTGGTGGAATTATCGAAACGTCACGAATGAGCAGAGAATATAAAAACGTAAACGTTGTCAAACAAAAGGCGGTGCAGTTACTTTGTGCCGAGTGCAATAAATATAAAAAAAGGTTAACATAAAACCAACTTATGAGCAAGTGTACAAAATGCGTTTATATTTTTCAAGTAATAGTGGATTAGCATATTTCATTAGACAGTTTAGCACTTAGGTAAAAGTTATTTACGGAGACATTATTGTTGTTTTATTAGCTGCAATTAAAACCATGTATTAAAATAATTATTAAAAAATTTATATTAAAACTTCAGTGCCTATTAAACCGAAGTGTTTTAATACGAATTCAACTCTATTCACACCAATTACCGATTTGATTCACAGTTGTTTGTTTTACTTATAGAAAACGACTTAAATCAAATTCAAACGAAAGCGCAATAGATAGTAACTCCAGGTCTCCAACTTGTTCTTGGAAGCAGGGAAAATTTCAAGCCACATCAAACTTCATCACTACATCGCCTCTTACCACAAGTACACTAGAAGAAATGGGTATCGGTATGCTTGACTCCGAAGAGAGTTCATCTTCTGTGGCATCAGCTATAGTGTTAGCAGTCAGCGCCAGCACCGATGAAAATTCCAATGAAGCAACACCTAATTTGGATGCACCAAAGTTTTTTCACCAGCGTTCAAGCTATCGCTCTCTTGACAACACACTGGACACAACTGTGGATAGTGCTAGTAACAGCTTTATAGATCCCAATGATACCATAAAATTGAATGCAAATGGAAATCCACTGCGTAGCAACCATAACAACAATAACTCTTTTGAAATCTATAACAGTGCACCTCCACAACAACAAATGCCACGAAGGAACTCGGATAAATTATTTCTTCCGCATCATAAAAAAGTAGCAATTTTGGGTGTTGGTGCAGGCACTATAGCATCAGCAACTATCAATTCCGGTTCACCTTTAGGAATGGGCGTAGTAGGTGGCGGAGCAGGCGTTGGTGGTAGTAGTAGTACATTACGTTGTAATAAATCACGTAGTCCCTTGGCTACAGTAACTTGCAACAACAATTTTCGAATTGTTGGCAATATCTCACAACAGGTAAGCAATGAAAAAATTGCTGTAAAAATTTGCTTATAATATAATATAATTTAGAGCCTAAATAGTGGCAACAGTAACGTTGGCCAAATAACACCACACGCAGTTGTCGGTGGAACCACTTCCCACAATGCGCTTCGTGCTCATTCACCATCAATGCCATCGACAAGTCAGCAGGCAGCGCTTTTGAAGCAGCAGCATCAACACCAACAACAGCTACATCAGGCTCAATTAAAAAAACAACAACTGATGCAACAGCAAAATATACAGGCAGCACATCCGCGTTTTGTACCTGATGAAAATTTTTTCTTATATCGTAACAATACAATGCGTGCATTTGGTTCAGATGGCAAGGATTATTTTACGACGTTGCTCTCTGATGAAATCATATTGCAGATCTTTAAATGGCTACCCAAAAAGACTCTAATACGCTGCAGTTATGTGTGTCGACGTTTAAATCGCTGCGCTAGCGATGAGTCTCTTTGGACACGTTTAGATTTAACTGGACGTTCTTTGAAAGCTGAAGCTTTGGAAAGCGTATTAACGCGTGGTGTTGTCATTCTTCGTTTGGCTCAAGTCGAGGTAAACAAGGCATATTTATTTGTATTTGCAAGTTACTAAAATATAATATTCTTGTAGTTAAAGCATCCAGTCTTTACATCGGAATTCATGCTCAATGAACCTAAGTTTGAATCGAAGCTGCAATACTTAGATTTAAGCATGGCAACCATTTCAAAGCCTTCCTTAAAGATGCTGCTTTCTTGTTGTCGACAATTGAAAAAACTTAGCTTGGAACATGTACCGCTTAATGATGAAATTTGCAATGAAATTGCTAAGAATATTCAATTAGAAGCACTTAATATGGCCATGTGTGTGGGTTTGGAGGCGTGGAGTGTGCGTACCATGATGGGTTCATTAAAAAACTTGAACAGTTTAAATATATCGTGGACCAATTTGTCAGTTGATGCAGTCACCTCATTAGTTACCAACATTACACCAAATATAATGCGAATCAATGTTGCAGGTTGTCGGAAAACAATGTTCGATTCACGTAAGTTATTAATAATTCAATCGTATTCGTAATTCTGCATATTACAACCTCAATATTTCAGACTTGGGCAGTCTGGTAGCCCGATGCCCACAATTGTTAGAACTTGATTTGTCCGATTGTACTGGTCTGACGGCTAAAGCCATTGCAATTGTTTGTAAATTCAATATGCTGGAGTATTTATCACTCTCTAGATGCTATCAGATACCCGCCTCTTCATATATGTAAGATATGAACGCCCTGTAGTAATAACTTTTAACCATATTTACTCCTAGGGAACTAATCGGTTTGCCTACACTTACATATCTTGATGTGTTTGGAATCCTATCGGACACAGCATTGGAAATGCTGGAACGAAATTTTCCATCACTAGGCATAAATAAATTCATCCACAGCTCAGTAGCTAGACCTACAGTTGGTACACGCAGGACGTCCATTTGGGGATTGCGAACCCGCGATTAGAGTTTTAAGTGTATGTGTCTGTGTGTGTATTTATTTTATCGATATAATTGTATTAAATAAATATAATATAATAAAAAAAAAAGAAAACAAGAAATAGAAAGGAAGTGAATAAAAACGCCGTTACGGAGATTGAACTTACTAACTATAAGTTTCCGAGAGACACGCTTTTGATTGCAAAGATTTTGTGGGTACAAGTCATCTTTTACTAACAGCAAAATAAACGTTTATATATGATTTTGAAAAAAAAAATACGAATAAAAGAAAAGTTTAAAAGTTTGTGTATTTAAGTTCCATAAAAATATATGAAGTGAATTTCGTCTCCATAACGGTTACTTATTCACACTTAAAAATGTAATTATCATAGGTTTGAAAGAAGATTTAATTTGCAGACTTTCTTTAAAAAGAAAAAAAATTGACAATTTTTAAAATCAATCATCTCTCGAATGTATTTAGAAAAATTCACTTAATTTTAAAACAATATTATGTGCGAAAAATACACACTTTATTTGTACAGAAATTTTTTTAACTGATGTTTTAATAAATGTATTAAGTCAAAGTCAATAAATTTCTTTATGGTGTGAAATTTCAATTGGTATGACTTGGACTTCATAATACGGAAGGAAACGGTAATTACAAGTGGTTCTAAAAAAGTTAAATTTGAAAATTTTCATCAATACAGTTTAATTGGGAGAGATTTCAATTAATAACGTCAGACTAAATCACAGAATAAAGAAATCTGTGTGAAGAACTTGCCTTTAATTTCTGACTAGTTATGGATAAAAAATGTTCCATTTCCTATTTGCTTCATACACAGTTAGAAATAGAAGTTTTTATAAAAACTTTTGAGGCGTGAGGTCTTGGGGAAGTCTTTAAGATTTTATCCATATTCCTAGGAGCCAACTGAAATGAGTAAAATAGTTTGAATAGATCTTATTTCTAATAAAAAAACCGTAATGTTCATACCTAAATTATGACAAAAGTTATCCTCTAAATTTTGATAAACAAGCTCCAATTATATTATTTTGAAGGAAATCATTAAGCTGAATAAGTAATGTCAGGAACGTATAGGATTGGTCCCCGCATTCTATTTTTTATAAACAAGTTTTATGATCTTACTGAAATTTGGTGTTGATACTTTCCGAAAAATTATTGTGAAGTGTTTGGGGTTCCGATATAATCTAGCATTACTAATGACACATCATTACTTTTAGGTATATTTAAACCATAGAGGAGTTTCTCAGGCAATAACATGATCAAGGAGTCATTGTTAAATTTCATGGTTATTTGCTAGTAATCTTTTTTGAAAAAAGTGTTATTTGAACAAATTCAGAAAGTTCTTAGTGAAACTTAACCGTTATATGCGTAATTTTTGTGACTCAGGGCATACAATGCAACATTTTTGCGCACAAGTTCAATTTATTTTTCGGAATACATTTTTTGCAGCTAATTTTTTGTCAACAAAGCGTACGACAAGCCAGTCAGATTTCTTTGCAAAGATATTCACCGGCCTTGAATCGGCGTCAACAGTCGTGCTGTTTCGTCGCCAGTTAGTGAGCATGTAAACATAAAAATACAGTGTACTTATATTTTGTAGTTTCGTGTCGTTTCGTTACATACCGTAGGTGGGCAGAGGCCTTCATAAGTAAACGCTTTTATGATTTTTTGTTTTTATAATATAAATATTTTTATTTCTTTAAAATTTTTACAAAGAGTTTTATTAATTATTATTTATTGATTCTTTAAATAACTACTTAATTAAACAATTTAAATAACAATTTAAATGTTAGCAGAGTTGCTTTACCTGTTACCAGTTGACATTAAAATAGGTTATTGGTACTATCAAATTGAATAAATTTTAATAATAATTGATAATTTTTGTTTTCAGCTTATATATTAAAACTAATTATTTACAAATGTTTATTACACATAGTCACATCTGTTGGTAAAAAGCAATTAGTTATTCGTTCGGAAAAAGCCTTCATAAAATGTAAAATTTGGCATTTAAGTTTTTCTAATGAAATATGCAGGGAAAATATTATTTTCAAAATAATTAATGCTTATTTTTGAACTTACGATATATTCAGTATTTTTCTATTAAATGCTTTGAATTATATATTCTGGTGTTTAAATATAAATCGTGGTTTGTTCAGTATATAAAATAAGATAGGAGAAAAAACAAAATGTTTACCCTGATTCCGTTTTACTCGTAACACTGTCGACGAATATGAAAAATAGGACGGTAGTCAGGGTAAATAGGATTTTCCAAAACTTAAGGTTTTTAAAACAGAATATATTTTTTTGGGTTGTTGATAAACTTAGATAAATGTAATTAAATACATTTAAATATTATTAACTTTCTTAGATTTTGGAAATGGCAGTGATACGGTGAAGAGTTCAATATAAAAAAAGATATACAGTGCCGTGCACATAATTAGGAATGATGCATATATGTATATATCAATTCAAATTAATATTTTCACATAAATAACTTACGAATTTACAAAACTTTTTATGCAGTTATATGATAGAGGACTCTCTGATTCTTTTGGCAACAAAATCTTTACCAGTTTTTAAGCTGCTTAAACACAGGGAGCCTTTTTATGATATCAGAAAGAAAACTAAACGCGCACATAATTTAGAACGATCTGTGTTGACAGTCAATAAGATCCATTAAATTGACTTGAATGTGTTGTGCTGCTAATAATTTGTTTTAGACAATTAATGGATTTTAATAAAAGTTTAAAACAAAACGTAAAATATGGGGAACATAAATCCTGTGACTTTAAAAGTCGCAAATTAATTTTGAAACTTTTTGATAAATATAAAATGTTATAGTGAAATCACTAAAGGTATAAAATGTTAAAAAACGATGGGTTTCAATGTTATTTTTAAAGCCATTAAACCTGAAAAAATATGTATATCCCGAAAAAGTAAACCTCGTATAACGACTGAAACGGAAGACAAAATGATTGTTCGTGAGTCCGCAAAACGTTGTTTGAGAGAAGCTGAACTGTTTGTGTGTTTTTACAGAAAGAAGCCTTTAGTAAACATATTAGCTAAATCGGAAAAATAAAGAATTTGCTCGAACATATAGACATTGGACCCTTCAGTATTGGAAAAATGTGTTTCTTACCAAAATAAATAAAGTGTAGTCAGCTATGAGCTGAGTTTAACCCAAAGTACACACGTCCAGCACTAAAGTATGGCGGAGATAAAATTATGGTGTAGTGCGGCATGTGGTTTTGGGTAAATCGCAAAAATTGAGGGTCGCATGAACAGACTCCAGTTTACAAACATGTAAGACTTATTTGATTTCATATGCCAATAAAAACTAATCCGTGAGTTGGATCTTTCCACATGATAATGGTCTTAAACATACTGCTGGTGATATAAGTGATTTATGGACAACATGGTGGCTGTTTTGGATTGGCCAACCTGAAGTCCGTATCTAAATTCGATTGAGATTTCATTAAAAATTTCAAATTTTATGGAACTCTATGCTGAAGTGCAAAAGTCGTAGATAAGCATTCCTTAGACCGTCTGGGAGGATCTAGTGGCTTCAATATCTTGGCGATGTGAAACGGTTCTTTGAAGTAATTGATTCCCGACCAAATATTGATAAAATAAAATTTATATTTTTAAAACTTAAAAAGTTCAAGTCGTTCCTAATTATGTGCTCTCTACCTTTTATTTTTGATATCATAAAAACGTTTCCTATGTTTAAAACTTCTAAAAACTAGTAAAAATTTTGTTGACAAAAGAATCTAAGAGTAATCTATGATAAAACTGCATAAAGTTTTTTTTTTTTTTAATTAGTTATTTATATGAAAAAATTAAGTTGAGGTGATGAAATGCATCATTCCTAATTATGTCTACGTCACTGTAACTAAAACTTTCAGTTGGTAAAAAAACTTATAATCAATGTTAATAATCGAACACTATTATCTTAAATCGCATAATTGACAATAATAAAAAGAAAGTATAGACTGTAAAAATTGAAAATCAATTACCCGACTATATGGCCATTATTAATAAAAACCGTTGCGGGAAAAATAATGAAAATTAATGTCTTAAATTCGTTAAAATATTTATTTCTTCTTTAAGTTTCAATTCCGTTATGAAAAATACTCAATTTTGTCAACATATCTAATTTAAGAAAAGGAAATTTAAGTTTAATTACATTATGTTAAAAATTATTCTCAATTTATGTAAAGGGAAAAGATTTGACACTTGTAATTTCTCCTTTTTACCCATTATTTGGAGTATATAATAGTGGTTTCCTTGTTATTTTAATAATACAAATTTAATCACAGATTCAAGAATCCAAAATGTATTGGGTATATCAGAGCTACATATGTGGTTGCATTTGTCCCAAGAAAATATTGTAAAAATTAATTAATTAAGGGAATTAGAAATAAATAAATATCTTGCAGTCATAGTCATCGTTGCTCCGTTAACTCTGTAACGCTGTAAGATACCGAATATATTTCAGTGCAAGCTATGGTCAAACATATTTTATACACGGCATTCTTTCTCAAATTAATTGGAAGATAAGAGCAATCGAAGACAAAAGGGTTATATAAGGTAAATGTTTGAGTTTCGAAATTGTTTGGAGAAACCGGAGAATTAATATCGAATACCTATCGAATTAGTTAGGGTAGTTTTTAGGCAAATATTTTTTGAAAATCCAATTTTTTAATGTTTATTTTAAGTTCAACTATTGTACAACTATTCAAGAATATGTTAAAACCTTTTTAAATCAATCCCGTTAGTAATAAAAAAAAAATCCGTTGTGCTAGAACACTTGTAAAGAGTAAATATTCTAAAAAAAGTAATCGACAAGTAAATAATCGAGCAGGTGCTTAAGGAGTTATCGATGTGATTACAATGAATAAAAAACCAATGAACTTGAGAACTACCTCCTTTGTAAAGTCGGTTAAAAATATGCTTTCATTTTACCCACTATTGCCTAAGATCTCCCTTAATACCGAACAAATAATTTTTGTTTGTAATGAAAATATATATTATTATGAAATTGTATAGGTTTTTTTATTTAGAATCTGATATAAAATTGTTTAAAACTTTTTGTTTTAATTCACGGATTCAAGCTTCGACAATGGATTATGTCAGAATGTTGGACCCTATTGGAAATCTTTCTATTGATTTGGCATATAAAGAACTGGCACTTTCTTGGCAGTTCTTATAACCAATAAGATCAGGTTTTCCCATTTTTCCGGCTATTTAGACATTACGTTATGAGTTCTTGGCACAAGTACAATTACTGTAATCAATAAAATTCCTTAATTTGAACATGTGTGCAAACCAGGTTTTGATGAGATATGAGGCAAAAATTTAGAAGATTATTACCTATTTCATTTACCCCTGCCGATTACTCTTCATCACTTTGTTTATTGTGTATACCCAGCATAATAACCAACAATTAAAAATTCGTAAATGAAAAAAAAAAAAAAAAAATTGTAAATAAAAAAATCGTGAAAAGTAGGAATTTATATTTTAAAAGTATCACAACTCTTTGAATTTTTTGTATTAATGTCTAAGAGACAAGATTTTATATATTTGCCACAATTTGAAATTCAAAACTAGAATTTTAATGTCTGTCAAAACAGTGATGTTTATAGAATTATTTCATCTGTTTAAAAGGGGTCTGTTAATAAGTTTAGATGACTTAAAAAATGGAATTTTGTTTATTCCATACATTGTTAGTAAAACCATTAAAAAATATGTTACTCGTACCAAAGTATGCCCTGTATGAACTTAAGTTGGGAATAATATAATTTTTTAAAGTATTTTTTTATTTACTGTAAAAAAAGGTCACAAAATTATACTTTTTTGTTTAAACAACACTTTAAAATCGCAGTTTTAATTTTTTTTGAAGCAAAGTTCATAAAGACATGTCTTAAGGGGAGATACGCAGTCAGAACTTTTTTTTTTTTTCAAAAATTTTTTTTGCATTTTCTTAAAGCCTTAAGTTTCAAGAATATTTGGTGAACATTTCAAGTTAATATCTCAAAAAATAACAAAGTTATAGCCTACTGAGTGAACCGCCTTCTAGAGCGCGCAGTGCTGGCGCTTATTTTCAAACGCGTTTTTCTCGAAACCATGTTTTCAAAGTCGGTGACCAAGATTTCTCAAAGCTCAGTGAAGCGATCGTTTTGATTTTTTTGCAGGCTTATTGTACACATAATAATCTCGTACTTGTCATAGGTTTTTTTTTTTTTTTAGCTTCGTTCATTTTTTATAGGCACAACTATGACGAATTTTTGGTCGAAAATCGTTTTTTTACGTTTAAAAGTCCGCCATTTTGTGAAAAATCAATATTTTCAAAAACGGCTATGACAAGTACGAGTTTTAAGTATCTACTTTAATAATATATTTCATTTTTTTGTTTCAGATGAATTTAGGAGGAGCAATCTTGGTCACCGCATTTCACCTTTTTTTCAGAGCGCTCTACAAAAACTGCTGTATCGACCTTAATATTAAATTTTTTTTAATAAAAAAAAAACTAAAAATACTCTTGAATGTGTATATTTTTAGGTATAAAAACCCTCATTCAAAAATATCCCATAGGTTTCCTTAAAAAAATTCACAAACATGACCTATTTTTTCGGCCTCTGGCTGCGTTGCTCCCCTTAAAAAGAAAATTTACTTAGAAAATCACTAAAACACGTAGTCTAGCTGATCGCCCCCTTACAACGATCATATCGATGGCTTAGTATAGAAAAGGCTTAACTCGTTTTTTCTTGGAATAATGTTTTTAATATATTTTAGTAGACCACTCTGAAATACACCTCCCTTGAAAAAATCAATTTGCGTATTTGTTGTTGTTGTTGCATATTTTAAATAAAAACTGCATTAAAAAAGTTTTTATATCCAAAGTTTTCCAGATTTTATTCAGATCTTTTCTTTTCCTTCAAGGTAACAACAATCGAGTTACGCCTTTTCTATATTAAGCCATCGATATACTAGCTGCGTTCGATTCGCCAGTGCTCAACTCAATTACGAAAAAAACGTCTACTCACTTAGCTGTTACTTACTGAATAGTTGGCAACACTTTTGTATTGACAGACCACAAGAAGTATGTCAATAAATTAAATTGAAAACGAAGAAACTGCTTAAGGGGGGAGATACCCCTAGACAGGGTGAAATTAGTTTTGTTTATTCATTTTTTTTTTCAAGTTGATAACATAATTGAATAATTTTTTTATTTTCCTATATTTTTAGTAAATGGTAGGTCTGCAGAGTATCTCCTGTAGCTGTCAAAATTTTCCCATTTATATGAAACAAAAGTTTTCCAGATTTTATTCAGATCTTTTCTTCTCCTTCAAGGTAACAACAATCGAGTTACGCCTTTTCTATATTAAGCCATCGATATACTAGCTGCGTTCGATTCGCCAGTGCTCAACTCAATTACGAAAAAAACGTCTACTCACTTAGCTGTTACTTACTGAATAGTTGGCAACACTTTTGTTTTGACAGACCACAAGAAGTATGTCAATAAATTAAATTGAAAACGAAGAAACTGCTTAAGGGGGGAGATACCCCTAGACAGGGTGAAATTAGTTTTGTTTATTCATTTTTTTTTCAAGTTGATAACATAATTGAATAATTTTTTTATTTTCCTATATTTTAAGTAAATGGTAGGTCTGCAGAGTATCTCCTGTAGCTGTCAAAATTTTCCCATTTATATGAAACAAAAGAGGTTTTTTTCTTCAAGTACTGATATTTTGAAGGGAAGGATAACCCTTTAATATCATAAAAAAGTTAAAAATAAAAATTTATATCGGCTGTTTAACCGAAGGTTCAGATTCGACTATTTTTTCAACAGTTTTGACTCCAAAAAAATTATTTATTCACACGATATCTTTCAACTTGTAGGTACATCCTTCCGGAAGGTACATCCGAGCTGTACGAGCTGTTTTTGTCTTGGAGAGACTTTTTCGGTTCTGCTTCGCTACTCGTGCCTTATCGGTATTTTCGACGAAAACTTAGCAATAGGTGCCAATAATTATACCTAGCTCGTTCATAAGCTTCAGAATGGAGGTGCAACATTCCAGCAGCAATGTTAGCTGAAATTTTGAAACCTAGGCCTCTCGATCCTGACTCACCAAAACTTATTTTGCGCTTGCATACAGAATAAATTAAAAATTCTGATAGTGCAGTAAAAACTTTCAATAATGCTGTAGCCATGCAAAGGATTTGTGCGAATATCGTTACAACAAGAAGCTTATAATTTTTTTTAACTTTATTCACGTCACGTGTCTTTGGGTCACTATGCAATTTTAAACCAATATAAATGACTTAAGATTTGTTTAAAGAAAAATTCGAAAAAACATTTCAAATTTTTCCGAAACTATGAGGTATCTCCCCCCTTAAAGGAAAATAATTTTGTTTTTGTACTCTCATCTCATTTTGACAGAATCTATTGCATTTTACTTATTCCGTACACAAACCAACTAAAAAATAAGAACTTGGCAACGCAACTTTACTCAACTCAACTGATAATTGGCCAACTCTTTACTCAACTAGCTGTAGACTTTGTTGTTGTTTTCACATACAAATTTTGAAATAAGCGACTTGAATTGAGTATAGGCTGGCGAATCGAACGCAGCTACTATATCGTTATTATCCAAATGAGACTTCTCTTCTAAGTCTCTTCTCTAATCACTCTAATCCCTCTTCTCTAATCACAAAAAATGATAAATTTAAATAATGAAATTCAATTTGAAATTATGAAATTCTATTTGTATTCATGGAAATTTTAAATGAAAATCAGAAATTCCATTTAAAACTCAGAAAACATCTTAAATTTAGATGTTTTTATTTACAATTCAGAAAGCGTTAATAAAAATATTCTGAAAACCATAAATATAATTTACCTCTACATTTTATACATTTTAAACATAATTAATAATTATATTTAAATAATAATAATAAAATATAATAAATAAAAATTAATGTTTGTTTGTCCTTTATGCGCTGCAATACCTTTCATCCGATTGCGATCAAACTTGGTCAACTTATTGGTTGCACTTGCGTGAAGGTTATAGACATATTGGGGCGGGCATTGGACAAGGGCACCTCCCATACGATATCGAATATCTTTGGAATATCGAATATTGTACAGACTTGGAATTCGGGATTGACCTCATTTTACACGTGCCTGGTAACATTTTATTGGGCGTTAGACGAGGGGCGTGGCAATTTTTCAGCAGCCAAAATTTTCGTTATAACTTTCGAACTATAAGACACACATCAATGAAACTCGGTAAGAACTAACTATTTAGTTGTGTCCTTCACCTGGCAATTCAGCGATCATTGGACAAGGGGGCAAATTTTTGACGCGTTCCCGGTCGTAGTAACGCGCATCGAGTATCGCAAGTTAGGAATAAAAAATAACAGAATTCCTTCATGCTGTTAAGTAACTGTTCAACTAATTAAATTGATATTGTTTTCTAATTTGTTCTTCTCTGCATTTTAAACTTATATCAATATCAATTTATAGTTTCCCAAATTTCAAATGTAAATTTTCAATTTAAATTTATGTTTTCTGAATATTAAATGCAATTTCTGAATTTGAATTGATGATTTGTGAAATTATCTTAGAATTTCTTAGTTTAAATTGAAATTTTATTAATTTCAGTTAAAAAAATAAACGGAATTCAAAATTATCTTTATGAATGATTCGCATAAAAATTATTTCTGAATAATATTTGGTATGAATGCCACAATTTTTGAAATTTCATAAGTTAAAATAACCATACTATTTGTTTTTTATCCTAGGGTAACTAGTTGCCCTAAGTATCCGGCAAGGATTAAATAAACTACTACATTTGCATAAATTCATTATGACTTAAAATATGAATTTTAACATGGAACTTATTTTAAATATTAAAAAAAGGTTGTGTTTTTAATCATTCCCTAATGATAAAATCCAAGAAAATTTTACTGTTTATTTAAACTATTATAAAATTAATAGATTCTGAATTAAAATTTATAGACGTTCATATTATAAGTGACGTTTCTCAATACATATTATCATAACCTGCAGGTAATTTTTTTCAATTACAGTAGCTCTGTACTTTTCTCTATAATGAGCCCAAAAGATACAAATTTAAAGAGTAGTTGGGGAGCAAAACATCATTCTGTTGACAAGATGTTTTGCTTATGTTAGTTATGGACATAATAAAATTATTGAAGTTTGAAATTTTTTAACATGATTCATTAAAGGATTCATTATTACAAAGACAAAATTATTAATTCAAACAATTTCTTATGCAACGATAACATTATCGAATAAAGTATTTTTAAATTTGTTTTAAAAGCAATTTTATCTCACTCTGTTTGTTTGATAGGGCCTTAAGGATCGACCATAAAAATTATTGAAAATAAAAACAAGTATCTAAATTAAATTAAATTGTTTAATTAAATAACTCTCCTTAATAACTCTCTTGAAATGTTGCTTTTTCATTTTAAGCTTATACATAAGTGATAATCTGATAAATCTGAATAATCTGATGGTAGGTTATCCCTTGCGACATTATACTACATAAATAACCTAAATGCGAAAAGATAATAAGGAAACATTTCGTTTGAGAAGACGTGAATGAGGCATGGATGGTGATGTGGATTGATCCACCATATCGTTACCACCGCCATTAAGACTATGTGTGTCGTATGAGTAGCTAAGATCCTGCATTGGCACAACTTCCGGTAATAAATGACGGATATGTGTTGGTGAGCGACGCACTTTGTATTGATGCCTGTGATAAAAAATACAAAAATTACAAAATATCTCACAAGTTTAGTATGAAGTAATTATGTTCTGAGTTAAAATGGGAAAACTGAGAAAACGTTATAATTTTGATATCAGACTTTTGATTGTTCACGATAAATTAATTCTATCCCAACATTGAAAATTAAGAACTTGTACTTAAGTTAATGATATAAATGAAAGCAAAATCTTACACAGCAGCATCATTAGAAGTTCTTAGAGATTGTCTGCTTCCAAGCCGCAATCGATTTACAATACAAGCACAACATATATAAAAAGAACACAAATTTAAATGAAAAAATATAATAAAATAGGTGTTTTCACGATATGGTGTATTTCGGCTTAAATTGTGTACATGAGATGATTTTCATTTTTGTATTTGTATAATTTGAATAAAAACAAAATATAAAAAAATAAATAAATAACTGGTCATTTCAGCCCTTGAAAGGACTTTGACCTAGCTTCTTATGATCAATTGTGTTGTGCGTGTTATTAAGTTTGTACACAATTGACCGAGAACCGGACCTACATGCTTAACGCCGACTCCGAACGGCGATGAACGGGAAGTTCTCGTTCTCTAGAAGCTTTACATGGCATTTTGATTACTCTCTGAGGTTTGCCATTGTCTGCAGAGAGGTGGCGGCCGTACAGAAAAATTATTTGAATTCAAATAATTTTCTGTCGCTGCTGGGGTTCGAACCTGGGTTTCCAAAGTTCTTTGACATAGCGGCCACGCACTTTAACCAACTACGCCACGGACGCCACAAAAACAAAATATACTAAATTTAAATTAAAAAAATTTTTAAACATGCAATGAAAAATTCTATTGCATTCAAAGTTAATTTGGTTTTATTTGTGGTGTATTTGTTGTATTTTTATGTAAGAAATTTTTTTCGTGTCTACATGAAAATAAACAAAAACATACCAAAGGTACAAAAGTTTACTACACATATATTCACAGTCTAGAATTTAAGTTGAATATTTATTTTAAATATATCACAAATACACAACATCGTGAATACTCCTCATATAAAAAAAATATCTTTTATGCAAATTACTATTTCAATTGTCGCTTTAACACATCGGTGACTTACTTTTTATGTCGATTTGCACTAAAACATGCACAACGACATGAACACATTGAAGTATTGGTTCCGTTCAGCGATTGAGCATCATGTCCAGCATATCCACTCAGAATAGAGCCATTCGCTGTGATAACATCGCCTTCGAGCTTGACAGCTACCTGTAGTGCCTGAAAATTATTTAAAACAAAATGACATTAGTTAATATATTGTTCCGTAAAATAAGAAGATTTCATAATAAATTAACAGTTATATGGTAAAATAAATCGGAAGCGGAAACGGAAGATGCAAATAAAAATTATTCAAGTTGGGTTGTTTGTGTTTATACGAGTGTTATGTTTTAAGGATGTGTTGAAATGTAACTGACGTTTATCATTCTTGTATAAAGATATATTTTATCAAGGGACAGTAAAAGTTTTTAGAGCAGAAATAAATGTAATAGCTTGTAGCTGTTGTCAATGTCAGAAGATGTTTTATAGGTAATTAGATTGGAATATATATTAATATGTATTATTTCATTTTTCAAAAACTCAAATCAACATTCACCTCGTTTACCCAAATATTGGACTTGGCCATAAACTACACAGTTGTTGCCCAATAATATGTTATGGTTTATTAGAAGAAAATTAAAAGTATTACATTTAGAAGATCCTCATATCATAATTTTTTATCAACAAAATAATTATTAAGTAATAAAAAGAAATGAATTAGGAAAATAAGCAAATAAAATGGAGTAATTTTAAGTTTCGAGAATTGGTTGTGTCAATAGTTAGAAGTAAAATAAGTAAAATAAGTAAAAAAGTTTTTTAACTCTTATTGGAGTATTCATGCAGTGCTTGCTTAATTGAACAAATTAATGAAGTTGTTTTTTTTGGAAAATGCTATTCTACAAAATACGAGTATTAATTATTAATCAAGTGAAATGTCCTAAGAAGTTCTAAATGTATAGAGTGTGTTTTAAAGGTTTCATTTATCGATAAGGATTATTATCAATTCTGCTCAGTTTGGTTTGGAATTTTATATTGAATAGACTAACGCCGGGATAACTCTTGCAAATTGTGCAAATTTATTTCGAAAATCGTGGTTCAGTTCGGGAATGTTACCGAGAGCTATGTCCATTTTACGACATAACCGTACATCTGACTAATTGGATTAACTATTGATCGTATTGAAACAATAGCTGCTGCAGGCATTTCCTTTTTGTGGCCTCAGTATTCGAGTGTTCGAGTTGAATCGAGGGACCCGAAGGTCACTATTTCGAATTCCGGCCTGGACATGGTCCTACGCTTTAACTTTTCTTCATTTCTTTTCTTTTCTTATTTCTAATCAACTGAAACTAAAAATTCCTAATATGCAAATGACGACTTAAAAGTTGTTGTAGGTGGCAGGGAACGTTTGTGAAGAGGATCGCTTAGTAATTTAAATTGAATAAGGTAAAGACATAAATAACACTTGTCTCTGATTTAAATTCACATGTTTCTTTGGTTTTCCGCCATGCTTACAACAGCCTAAGCATGTTGAATTTATTTGCCTCTTTCTTCCTATTAAACTATCACCCTATTTCGGACCAAGGCAGACTTGACTGAATGGGTATTACACCTGAAATCCTTGGTTCGAAGCTTAAAAAGAGTATTGAGGAGAACCCAAATGAGTTTATTCGCGGAAATTTTTACTTCGGAAATGGAAATTAGTCCGAAATCATATGGCGAAAAAATCGTTTTTCTGATAAAGTCAATTCAGTTTGAAATAATAACATTTGAGTATTTTATTTCAATTTAAAGTTCTAAACCTCTAAAAAAAAACACCATATAGCTGATAAAATTTGGAATTGTTCAATAAATATTTAGGGAATTTTAAAGAAACTTATAAATAATAAATAACTGGTAATTTCAGCCCTTGAAAGGACTTTGACCTAGCTTCTTATGATCAATTGTATCGTGCGTGTTATTAAGTTTGTACACAATTGACCGAGAACCGGACCTACGTGTTTAACGCCGACTCCGAACAGCGATGAACGGGATGTTCTTGTTCTCAAGAAGCTTTACATGGCATTTTGATTACTCTCTGAGGTTTGCCATTGTCTGCAGAGAGGTGGCGGCCGTACAGAAAAATCATTTTAGTTCAAATAATTTTCTGTCGCTTCTGGGATTCGAACCCGGGTCTCCAGGTTCGTTGACATAGAGGCCACGCACTTTAATCAATTGCGCCACGGACGCCACGTTTTAAAGAAACTTAAGAGTTGTAAAAATAAACAATTTTAATTCGAACATATACATATGTACATAACATTTCATGTGAAGCGGACAACGAAAAAAAAGTAAGCTTCTGAAATTCCTTCATATTGGGCATATTTGTACTTCTATGGGATATGAACGTGTTCACATAATATTTTTTTGATTTGAGGTCTAGCTGTTAAGATATGGGATTATATAGAATTCACCAGATTGACGGAAGGGTTTTTATGAAATTTTATTTTCATATTGAAGATAATTGCTATAAAATAAGGAATGTAATTTTTTTATAGGAAATTTACTGTTCTTTCTGATTTTCTGATCAGTTTTGAAATTTTAATTTTTTTTCCAGTTTTACCCCGGAAGTAAGTATTTTAAATATGTTTTTCAACAACTTCGACCATTTTGATTTCAGTTTTTTTAACGGCAAAATAAAGTTTAACATTTATTAATTTTACCATAAAAATTTAAGAATGGGATCTAAATAAGTTTAAGAGATAACTCAATTAGAGTACGTACATGTCGCTCTGAGCGTGATACCTGTCGGTTCTTAAAGCCTATCGGTGATATAAAAACTTATTAAAACGTTGGTTATATTCAAACAAAATTAATTATGTATTATTTTCTTGCCTATTTGTGTCATTATAACGTTATTTTTATACCCCCACGTTTAAAAAACGTAAAAGGGGTGTATTAATTTTGTCACTCCGTTTGTAACGCCCATAAGGAGACGTGGTAGGTATAAAAAGTATATATATTCTTGATCAGCATCACCTCCCGGGTCGATTTAGCCATGACCGCTGTCTGTCTGTCTGTACGTCTGTCTGTCTTTCCATCTATCTGTCTGTGATCACGATTACAGCCGTCATTTTCAAGCTATCATCACGCAATTCGGTTTATATTTAAAAAATCAACATCAAGTTCGAAAATGAGCCAAATCAGATGAAAACCAAGACTACCTTCCATGCGAAGTGACTTTATGAAAACGGTAAAATCTCTTAGAATTCCACAAAATTTAATTTAAGTATGGACTTGAAATTTTGCACATTAGCTTTGATATCTAGTATACGCTTTGAGTATGAAATTCAACCAAATCAGATGAAAACCACGCCTACCTCCCATACAAAGTGACTTAAGCAAAAAGGTAAAATCTCTTTAAATTCCGCAAAAATGAATATATGGGCTTGAAATTTTGCATATGAACTTTAATATAAAACAAAGTGATTTTACAAAAAAGTTGAAATTTTTTTTAATTCCACAAAAATTAATATAAAGATATTTATTTCATTTTCATTACATTACATTTTTATAAATCCAAATTATGAATATGGGGGCATATATGAGAGACTGTAGTTTTCTTAGGGGCAATTTACACGTCAGTCGAAGTCAGTGATCAGTCAAAATTTGTTCAAAGAGCGAAAATTAACTTTTTACAATTCATCGTATAAGTCAAATTTTCAGTGAGCCTAAGAGCCGCCGCACATTACAGACTTTTAGTCGGCCGATAGTTTGATGCTTGATTGACCGCAACTTACAAGCCAACTATTTAGTTGGTTGTAGGTGCGCACACTGTGCCCGGATAGTTTGCCAATTGCGGGGTTGCATTTGAGAAACATTCTCATGGGGAGTTTTAAAATTATTTGGCTGTTTTGAGTTTTATAAAATTTGACGTTACTGACATATTTTTTATTGATTTTGGTGCGGGTATGAATATTAAACATATTTTTTATTAGATTATTATGTAATCCCTATTTGCAATCTGCAAAAGGCAACACTTATCCCCATTCATACTGCAAAAAGCAGCACTTTTCAACGAAAAATAAAATTACAAGAAAAACAAACAAAATGTCCACCAGTTGGCCAACTATTTGATCGGCTAGTGTGCCGACTTCCATAGCACGTCATACCCACTTGGCAGTCTGCAGATAGTTGCCAGACTTTAAAATCAAGTGGAAATCTGACCTCCCATTTGATTTTTTAGTTGGGTTTGATTCAATCGTTAGGTGTGCGCACTTCCATAAGACACCATGCCCACATGAAAACAAATCAAACTATCGGCCGACTAAAAGTCTGTAGTGTGCGACGGCTCTAAAACCTTCAGTCATCAGTCAAACGGTTGAAAACTTTTACTTGTCTGCTGTCTTGTAGCATATAATTCATAAGAAGGTAGTATATTCAGCATTAAAGTATTTTTATTAAAAGAAAAAACCCTGCATTGATATGCTGAAAGTAAACAAAGAAATCGTGATGTATTGTGAACTGTTTTCCAATAAAATTGTTTTATAACATAAAATGTCCTTTACGTGGACAAGACAGCTCACGGAAATGTTTATTAATTTATTTCAAAATCAAACATCTTTATGGAACATTCGGATTTTAATCCGCAAAGATCAACAATGCTTTCATTATATCTTCTTTATATATTAATAAATTTTATTTTTAAATTTTATATAGATTATATATTTTTTATAATACATTTTTTTTAATTTATAAGACTTTTAATATCAAGAACAATGTCCAAAGTATGAATCTAAATTTTTTTTCAGATTTTTTCAACCCCATCTTCACTTTTAAAACAGGGTTCGGCCTGAAAAACCCCATGTGTCACGCCGAGTAAATAAAAAACCATGTGTCACGCGAATGTTTAACATCATATTAATCTAACTATAAACGACGAAAATACCGTGCTACCTTTAATACTTTCAACTGTTTTTATTTTTACTTTATCTTTACGAATATTTAAAATTAATAAAGTACTATTTTCTTAAAATAAAGCAACCAAAACTGCTTTTTAGAGGGCTGTTCTTTCGTACAAAGTTAACTCTTCACTTTTTTGGAACCTCTTTGAAAACTCTTTGGAACCTCTTTTTGTCAAATCAAAAACTTATGAAATTATTTTTTTATGACAAGAACAAATTTACCAGTTTGAGGTTTAAATATTTAACGATTACTTGAAATATTTTTAATTAAATTCTCAAGGTTAATACTTTGCAAATAAAGTTTTGTTTTGGGGTGGGGGTGAAACTTTTAAAAATACATATATAACACGGTGTTACAAAATGAAAACAAATCAAAAAACTTGCCTCAAGACATAGAAGAGGTAGTAGGCCTGGTTGAACATAAGATAACTGCATACTTAGTTTTTTGAATATACCCTCAAAATCGGGATTTGTGGTCAAAAAACCGATTTTAGGTAGGTGCATGTATAGTTTGTTATGTAACTCCGTTATATCTAGCTCAATTTTAAAAATTTAAACATTGATAAAAAGAAGAAAAATATACCCTTAATAAAATGCATAGACCGTTTTTTACAAAAAGAATTGACAAAGTTACAGGTAAAATCATTTGAAAATTTCTCATTTTTTTTAAATTTTTTCAACTTCAACAACGTTTTGTTAACAAATTTTGTTTTGTGGCACTATTAGTTTTAGCAGGATTCTGAAAGCCTCTTAAATTTTGCGTTTAACAAGCTATCATTTACTTCAATTGGCTGAAATACAAATGCACTATCGAATTTTTAGTATTTGTAATATAATACAAAAAATTTTAATTTTTTTTTTTTTCAAAAAATGTTTATTTGACCTTTTTCGTTTATATATATTATAATCGATTTCACGTTTTAGGGACCAGCAGTAGTCTACCAGTATCTTTATGGAATTTTTTCCCTGAAAGCCGGTTTCTATAGCTTCCATCTCCTGGTGGAACCTTTCTCCTTGTTCATCACTAAACTGCCCAAGGCTATTCGGGAAAAAGTTTGTATGGGAGTGCAAAGAATGTATTTCGATTGACATATTGCAGCCCATTTCTTCGTAGGCACTTAAAAATTCATTTACAACATCTAAGTAATTTCGACTCTTCTTCTTGCCGAGGAAATAAATGCATAACGAAATATAACTATTCCAAGCTCTTTTTTTCAACTGGATTTAATTTAGAAACGAAATCAGTGTCCAAGAAAATTTTCCGAATTTGTGGCCCCACAAATAAACCTTAGAATAACCGAAATGAATAAATAACTTTTATAAAAGATTTGAACGTGCAGGATATTTTCTTTGATTTTGGCCTCACTTAACCTAGGAAACGCTGCAATCAGATTTTTTTTTTTTAGCTTTGAACCAAGGATTTCAGGGGGAACCTATTCAGTCAAGTCTGAAGTTGGTGAAATACCTATTCAGTCAAGTCTGCCTTGGTTCGAAAATGGGATGATAGATTAGTGGGAAGGAAAGGGCAATCAAGTGAAACACGTGTAGGATGTTCTAAGCGTTGTGGAAAGCCAAAGAAAGATATGAATTTGAATCAGACGCAAGTGTTATGCCTTTACCTCAGTCAATTCAAGTTATAAGTCAATCTCATCCACAAACTTCTCTACCATCAACTACAACTTCATGTCGTAAATATTGATGAATTTTTAATTTCAGTTAATTAGAGATGAGGATAGAAAATTAAGAAAGGTTAAAAGCGAAGGACCATGGCCTGGCCAGGAATCGAACACGGGACCTCTGGGGTGGCAGTCGAGCACGCTACCAACTCGACTACCGAGGCCGCGGTAGGATTACATTTTCAGGTCGCACCAGTGGAGTATTCAAAACATATTTTTTGACAACTTGAAATGAAGCACGCAGTGGATACTCCTTTTGCTTATATTTATTATCCCATTCGACTATCCCATTCGCAAATAATGCAAGGATACTTGGTATGTTATATCCACCTTGCATTCCAAACAGTATTGTTAGAGCCTTTAAGTCGGCGATATACATATATCAGAATTTAACATATCAAGAATCACACAAAAAGTGTTTAAATAAATCATACTCTTGCAAGATCCCTCAATAAACAAACGCCATTCATTCGGAGCGTGTTTGTGGTAAAAACTGAAAACAGTTCCGTCACATCCGGGCAATACACCAGCTTTATGATAATATATATAAACGAAAAAGGTCAAAAAAACATTTTTAGAAAAAAAAAATTTTTTTTTGTATTTTATTACGAATACTAAAAATTCGATAGTGCTTTTGTATTTCAGCCAATTGAAGTAAATGATAGCTTGTTAAACGCAAAATTTAAGAGGCTTTCAGAATCCTGCTAAAACTAATAGTGCCACAAAACAAAATTTGTTAACAAAACGTTGTTGAAGTTGAAAAAATTTAAAAAAAATGAGAAATTTTCAAATGATTTTACCTGTAACTTTGGCAATTCTTTTTGTAAAAAAACGGTCTATGCATTATATTAAGGGTATATTTTTCTTCTTTTTATCAATGTTTAAATTTTTAAAATTGAGCTAGATATAACGGAGTTACATAACAAACTATACATGCACCTACCTAAAATCGGTTTTTTGACCACAAATCCCGATTTTGAGGGTATATTAAAAAAACTAAGTATGCAGTTATCTTATGTTCAACCAGGCCTACAACCTCTACTATGTCTCGAGCCGAGTTTATTTTCACTGTTACACCGTGTAATTAGTTATATAAAAAAGGTTTTTAAATAATATATAACTTAACTTAGAATGTATCAGCTAGATTTAAAAATATACATGCATTTTTTCTTGATTATAATATCTAAGTTGAATCCACGGTAATCCTAAGAATTAATGTTAATAAACAGTTTTTATAGTTTATTAATAGTTAATAGTTTATATAATGTTATTAGACAGGTAATGGCGAAGTGGCCCTAACAAAATACTCAAACAACCGAGATAACTCGATAAAAAAGTTTTTACAAATGTCTAGTTAGAAAAAACTGTAAGCATTGAAATGGATACGTTGGAGATTATATATCGATGTAAAATTCAATTCTCTTTCAAATATTATTTTGTTGTTGTGTTTGTAAATAACTATCTTCGATTAGACCACAAAAAATAATTCAGTTTTTTTTTTTTTTTTAGTTTTGAGCCAAAAATTTCAGATGCTAGTTTTAAAGTTATAATTTGAAATTTTGACGTAGAATACGTCGTTCTCGGAGGAAAGTAGGGTGGTTGATAGTGATCAGGTGTCGGTATTTACATTACTTTTTGAGCCTTTGGTGGGCCTAAAGTACTAATCGTACAATGTTGATCTAAGCACTTGTTGGTCTGCTTGATCCTCAATGCGACAAAAATTCATGTTAGAACTGTCTAACTTATATCAATTTTACACAATTACATGAAATATAAAGCCAATATTTGATGTTTTTGTTTGCTTAAACTTGCTACCTATTTATCGACGGCTTCCGGTTTTTTCGACGGCGAAGACAGCGCCATCTAGCGTGAAGACATAAATCTTATAATTAAAAAAAAGCATACTTTTGGGGGCATGTTGTTTTTAACAGACTCGCGTAGCCCAGTAATACTGAGTAATTTTGAGGGGCATGCTTTTTTAACAGAATCTGTTAATGAAATGTCAAACGCAGCCAATTAAATATCCGAGCATATTATCGACAGTGAAATTTTGACACATGGGTTGTTGAACTTGATAGCATTGAACAAATTTTGTTTGCTTGTTTAGGTTTTCTACCTATTTATGGACAGTTTCCGGTTTTATCGACAAAAGCATAAAATTTGTATGGGAGCGCCCCTAAGGAGTGGTCGGAGGGAGTAGGTGTCAAAGGCAAAAATGTTCCTTTTGCAAAAGTAATGGGGGTTGGTGATACATATTAACCCTCTGCGGCACTCTCTTGAAGGTCATATGCTCAGGTGTATGGAATAAATATACAAAAACCATAAAATTTGTATGAGAGCCCCCCTAAGGAGTGGTCGGAGAGAATAGGTGTCAAAGCCAAAATTTTTCCTTTTGCAAAAATAATGGAGGTCAGTGATATATATTAACCCTTTCCGGCACAAAAACCATAAAATTTGTATAGGAGCCCCCCTAAGGAGTGGTTGAAGGGAAAAGGTGTGAAAGGCAAAAATGTTGCTTTTACAAAAGTAATGGGGGTCGGTCATATATATTAACCCTCTCCGGTACTCTCTTGAAGGTCATATGCTCAGGTGTATGGAATAAATATACAAAAACCATAAAATTTGTATGGGAGCCCCCCTAAGGAGTGGTCGGAGAGAATAGGTGTCAAAGGAAAAAATGTTCCTTTTGCAAAAGTAATGGGGGTCGGTCATACATATTAACCCTCTCCGGTACTCTTTTAAAGGTCATATGCTCAGGTGTATGGAATAAATATTTTGCTAAATAGTTTTTAAAAAAGATGTCATCAAAAGCGAATTGACTAATTCTACGTCTTGTGTTAGGACAAAGTCGAAACTACTGTATCTTTTTTTATAAATGTACGTTCCCAATGCTTTAAGTATCCTGTAATATATGGATTCATGTGGGCAATTACCAAAATCTTTTAACTCTATGATTTTGGTATAACCGTGTTAATAATTTGCATGTTTCTTAAGTTTAGTACAAGTTTTATTTAAGCATCCACTCAGAATACATGGAACAAAATAATTTCCCCCTTGATTTCAGTTTGGTAAGTTGCTACCTTAAGATGCTTCTGGCAGCAGGGATAGAAAGTAAAAAAAAAAAAAAAAAAACTAAGTTGATTTACACACAAATTTTTGTCTTCTAAGCTATATATAAAAATCGCGCCCGTCAACTTTCGCTGAAATTCAAATGGTGTTTGTACGGAAATACTTGAATACAAAACATGTATTTGAATCATTTTGGCTTTTTTTTTAATTTTTCGTAATTTTTGGGATTTAGAAAACGTGGCCAATTAGCAATGAACTACTTTAAACTCATTTTATTAAATTGCCATTATTCCACACTAATGTTACCTGCACAGTAATTCTTCAAAAATAGTAATTTAAAATGAACATCATCAAAAAATATCACTTTTTTGTGGCACATCGAAAATACTGAAAGGAACGTAAGTTAAAAGGACCTCTTAAAAATGGGCAATATTTTTGGATGTGTCAAGCTGAACAAAATCCTTTTTTTACTTGCACAAAGCAGGGTATAACAAAATTTGAAAGATTTGACCAAAAACTATGAAATTTTGTAAAGAGCATCGTGAATCCCTCCGTAAATGGTAAATGTGAAATTTATTTCTCCTTTATGTACGTTTATATATAATGATAAAAATTGGAACGTGCCTTTATAGTATGTAGGTATACCAACAATTTTGCCAAAAATAATTGAGTTTGGTTTGATTTTAAGCCTACTTTTCATATTAAAAATTGTGTAAAGAAGAGAACAAGACCAGTTAACAAAATTCGTCTTTTGAACTTTGAAAAACTTGTCAAAATATAATGAAATTCTGTTTCCTGGAATCTATTCGATCCATTTGGTACTCACAAAATTAAAATAGACGCACTAGTTCTCAAGTGCTATAAGGTAAAAACTAAAAAAAAAAACCACTCAACGTGCCCTATCACCACTGCCCATGCTAAAAGTTGTGTTCGCTTTCAGCTTTGTTATTATTATGGACTGCTTGTTGAGTATGCAGCCCATTATTGTGCCATCAAATTTGTTTCAAAATTCTTTACACCCAAACATGGTATAATAAAGAAAGAAGTCTCGCGGCTTAAAATCCTCTCTCGCTCTGAGTTATCTTGTTTATTCTACTATGCACCCAAATTTTAAAAAATTTTGGGAATTGCCCATATGCATCTTTGCCTTTTTTATGTAAAACCATTCTTATTATATGATATTATCATATGCTAATGTAAACACTGCTGAATGCTTTTAAAACTTTCACAAGATAAATCAAATCAGAGTGAATGTTTAAATATCATGACGCTCTTATAATATGAGTATTTATCAGAAATTATGTAGAATAAAATGAAATCTTTTTTAAGTTAAACATTATTAGCTAACTATAGTTTTAAATGGCGTCCGTGGCGTAGTTGGTTAAAGTGCGTGGCCGCTATGTCAACGAACTTTGGAAACCCAGGTTCGAACCCCAGCAGCGACAGAAAATTATTTGAATTAAAATAATTTTTCTGTACGGTCGCCACCTCTCTGCAGACAATGGCAAACCTCAGAGAGTAATCAAAATGCCATGTAAAGTTTCTTGAGAATAAGAACATTCATCGTTCATCGCCGTTCGGAGTCGGCGTTAAGCATGTAGGTCCGGTTCTCGGTCAATTGTGTATAAATTTAATAACACGCACAACACAATTGATCATAAGAAGCTAGGTCAAAGTCCTTTCAATGGCTGAAATGGCCAGTTATTTATTATTTTTTTTTTTTTAGTTAACAACAAAATAATAATTGAAGAAATTGATAAATGTGATGTGAAGAATATGATGAAAAACGCCGACACATGCAAGTATCAAATTACTTACACGATAATAAGTATATAATAATAACAATCTAATTTGAAATATTTATATAAGTTCAGTAATAAAATTGGATGATTTTAGTTACCTGCATTGCTTGTGCTTCATCTCTTCGCTCATCCTCTGTGTTCATTGTTACAAATCTAAGAACTAACAAATTAAGTGATGCAGCAACAATTGCCAAGCCAAACAGTATGAATATTAATGCAAACATAACATATTCTGGCTTCTTATTGAGTGCATTGTCCTTTTGTAATGCTACCATATCTCCAAAACCTGTAAAAGTAAATGCTGTTAGCTAGAATCTTAAAGGAATTGTGATTGAATATGCGTCAAGCTCTTTCCCACAACTGCGAATCTGACAGAGCTAAAACGCGACATCTATTGAAAAATAATAGCGTCACAAATAATGGTGTAAAAATGATCATAAGATTTAATGATTTGGAATTTGCATTGGAATTTAATTTTAACTTATGTATATTCTTTTAATTTAAAAATAAAATTCTAAAAATTAAATGGATTTCCTTTATCTCTTGCTTATATCGTTGTGGTGAAAACTAACAACGCATTTTATGTGGGAAACTCAAGATGTCTTGCTTACCTATTGTAGTTAATGTTATAAAACAGTAATATACTGAATCGAAATAACTCCAACCCTCAAATTTCGAGAAGGCCGCAGCACCACCGGCCATCGTTAAAGAGCTTAAAGTTGTAACAACACAAATTAAATCTACTTCGGATGCTACAGTTCGTTTACAGCGAAGTGATAACCTCACTGTTTGTATAACAAAGCTAATTATAATTAAAAAAGGAGAAGAATTATTTTTCCACACACACGCACACATATATGATTAAATATTTACTTACCTGCTCAGTCTATTCACTCTTTCTCCAATACTCTGAAACATAACAAGGCCCAGTGGGATGCCAACGATAGCGTAGCACATTGTGAAAAGTTTGCCCCCGATTGTGCTCGGCGTCGAATGGCCATAACCGATTGTGGTCAAAACAGTCGTGGCATAGTAGAATGCTCCTGTAAACTTCCATTGTTGGCCAGCTTTGTGTGGTTCTGATTTGAGGACAACCGTTTCCATGACTTTGAAATCCTCTTGTGTTATATTATATTTTCGTATAATCATGTCTTCAACAGCTGCAATTATTAAATAAAAATAATACTATAAATAACTTAAATGGTTTCCAAACCAAAGGAAGAAGCTTTACAATAAGAATATAACCAAGGCCTTCGGCATAGAAATCGTATGGAGAAATGGTAAAATTTATAAAAATTTTAAATTAATAAGTTATTTTTAAATAACTTAAATTTTGTTCTTGCATTTAAGCAGTCAAATTTCTCATTTTGAAACATTTACTCATAATGAAATGTTCGTAGCGGCTGTGGTCGAGTGCGTTAAAGTGTGCATGGTCCACTAGATGACAATTTGAGACTAGGTTCGAACCTTCGCTAAAATAGAAATTTTTTCAATTTAAGTTAATATTTCGGATCGCCCGTCACCTTTCTGCGGATAATGGCGAACCTCAGAGAGTAAATAAAACGTAAAGCTTCTTGAGAACATGCACATTAGCTGTTTGTAGTCTGCTTTAAACTAGTAGATCCAGTTCTCGATCATTTGTGTACAAACATTTATAATAACACAACACAATTTGATCGTGAGCAGCCCGGTCAAAGTCCTTTAAAGGGCTGAAATTTTTTTTTTGAATTTTGAATATTTTTTAAATAACTTCCAAATTTTAGGACAAAGATTTTATTTTAAAGTATAATTCAATGATTCTAGGACTCATCCCAATCAACCTGTTGCTCGAATTCAACCAAAATAAGCAAATACAGTAATTTTTTTGCATGTTGTTTTACGAAATCTTTATCCTGTAAGGCTATAAAATACTTTTCAAAAAAGTTATTTTATTTTAAAATACATTTTAAGTAAAACTTTACTTTGTATTTTAACACTACAATGAAACTTTTTTTAAACATAAGCCACCAAAATATTTTCGAGCAGTGTTTCTCAAACTTTTTATGCCATACTTAAATGCGCTTAAAAAATCGCTATGTTCTCTATAATAATTTAAGTGAAAGAATACATACATTCGAATGGCCAACCATGAATACCCTAGACAAGCAACTAAAGTTAACTTAACTGCAATTATTACGAACTCCTGATTCAAAAACCAAAATTTCATGAATCTTTTTAATATGAATTCTATACAAGTCGATGACTTTTCCACTTTCAAGTCCAAGCCAGTACAGAAATATCGAATTTTGAATATACATAGGTTTCACAAATCTAAAATCAGGTGCCACAAAAACCATCAGAGGTTTGATGCTCATCAATAATCCAATTACTTTCTAATATGATTACGTTTTCATGCGAGACTTTTAAGAGTCAAAATGTTAAGAGTTTAAATATTGAAATTATTTAAAATTGGAATACTTAGGAATACACCATATGTTAATTGAATACTCTCATATGTTTCTCCATAAATATCATGGCAGTTTTATTTTATCTAATTGTTGAATTTTGTAACTTGTAAAATTTATTGGATAATAACAAAAACTATTCATCCGAATCATCTCTATATGTTATTAACAACACAAGTGGCTATCGCAGGGAATGGAATCATAAGTTTTATTACAAAATTTCGTATTTTTTAAACTCAGTAACCGGTAAAAAAAATCTGTCTTTAGAAATTAATTTTCAAAAGATAATTTTTATTTTTGTCTAGTCCCATCCATAACTGCACTTATACTTATTAACAATTTTTTTGGTTTTTATTTTTCAGATAAATAGAAGAGTCAAAATCTACAACACTGCTTATATCTCTTATTTAAGAGATACATTTTTCATTGATGATTAAAATTTCTTTAGATTCAAAAAATATTTTTGCATGTAGAGTAAATGTATATTTATATATGTATGTATACTTGATATTTTAACCTTTCAAAAAAAAAAAAAAAAAAAAAAAATTCTAAAAATTTTCGAGCACTAGACCATCCGCCTGCCTAAGTGCGAGTATGTAGTAAAGAAATGTTTTCTATTCCCCTACGGAGAAAAGAACCGGTTCTGAATCTATCACGTGATAGGTCCCTAAGGGAGAGGGATCAGTCCCAATTCTGCCACTAACATATGAAACCGACCGGTCCCTTTTACACGGCGTTGTCATTGAGAGGGGTCAATTGGCACCTGCTGCGTCACCTTGAACCTGTCCCGTGACCGGCCTCGAAGAACAAATTTTTTATCTATCCCAACTATCGAGTAGTTCGTTGAGCAATTTCGTTTGTTCGCTAAACAATCATTTGATATTGCGATATTCGACAGATGCAAAATTTTTTATTTTCAACTTTGAATTTCCACACGATACAAATACAGCTTTGAATTTTAATCGATCTGTATCCGCTTGTATTATATTAAATTGGTCCGTGCTAAGTAAAATAAAACCCACCCCGTATCAAGCACAAAGAATCTGTTCGGTGACAAGTTATATCAGACCCGTCCTGTGATAGTTTACATTTGAGCTGCCACGGGACCAGTCACTTAAGAGCAATTAACCCAGCTTTCTCCGTAGGGTCGTGTGGAAAATGTATGCTTCTCAGCAATTTCAAAACATAACTCAGCATAACTCAAAAAAATGTTGCTTTTTATTTTTTTAATACACCTTATAAAATGTTCATACCGCGGGCTATATATGAAATCGATTCTTTTTGAGTACCCTCCAAAAACTTTATTGCTTATATCCAATCAAAGTCTGTTTCCTAATCAATAAATCAAATTTGGAATTATTGAGGCGTTGGAAGTGTTATGCTTTTATACAAATATTTTATTTATTAAAGTCTGAAAAGCAAAGTTTTTCTTGTTTGTTTCAAACATTTATAATTCCTATTCGGTTAAGAAAAACTGCGAGACTAATTTGCTTACAAGACATTGGAGAGAGCTAATTTAAATACACAATTGATCTTAACCAGACTTTACGTGTTTCAAAGCAAGTTTTGCTTTGTTCAGTTTTAATTTATAAGTAAATTTTTGCTAAGATCCAATCAAGCTCTCCATAAATAAGATAAGAATTAAAAACTCAATTTAATTCTGTGGTATTTCTATAAATATAAAAGGCAGTGATTTAAATGCAAGCAAACTTTTCTCAAATCACATCGTGATTGATAAAGAAATTTGCTGTGCAAGCGAAACCATTGCTTGATTCTATAACTTTCTGAGTATATAAGGCATATCAAGTGTGCATGAGTATCTCCCACAGCTCCAAAACCTTTAAACTAGTTCTAGATCTGCTTAAAAATATTAATTATTTAAAAATGTCATAAAAGACACAAACAGTATACATAAAAAAATATTCTAAAGACGAAAACATTCTTCATACAGGGGTCATTTTTAAAAAAATTATATTTTAACTTTCTACTTATACTTCCTAAAAACCTTAAAAAAATGAGAGCTGTGGTTACAAAAGATTAAGAAAAGTCATTCATTACTGTCTTCTACTGCTGCAAATTCAAAAAGAAATATATACATAAATGCGAATTTGCTATGTATTGCAAAATTGCAAACAATAACAGTTTGTTAAATACGTAACTTTTATCACACGTAAAGACCGCTTTACATTGTCCTACTGTGTGTTACAACATGTGAGATAGAAAGTATAACTGAATTTCATCACACTTTCATTTTTATTTTTTGTATAAAGAAATTAAGCATTCTCTTTTAGACTATCTCACAGAGTCACATTGCACTTTCATTCAATAAAAATTTAAAAATTGAAAATTCTTAAAATGAATCGGGACATAGCAGCTATTGTAAGCATTATAAGGGTCAATTGTGAATTAAAAATAGAAGCAGTCATTATTTTGCTTGCTTTTAAACATTTGATGAAATGGAACTTGCAGCTTGGTGATTTGCAATAAATTAAATTCGAAGAAATTTTATAAAACTCATCTCTGGTTGAATAGAATGTGTGATCAAGTTAGAAGCAAACCTAAAATTTAAAATGTAGAACGACATGTCAAAAAAATCAAAACAGGTTCGAACACACTTTGCTTTTCGTTGTTTACACCATTCTACATTCTATCATACATGAAAATTTTGACATGTCGTAACACACTGTAGGACAATGTAAAGCGGCTTTAAGAAATCAAGTAAAATAACTTTATCCTTAGCCCTATAAAGTCATTACCCCTTAACTTTCTAGCCAGCACTTACCTTGCAGCGCCTCCCAACGTCTTTTCTCCGTTTCCGATTCAAGCGCATCAAAGACTGCAGCTCCGACAAGCAAATACGTAAATGTGCACACGATCAAGGATATCGTGCGAACATTTTGTTTCTTCATTCTTCATTTAGGCAATGTTGATTTTAATTTAACATGCACCGCTCCTTCCTTAACCGCTACCCATGAACTTCCTTTCACTGCTGCCGCACAGGTTAATTATTATGTACGCGAACATACATTAATTTATGCTTATTTCGACACATTTTGGCTACATTAGCAAAGTGTTTTCTCAGTCGAATTACGCGTACATTATTATTTGTGACGTACATGTATGTACGTGCTTATATTTATGAATATTGGGAAAACTATGAATTTTTAATTTTGGCACTAATATGAAAAAAAAAGATTTTTTCCAGAGATCTTTTTTAATTATTGAAATTTCTCTTGGAAGCTTGTTTAATTATGCACATTTGTGATTCATCGGTAAGCATTCCGTAATTAACTTGCATATATTCACGGCACATGCAAGAAACCTTTGACTTCCATTTCATGTTCTGTCTCACACGCACGATGATATGTATCCTTGTTTGTCTCGTGTAACTAAAGTGCTGATGAAGTGGTTAGTTTAAATAGTTTTGTTATTTTGTATGATGCATAGCGAGCAGTGTCCATTTATAGTTGAAGGTTATTGAAGTAAGTTAAAAATAGATATTAAAAATAAATAAAAATAACCAACCAAATGGTTTTAGTTCAACTTGTTAACAAATACCCAAGCTTTGCCAAAAGTCTTTTTGGCTTATAAAGATTAATAAAGGATGAGAATGATCAGGGAAATACTTAATACAAAGTGGTAACGTATTATAGGATGTTTTTGTTTGAGGTGTAGAACTTTGAATTGAAATAAAATACTGAGATTACACAATTTCAAACTAAAAATTGGCTTTATTAGAAAGGTCGCACATTCTGGAAGTCTAATTTGCAATGTCAAAATTTCGGGGCATCGAAACATTTGGGTCCTCCTCAATACTACGCTCTACATCAGCAATTGTTTCTTTTGCGAAAACGATCCATGGCTAATCCAATTAGTTGTTCGAATGAGCGAATGAACGGTAGCATTCCCGAACTGGACCTTGCTTTTCGAAATATATTTGCAAGCGTTGTTCTGGTATTAAACTATTCATTATAAAAAAATAAACCCAACTAAGCACAAATGATAATGGAACCGCCGGATCTGGCCAGAGTATGACAGTTTAATCCTTATTGAAAAATGGAACCTCTTGGAAAAACCCACCATAGTTTACTTTCACTCTGTACAGTATTGAATAAATTACACTTACATGGTTTTTAAATAAAAGGAGACTATGTATGGCAATGTCAACAATGTAGAAAGTCTGTTTAATATAATTCTTTAAAAGGAAAAATTTTATTTTAAATATTTTAAAATACATTTTTTTAATATTCTAAACTATAACTAGTCCAGGAATTTATATATGTATATTTCATACATTGAATAAAACTAAAACAAAACTTTTAAAATGGACAAATTATTGTAACCTTAAAAGTACAATCGAACATAAAAATGGAGCAATAACTATTTAAACATAGTTCGATCTGAACAAAAAATACTCAATTCCTGTCGTGGAATACGATATCTAAATATTAAATATTATTTCTTTTTGAGTTTTATTATTTTTTATGAGATATTAACTATCTTATCTGACATTAACTATATGCAAGAAATTACCTACTTATCTCAAATCCATAAAATTCTGGAAATTTTCAAGTGAAAGATGTCCTCGCTCTGGTCGACCTATAGATTCAGGAAAACCGTCATGTGAGCACAAAACAGCTTTAAACCATTTGTATAAAGTTGCTTTTAAAAACAAGCTCGGTGTCTGGGTGTCTCATGAACAAAGTGCAAAAAATGTAATGGACTGAATTTCCATCGGCGAATGGCTGTGTAAACGAAACGAAGTTTTAAACGTATGTATGGTAACAGGTGATGAAAAGTGGGTCACATACGATTACTTTATTTGAAAACTGTCTTGCTCTAAAAAAAGGTGAAGCTTTAAGAATGGTGTCAAAGCCGGGATTGATGACAAGAAAGGTGACGATAGGTGTGTTTGGTGAGAGTACAAGGATAATCTTCCGATAATGAGCTATTACCGCCTGGCTAAAGGTTTGTTTCGAATCTCTACTGATAGAAATTAATATGTTTGAAGCAAGAACTTGAAGAAGAAAAAGAGGTCGGAAATAAATGACAACAGGAAAGGGGTTGCATTTCATTATTGCAACGCTAGGCCACACACATTTTTATTGAACAGGCAAAAGCTAAGAAATTTTATAGTCCTGACATTGCACCATAGATAATCGTTTGTTGTGATATCTCTAACACTCTCTTGCTAAAAAAAATTGGCCTTAGAAAAAAGTTTTTCAAAGATAAAATCTCAGAATTCTACAATAAAGGAATGGTTCGAGCCGAAAAATGGCAGAAGGTAGTTAAAAAGTTTCGAGTAGTCAATTTTCGAAGTACCCGGGTAATGTTCGGGCACAAGAGTATTTTCGAATTTTAAGCTACCCAAATGATACCCGGGTATTTTCAGCTATTTCGAGCTATCTGGGCATTTTTGGCTAATTTGAGTTTATATATTTTGAAAAAATTTAAATTTTATAACAGTAAGATTGCAATGATATTGAGGACAAATATCAATTGTCTGTTCAGTTTTTGAAATTCGATTGCTTTTTGTTTTTTTAATTGCTAAGGAACGCAAAGGAATGCAAGAAAATTAATACTTTATATGTTTGTTAGTCTTAGGACTTGATCTTACAGTATTTTTTTGCTACAACTTTTTTTATAATTACTATCTCTTAAATAGAACTAGCTATAGTCCCAACCAGAAAATTAATTCTGACTACTACCCAAAAGGGGCATTTGAAAAATTCTAAACTACGTGGATAGCTCAAAACCAAGCAACGTCCTAATACCCGGACTTTCGTGCTACCGGGTATTGCTCGGGAGTGCTCGGGTACCCGGGGCCCGAACAAAGCTTGAAATCGAGAGCCCTTATAAAAATGAATTTTTCGCATTCCATTTGTACGTTTGCATAAAGCAAAATCGAAATAGAATTTTATTGGAAGTTCATATTCTTTTGATTTGTTTTTAATTTAATATCGAAGTGTTAGAAAAAAATAGTTCTATTAGAGAAAAATCGATTTTCTGAATAATCCGGAATTGATAATTTGAAAGAATCATCTGAAATCGGAAAGTTGAATAAATAATAAAAAACAGGTTTTTTCGCATAGCTCGAAAATGAAGATTGCATCTTGCATAGCTAAATCACTTTTATCAATTAAATTCAATATCAACACCTTTAATATAACAAATCTGGCTTTAAATAAAATACATAGTAAAATATATAAATAGTTAACACCAGCTTAAGTAGCTGAAAAAATAGGAATTAACTACTTGTAGTATTCTTTATACACGTAAGTAACTTCCCGACTTTTACTATTGTGTAAACACACATTATCAATTGAAACAACTTTGTACAAGTAAAAAATGGAAAGATTATGTTCTAAAGACAAGTCGAATTCATACAGGAGCAACACTTAGAAGTTTGGGTAGTTTTTTATAAGACTATTCTTTTTCGATTCATCTCATTTTTGGGTTCAATAAATTTAAAACTTTATTTATAGATTCTGAGCTTACTTTTACATTATTTTTTCCATGATTTAGTGTCTCGGATTGCAATTGGCATGCGGTTCTTCTTATTTACTTTAGGAAAGGAAAAATATATCCATATATTTTATTACTCATATGAGTTATTTGCTTTTGTATGTGTGACTGTTGCTTAAGTATTGTATAAAATACAATTTTCGCAGTGAGGTAATAAATATTTCATAGTAGATGAAAAGAAAAGCACGTAGTTTTACCTACTTTTTTCGGCTTGAATAAAGGACCTTTCTTATGCATGTTTTTTTTAGATCTCTATATTAATAATCAATGATGCAGGTGTGGATATATGTGTCGACCTGATGCAGCGAATTTAAGAAATACCGCAGAATGTTGTGTCTGTCCTTCCGGGCTATGTACATGCACATTGTCTTTATATGTATTTATGTGCTGTATATATACATGTACATTTATATTTTTTGTAAGATTATTGACATCTTTTTAAAAACGTCCTATAACAAAAAGTTAATTTTTCCACTTGCAATGCCTTTTAAAATGACTACAAGGACGGCGACGTCAATGAACATTTAAGCAACCGAATTTATATTCTGGTTACTATGAGTTTTTATTTGCTTACAAACCGTCCTTAAAACTATCGGATAAAATTGCTAAAATTTACTTTGACTGTAAAACACTAAACACTAAATATGTGGAAGTTAGAATTATGGAAAATGAATAAATATTTATATAAAATTGGCGAAAAATGGAGACTATTAAATTTTTTCTTGGTAACTAAAATAATTTTTTATTTGCTCTTTGCCGTAGTTTTTTTTTTCAAATATTCTATCCTCAATGCACGCGCGTTCAGTTTTAATTCGCTTTTACCACTCAGCAGCTTAGCTCCTGCACACAATTCGAAAGGAAAATCTAATATCCTGTGAGAACAAAAGCATGCGTTTTCAAAGGAATGTGAGAGAGAGTGCGAAACAGAGAGCTATGAGCATTAAATATATTTATCATCCCTTGTTCATGCATTTTCGATGAGTGTTAATGTTTTGCAACCTTATCATGTTGAAGGAACTTGGTTTCAAGAACTTGTTTATAACAAAATATGCTCGTAAAACTTAAATATAAAGGGCGTTCATAAGTAATGAACACCTAACTACATTACGAAGATGGTTATTCCTAAACTAAAACGAGTATACATCTCATATTTTCCCTTTTTTAAATGTCTGAATGACTATTTGAACTAGAAATGGTATATTTCCGTATTACCATATTAAGTTTTTAATGAAATATACAGATTTATCTTTTCAACATAACAAAAGTAGCAATTAAGGAAACTTATAAAGTTTTTTATAACAACATAAACACTCTAAATCGTAAATAATTGCGATTGCGAGCCGTTCTGCACATTTTGAAAAATTTACGTGTTATGCCACTGAATGCTTTAAGAAAATGGATATATTTTAAATGGAATATAAGAAAATTAAATAATATAGAGAAAAACAAATTTAAGCTTTATAACTAACTGCTTAAAAAAATGATAAAAATATATCTCTTAATTAATTTTGTTCAGCCATCAGCCTTCATTATTCAAAAAGCACACTTTCATTTATCTCAAGTTCCATTTTTTCACATTTTTCTTTAAATTCTTAGATATTAGAATCTTTATTTTAAATTCTCTGCTTCTGATAAAGTAAAAAACTTAAAAATGTTCCTCTATGTTGCTTCGTTTTAGCTATTAAAGCTTCACGTATATACGTTTTTCATTACGGTCCTCATGGTTATCCAACTCCTTCTAATAGTCTTCAAGTTCAGTTTCAGTTTTGTGTAAAAAATAAAAAAAAAAACTAGAATAATTTTCCTCTTTTTTGGTTTCTATTTAACTGAACTCTTACCAGCTTCAAAAAGGATCTTTCGAAATTGGATCTTATATAAAGCTACCATGTTAAATTTTTGTAGGATGACTAAGATTTTTTATTGTTGATTGTTATATATAAGGTAATACCCTTATTTAAGTTCAGCACCTCATTTTAAGAGGGATCCTATTAAGATTCCTAACTACCCGACAAAAATATGATCACATTATTGTAATTTTTCTAGCCGATCTTCAACTTATATTATTTCAAATATATTCTGTAGGTTTTAAATCAAAACATTGATCGTTATACAATTCAAAAGATCAATTGCCATCTTACCTGATGAGATTTTATTCAATTAGGTTATTGCCTAGTAATTTATTTCTTCAGCTCCTATATAAACTTCATCTTTGTTAAATTGAGACATGCCTCAATAATAATAATAATAATAATAATAATAATAATAATAATAATAATAATAATAATAATAATAATAATAATAATGATAAACCTGCCACTTCAGCCCTTGAAAGGACTTTGACTGAACTTCTTATGATCAAATTGTATTGTGCGTGTTATTAAATGTTTTGTACACAATTGATCGAGAACCTGACCTACTAGTTTTATCCCGACTCCGAACGGCTAATGTGAATGTTTTCAAGAAGCTTTATATGGAATTATTTACTCTCTGAGGTTTCCCATTGTCTGCAGAGAGATGACGGCCGAACAGAAAAATTAATTCAATTGAAAAAACTTTCTGTGTCAGATGGAAATTGGATCATTGTTCTCTGGCGTATGGGTCACGCACTCTACCCACTGCGCTACGGCCGCCACAGGCCTTAATCTATCTATATATATAAAAAAGGAGCTTATGTTTGTAAGGCCGCAATAGACTCCTAAACTACTTATCCGATTAGCATGAAAATTTGTGTATAGAAGGTTTTTGGTACGGTGCGTGTTTGTGGGCTATCAATTTTGATCCACCTTGAACTCCAGAGGGCGCTGTAGTACAAATTTTTTAAAAAACTGCCTAAAACTCACAAACTGCTTATGCGATTAGAATGAAAAGTGGTATACAGTGGGTTTCATGTACGCTGAGTGTTTTGCTGCTATCTTTTTTGACCTATCTTGAACACCAGAGGGCGCTGTAGTACAAATTTTTCGCAAAACCACCTAAAACTCCCAAACCGCTCATGGGATTAGAATAAAAATTGGTATATAGTAGTTTTCAGGTACAATGAGTTTTTTGACAGTATCTTCTTTGAACCACCTTGGACACCAGATGGTGCTGTAGTACAAATATTTTACAAAATCGCCTCAAAAAAAGGCTCAAAATTTGTTTTTGTTGTAAAAATAATTTAAATTCAAATTCGTAAATTTTCAACTCTATTCAAAAGTTATAACATTTATAAGAAAAAGTTATTTCAATTTTACGCAAAAATTAAAAACCATTTTTGTGATTCAAAAAACAAGGCCCTACCCCTTGATTTTTTTGAAGAAATTTTTTTTTCCAATATTGTGGTTTCATATTTTTGAATAAATTTACAAGCTAAAATAATAATTTATTAAAAAAAATTATCTCAGTATCTCTTACCAATCAAAAGTTATAGCCAATAATCTTTATTCAAAATATACATACAGTCAGCGTCAAAAAAAAGTGTACAGCAAATAGTTCAATGTTTATGTCCTAATAATTCTTAAAATAAAGATGGAAAAATAAGAACGCTTTCGTTTTTTTTAAGTGTATTTAATATTAGTTTATTTAAGCAAAAACAAAAATTAATTTAATTCTTCTTCGACTTATAATTATTAATCAATTGAAAAAATGCTTTATATTTCGCATCAAAAAAAAGTGTACATTTTGAAAAAGTATTTAAAATAATATAAAATTTTTAAAATTTAATACTTTGTTTGCCTTCCTTTGGCTTTAATAACTGCAGCAAGTCGTCGGGGTATGGATTCAGTAAGCTTTTTGGTAACTTCTGACGGAATATTATTCCATTCCTCGGTTATTGCGCGTTTTAATGACTCTTTGTTAGATATTGTGCGTTTGCGGATCTGCCTTTTGAGATGTTCCCATAAATGCTCAATCGGATTCAAGTCGGGTGATTGAGCGGGATGATTTAATTTTTTTGGTGTTCTATACAGCAGCCATTCCTTTACAATCCGAGCGGTATGCTTAGGATCGTTGTCTTGCTGAAAGACCCAATTCGATCCTAAGCATAATTTGTCGACACTTGGCTGCAAATTTTCTCTTAAAATGTTGAGATAATCTGTGCTGTTCATAGTGCTTTCTATGAAAACAAGATTTCCAACACCACTTGCTGCCATACACCCCCACACCATGACTGATCCACCACCGTGCTTTACGGTCTTAGCACAATTATGTTCTTCAAACGCTTTATTTTTTTCTCTCCATATTTTTGACACAGTTTTCCTTCCAAAAATTTCTATTTTGGACTCATCAGTGAATAAGCAGTTATTCCAAAAAGTTATGTCCTTATTTATATGCATTTTTGCATATTCCAGACGCTTTTTTTGGTTCTTCTTAGAAATAAGTGGCTTTCTTCTCGGAACTCTACCATGTAAACCATTTTCATGCAGTGCGCGGCGAACGGTACTGGCACTAATTCCTGCTCCCATTGTTGTTGTAAATTCCTCCGCTATTTTTACTGCACTTTCAAAGGGATTAGCCCTAACCCTTCGTGCTATCGCTCTTTTGTCCACGCCTGACAAAATTTTCGGCCTTCCGGAATGCGGAAGATCTTCTACACTTCTCGAATTTTTGAATTTGTCTAGAATTTTTTTGACAGTATTATGACCTCTGTCAATAATACCAGCAATTTCTCTTAAAGATTTGCCTTCACCTGATAACTTTACAACTAAATTGCGTGTTTCTATGGAAGTTTGTTTGCCCATGGTGAATATTTATTTAATTATTACTAATCGAAGAACAATAACCTCACCGATCACTTGCATAAATACAACTGCAATGCAAATGCAACAAAACAAAACAAAATTAGTTGTAAAATAACCGTTATAACAAGAGAGCATTAAAAACAATAAGAGTGTGTACACTTATTTTTGATGCGTAAAATCAGGCAGTTTTGCGATTTTAAAACATTTTCAAGGTTAAGAAAAATTTAATGAATTTTTATTTTTGCTTAAATAAACTAATATTAAATACACTATAAAAAAACGAAAGCGTTTTTATTATTCCATCCTTACTTTTAGAATTATTAGTTCGTTAATATTGAACAATTTGCTGTACACTTTTTTTTGACGCTGACTGTATATACAAAAAGCAAAATGATGTCTGTGTGTTGCCTGGAAACTTCAAAATTGCTGAGTCGATCGAGCTGAAATTTTGGCAGTACATTTTTTTCAAGCACAAGATGGTTTTTATTTCTGTCACACCCCCTTTTACCTCCCACAAATCAATAAAAATGCTATATTTCTATGGTTTTCGTCGATGTGGCTACATTTTGGTAATTTAGTTTGTATGCTCACTGTCAGCAACTGTACTAAAACTGGGCAATGTCCATCTACTAGAAAACTGGGACGGGCATTATATAAGGGGGCGTGGCTCCGCCCATACAATTAAAATTTGTATTATCGAATAGCTTTGAAAGTAAAAGTAGCAGTATTTACATACAAACTCAAAATGGAGTTACTATTTAAACTGTAACTGTAACTGGGAAACTGTAAAGGGCAGTGGAAAATGACAGTGGTGTTAAACTATGGGTCTAAGAAAAGTTTCGAATATAATTATTATGTTGCGATATAATTGCTGGGTGCAGCAACGCGCGCCGGGAAAAAGCTAGTATAATATATTTATCTGCCAGGACTGTATTTTTTCTACAAACGAATTGAAACTGTTTTTTATTGTTGATTTGTGCTTTTTATTTTATTTCTATTATTTCTATTTATTTCTGCCATTCTTTTTAGTAGAACTTGAAATAGTGGACCTACGACTTTTACCGAGGTATATTTAATTAAGATTTTTAGTTTACTCTCAGAGAGCTTTGCTATTTTCATTTTTATTTGTCAAACATAGGATTGAACTTATCATATTGATGACTTAATTGAAAAGTTGTTATTGACTTGGGCCCAAAGAGGCAAAGCGAAAAAAACAGGAAACATTTAAATGTTTTCTTCTTTTTCCAAATCTATAAATTTGAATATGAGTTTTTTGCATTGAAAACACTAAAATTTTAGGTTGAATATGAAATAGTCGAAACTATTTGAAATAGAAATCTGAAATATTGAAACTAAGACAAAAATTTTAAAAATATTACTATTTTATATCTTGTATAAAGCCACCAGGTTTGTATTATTTTTTAATTATGGCCAATAATAATAAAAAAAAGTCATAGTGGTGATTGAAGTCATATCATATGCTATGGGAGATCAATTATATAGATTTGTATACACTCGGATCTTTAAAACTTTTCTACTTAATTTTAATCTTAACAGTATTCCAAAGATAATTTTTAGGCTTAAGACTGAAACTTTGTGGTAGCCAGCGTAGAACCTTAATTTGAATTGAATGAAAACCATGATGTATCATGCATACATTGTAACATATATAAAAATGAAATAATGAAGAGTAAATGGTTTCACCACAGTCAAAAGTGTACCTTATAGGCCGTGTGCTATTCGGAAATTTTTCAGTCGTGGTAGGAGAGAATTTACTGAGTTGAATACAATTTCTGTCTGTTGTAATTTTATTACAATAAAATTGTAATTTTTGCTGTGCCAAAAGGACGATGAAATTTTGAGAACTAGAAATGTTGACGTTTTAGATTTTGGTAGTGCATTAGCACAAGAATTTAATTTAATTTGCGAAATTGTTGATTTATATTGAAAATTAGGGGTTCTGGTTGCTATGCTGTCGGAAACACAACATTTTTAACTTCTTTACGACTCACAAACTCACAAGTGTTTTTTTTTCATTTTTGCTTGTGTCAAAAATTCTCTTTCCGATTGTCAAAAATTATACTAGCCCCTGGGGCTACATGAATTTTTGACAATCATATTCACCTCACAAGTGCCAAATATTCTCTTTCAGACTGTCAAAATTTCATCATCCAAGTGACAAGTTTCCGAATAGCACACGGCCTTATACTATTAGAATTAATTATTAGAATTAATCTATTCTGTCATTAATTCTGAGCAGTGACTAACAGCCCTATTCTGCTTGTTAACTTAACAAGGAATTGTTAAGGAGCTCTTGTTAATGTTCTTGTTATGTAATGTAAATGTTCGTATTCTGGCAAATTATTTACAATTTGAAAGCTCTCAAAAGCTATTAAAGTTCACCACGCATGGTGAAAATGTAAATGCCTTAGATATAAAGCGTCAGCTGTTTTTATATTGATCTTTTCTTGCTTCTTTTGATTGCTTATGTTTGTTTTTCTACAAGTAAAATGGAAAATGTTAAGAAATAAATAATTTACTAATTGCTTTCAATTGTTTTAAGTTTCAAAATGAATTTTTTTAATAGCCAAGCAATTTTCGAGTGTTTTGCAGTCTTTAAAATTTATTTTTTCTTTGATCTTCTTCAGTATCAATGCTAAAAAGAAGTAAAAAGTAAGAATTCATCCATTTTTTTTATTTTATTTTATTTACACAGCATTTGCTTGGCTTAATACTGAACTATCTTTCGTTGTTAAGTTGTTTTCTGTCATTAACAAAATAGTAAAGAAAGGAGCTTTCAAATTATCACCAGAATACCTTAACAATTTGTTAATATTAACTATTTTGTTAATGTGGTGAGCTTAGTTAAGCTGCCAGAATAGGGCTGTAAATTTCACGCCAAAGAAATGAGTCCCATACTATTACGCGTATTACGAACGTAATCCTGAGAATTAAAACTTTAAAATTACTGAATAAAAAAAAGACTGTATAGCATATACTCCATTTCAGCAATAGGATACAATGGTAAATGAAAAACTTAATTTTTCAAATTCGCAACTTCACATTTGTAATGACGATATGTAAACATAGAACATAAAATTAGTCATTTTTTTAATATTTTAAACATAGGAAAAAACTTACTTTTTTTTTAATTTGAAAGAAATAAATTTTCTTGCTTGACAATATCGTTACGATATAGCTTCTCGACTAGACTCAACACTCTGAATAGAGTTTAAATTTATTATTTTGATCATTTGTCCTCTAAAACTATACATACATTTTTTAATGTTCTTGCAAAATTAATCAACCTTGATTTTTTTAGAAATGATTTATTTGAGCTTGAGTTCATGGAATTTTTAAAATTCAAGTGTATTAAAATAACTTATACTTAAGCAATAAAATTTTTTATATGTATTAATTATCTGGACAATAGTCAGAATCTAGCAAACTTTAGTATTTAAATGGATCACGGTGAAAGTCATCCAAGACTACGGATGAGTTGGTGTAGCGGCCAAGTAAACATAGTCTGTCTAGTCTGCTGTATGATCTATACACAGATCTGAGACCCAAATAGACTGAAGATTTTTTATGCATTCCTATGAAAAAGATTTAATTTAAGCTTGTGAAGATAGAACTATTTAAAGACGAAATTTCTGATGAATTGGGATAAGATCAGTTAGCTTAGGTAAATTGAAGATATTGTCCACTTGAAAAAGTAACCAAGGCGTTAATAAAAATTAAACCAATAAAGGATATTTTTTAATTTTTAAGAGTAAAATTTGGTTAAATAAGATTCAAACATCGAACTTAAAGTAAAACTTCTATACAATCTCATGTCTCGACTGGTTTGTGGCCTGAAAGACCCGATAAGAAATTTGTCATTTCCAAGAAATAATTTTGTTATATATACATATGTAGTCTTGAATTAGATAATCAAAATAATAATTAACATTGCAACTGAAAATGACAGTTCAATCTTCCAATATTTTTTTTTATTATTATTTTGTTTGTTTTATGGTATTAAGGAATAATGTTAATTTGTTAAAATTTTAATGAAAATTTGATAATGAAATTATATGAACAGCAATCTTATCGTTCAACATCATCAGGAAGAACAATGTTACACCCCAATAATCCACGACCGCTCCATTTTTTTGGTATTAGTATTAGGTTCAACAACTGTGTGTCACGCAAAACCTTAAGAGTTATCCTTTGATTTTCCATATGAGTAACAACTGTGCCAATTTGACTCAAATTGTTTTCAAAATTACTGGAATTGATTGTGCCAAATTCAACAATTTGATCACCCATACACAAACCCTGGAACAAAATAATCATATTTTATTTTATTGTGTTTTGACATTAAGCTTTAAACTTACAGATTCTTCAGCCGGCGAGCCAGGACTTACTAGGTTCACCTTAACAATAGCGCGAGCATTCTCTGCTGTAACGTTATTGGCATTTTCAGTCATTTGAATGTCATTCGGTACGGAATTATGATCAGATTGATGCTCCTGCTCTGATGCCGCTTCGGCATGCATTTTATGCATCAATTGTTCAATTTGCTTCATCAATTCTTTGTGATCATTTTGCAAACATATAATTTGTTGACGCGCCTGGCGCACCTGATACACATCAATATCGTTGCGAGGAAAACCTTCAGCGTCTACTAAAGGACCATTCATTCCAACATTTCCATTCTGTATGGTGATAGAAAAGTTCGCAAAACTGCAAGTCATGAATAATGAATGCTTCTAGACTCACCATTGATAAAACTGTTCCATATTCACTTATTCGCGCTTCAAGTTTATCCTTTTCATTGGCAAGTTTAAGCAGTTTCTCCTTAGTAGGATTTTGTTCGGGTACAACCATGTTTTTTATTTTTGAAGTTGATAAATTCAATAAATAAAGTTTACTGTTTGTAAATAAAAGAAATCTACAATAAAATATTTGACAGCACTACACTTTTCTAAGGTGACCATATTTTCACAAAGTCTGATCACTATCAGAGATAATGAGATAGGAAACTTCGTTTCTATTGTGAATTCTGTTGATTTTGACAGATAAAAATGCTTGTTCTTCAGTTTTTTTTGCGATCACGTATTGTGTATGTGAGTTTACCTCATAGTTGGCAAAAATGGGTACTACACCCAAAAAAGTCTTGCATATATAAAAGAAAATTGTTTTAAGCTGAGGAAGAATAGTGTTAATAAAAGTCGATAAAAAAATTTAGTCAATACAGAAATGTGAGTATTGTCAATCTAATTTATGGAGTTGCTTTTATAATAGAAAAAATTTTTTTGATGGAAAAAAATTGAATTTAAAATAACAAGTGTTTGTTCTATTGGCAAGTGCTTTTGTTAACAGAAAAGTATAATTCATTTTCTTTCAAAACTACTCTATTTTTGTTTTAAAAACTCAGTTTTGATTTGTTTAAGCATGAAAATGTTTGAATAAAAATTGTAAGTTTGTTTTTCCCTATGTGTATGGTGGTGGTTTCGCTGAAAAAATTGCATTTTCACCAGCGTCCAATTTCCCAGGAGAGCGGTGAATATAGGGAGAGGGTTGAGTTTGTCATGAAATTTTACTAACACATTTATAACATTTGCATTAGTATTGACTGCATTTTGGCATACGGCTATCTCTTTTTTGCCGAAGTTTCCAATCTCTTTATCTCTGATCACTATATATCAGATTGTCATTCGTATAATATAGGGTTTTCCAATAAGAGGTGTTATTGTGAATCCCCCGCTATTGCGAATCGCTCACTTTTTAAAGCTTTTATTCTTTGACATTTGACAAGTAGAAACCAAAGATAACAAGTACTATGTTTCCATGGCGAGTTAACTCGGGGTTAGGGTTTTCGTCGAGTTAAGAAAATGGCGTCTCTAACTCGATAGTGTTTCCATGCACAGCATCGAGTTGAGTCGAACTTGTCAATTTCATTTGCATTTTTGTTATTGTTTTACTAGCGAAATGGATACTTAATGGCAGCATTCACTTTGACAGATAGAACCCAGTTAAATCTTACAAGTTTCGTGGAGTTTCGTGGATTTAACGAAACTCAACTCAACTCGCGTTTCCATAGCGAGTTAACCCCGAGTAAACCCCTAGTTAACTCGCCATGGAAACATAGTAAAGATGGGAAACTTAAAAAACATAACCTCAAAAAAGGTTTGCATGTATTAGTGCGTCGAAAAATCAACCCTGAATTTTACTCTTGTTCTTCATCGGCCGCAAACTCTCGAAGAAATCACTTTGCAACCCCTGAAAATAATGCATATTATCTATTTATTATGATTTAAATATTTAAGTTGAGTTGCAATAAAATGTTTGCAACCAAAACTGATTACTAAGTCTCTTTATTTTAGTTCATACATGCGTTTAAAGTTTGCCAATTTCTTCAGTTGTTGTATTTGTCAACCTTTTTGAAAAATTTTAATTTTACACAAACCCCCGCTATCCTACACAAACCCCCGCTGTTCGAGGTGAAATTTAAAAAAGGAACGCTCTTGTTCTTCTTCTGCATTTTTCTGCTGAAATTTCGTTTACAAACAAGAAAAATAATGTATGAATTGAGTGTTTGAATATTTAAATATTTAAGTTATGTTACAGGAATCTGTTTAACACTCAAATAATTACATGCATTTTCTTATTTTAATCTTAATCGCCAAACAAAGTTTGCAAATTTTGCCACTTGTTGTATTTGTAAATAGCTTTTTATTTTCACCACGGCCGTTTTGTAAAAGTTCTGTTATTTTTCATCCTATCAGAGTTGTCAACTTTCATTGTTTTCTATGAAAATTTGCTTGGTTGGAATAAATATTATTTGGTACGAACTAGCATTTGTTTTATCTATAAAATTAATTTGTAAAACTGCTTTGATTATGTATTTGCGTAATTTATTAAGTTTTAAGTCATGATAAAGTCAGTCAAAAATATATTTCAAATTCAGACTATGAATCAATTAAGTTTATCAGCTTATATATTTTGACTTCCGTAGACACAATTAATTTCCTATGATCATCGTTGTAGATTTATAAGAGAAATTTAGGCAAAGCTATCCTAAAAACGAAATAAAAATTAAAAACCTAATAAAAGGAAAAATTAAAAGCTATCCTAAAGAAGATAAATTGGCAACACTACTTTTAACCATTGCATGGAAAAAAAACATTTCATTCATAAATTCACCCAGCTGATATTATTAACCTTTACGTTACATGCACAAATTTTTTGCTCTTTGTAGGGAAATAATGTGTTTTTTTTATGTATAAAATCTTATTGAACATGAAGCTAAAGCACAAAAATAAATATTTTTAGCATATATAAGAATATATAAAGAATTTTAGATATTTTTGTTTTCGTTATAAAGCCAATCAATAACAAACGTGTTGGAAGGGTTAAGGAACATAACCCGAAACTGACATATTCACCTCACTATTTGTGGTGAAATGGTTTCTCTCGTATGTGTGTTTACTTTTTGCAATTTTTAGATTCCCCACAGAAGTTTCCCATCTTGTTATCTTTGGTAGAAACTACGCCATTACTAAAAATGGAACGATACATGCTTCAACAACGCATTGAAATTATTAAAATTCACTACCAAAATGGTGAAAATCTTGCAGTCACAGTTTGTTTTCAGCGCATACAGCGCATTTTCATCTCGGCGGCTACGTCAACAAGCAAAATTGTCGCATCTGGGGCTCGGAAAATCCAAGAGTTATTGCCGAGAAGCCTCTCCATCTTCAACGTGTGACTGTTTGGTGCGGTTTATGGTCTGGCGGGGTCATTGGACCTTACTTTTTCGAAAATGAGGTTGGATCAGCGATTTGGTTATGGAAAATTTCACGAAAAGGATATTGTCCTGTAAGCGTGGTCGTGGTGGCCATTTGGCTGATGTCGTCTTTCACTATTAACGGCATACCTTCCTCTTTATTATGAAATAAACATCCAATCATTTATCTCGAAAAATGGCATTTTTCTTTGAATACCAAAATAACACCTTTTATTGGAAAATCGTATATATATTCAAACATGCTGACATTAGCAGATATTGCGTTTATTTCTAAATTAATACAAAATATTGTTTTTTATTTATATAAAAAAAAATTTTCTTTGTTTTTCACTTATAACACGAGTTAAAAGTTTTGGATACGGGAATTTCTGTTGCTTTAGCAAAGAGCAAAACTGTCAAATTGTTTTGATAGCAATTGGTTCATATTGTACAGTTGGAATTGTACAGTTAAACAATTCCATTTTAAACCTGTTTAACTCGGGGAGTTACAATTAAACTAGCTAAGAATTGAACAAGTTATTTAGATTTGTTTTTTCCATAACCTATTATTTTTCCGTTCTGAACTGAACTGATTTTTTTTGGTTTCTCAAAGTTGGTTAGTTTAAAGAAGCAATGTTTTGAATTCAAATAGTCGAGTTTTTGCACATAATGGAAATTTAATAAAGCTGAACACCCCACGAATAATGTGATTGAACACCCCAGACTCGAATTATGATATCGCGTTTGAAATTTTCGAAAAATTATATTTTTTATCCTTTTTGAGATTTCTGCATATTCATAAAAAATACTGCCTTTTGAAAATCAATCCTGCTTTCTCACTAAAAATCTTTACCATAAGAGCAGACATTTTTGATGATTCCTTACTTCAATTATTGTAAGCTGAATAAAACAAAAGGTTTGTTCACTAACAAAAAATTTGTACAAATTGTTACAAGTTTTTACCAGTAAAGCGTTCACGTACTCGAAAAACTTGCAACGAGAGAGGACAACGAGAGCGTAAAATAGTGAGAGAGAAAAAAGTAGCTACAAGTTTCTGATAGCAAAATTTCTACTTGCAACTACCGAAAAAAACTGTTTGTCAAAAAAAAAACAAGCTGTCAAAAGTTATTTCTTGTTGATTTCGTATTAAAATGGATGGAAAAAGAAACATGTGTGATGCTGAGGAAAATATAAGTATAATGTTAATGTTGGTGAGACCCAAGAAATGATTTCAATAATTTATAACCATTTATTATAGCAGAAAAAACAGCATATGATGTCAATTCGTTTGATCAGCTGTTAACTTGCAAGTTTCTACTAGTTTTCTGTTCACGTACTTTTTCTGCTATTTTTCTCTTTGTAAATATTTTTATCTCAATTCTTCTTTTACTCTCTCCCTGCAAGTTTTTACAAGTAAGGTACGTGAACAAACCTAAATTAAATGTAATTTTTGACATAGGGCCTTACCAATAGTTTGCTACTTTCATAGAAAGTGTCGACATTTTCGATTAAAGCTTAAACTTGAAAAAATTTCATACCAATAAACGAGAAAGTACATATTGACATGTGCTCTAGTATCATACTTTAAATTAGTATCGGCTTCAGCTGATGCTAAGTATTTTAGTAGAATGTCAATTTTTATCTGTCAAATAAGGCAAAGCATATTCACAATAGATTAAAGCTTATACTTTGAAAGCAAATTCTGATTTCGTTTATTGGTACGGAGAAATAAAAAGTTGACTACTAACGAAAAGCTTATACTTATTAGTGCCAGCTTTTTCATAGCATCAGCTCTTCACTATTGGTAAGGCCCATAGTGCGCAGATAGAACTTTGAAAAATATATAAAAAATAAGATCATGGCTGGTTTTATTCTGAAAGTGGAATAGAACTATAATAGAATTGTCTGTGACTTAAAATTTAAATTTCTGATACAGAGATACTGTTTACTTTTTATAATTTGTTAGTCATATTATTTGTATTGGGTCCCAATTCTTCTTCTACACAATTTTGAAGTGAAGAAAAAATAAGTCAAGGACACATTTTTAGAGATTTTTCACTGTTATAGCCCAAGCAGATTTGGCAGCCAATAGAAGAAATATCAAACACAGAATTTGGAAGCCTTGCAATGAAATGAACAGAATGAAAATAACCAACGAAGTGTCAAAATAAATTGAAAATAGTTTTCATGAAAAATTAATCAGCCTTACCAATAAATCGCTACCAACTTAGTAATATTTTTGTGTTCTTTCGTACTAATAAAAATATATAAAGTCGACTTTTATGAAAAAGTCAACTCTAAAAAAAAGGGTAGCTTCAGCTCCAAATAATCAATAAAAGTAAATATATTATTGTCGTTCTGAACATACTTAATTTTCTTGTATAAACTAAAAATAATTTAATTGTATAAATTAAAATTTTTATAATATTATAAATAAAAAATTATTGAAGATATCGATTTGATGAGAAATTTAAACAATTTAAATATATGTGATTCTATAAGAAAACAAAAAATTTTATAAAACACGATTTTGTCCTTTGGAGCAGTACAGTTTGGAAGACTTTATTGCATTCTATAGGTAAGTTGAAGTAGTACTTGGTACGTAGCGGAAGCACCTTATATTTTTATTTATTTATTTATTTATTCATTCATAAGTAATACAAAAGCCTAATTGGCCAATAAAGTGTATTACAAGCTATTTGTATATTCGAGTAATAACTAAAACAATTTCTATTACATGCATGCACCTGTTTAAACGACCCCCCTTGCACACACGATCGATCACTAAACTTAAATTATGGGTATATCCCATATAGGCAGTGACACACCTAAATCATTATAGAATTGAATACAAGAACTTTTCTTTTGAAAGTGTTTAAAGTGCCTGAAAAACTTCGCAGAGAAACAGGAAGCTTATTCCATATACGAGTAGTCCGTATCAGGAAAGACCTTTCAAAAATCGACCGTGATATTTTAGGTATAACTAATTGTGTATTTCTTGCGGAACGACCAAACCTGAATTTTTGAAATAAGAACCTTGGTATATTAGTTTTTATAAGCTTATAAAAGCATAACAGTAACCTAGTATTTACAAAATTTCGAAAAGAGCATTTTAAAAATTTTTTAACGTATTCAGATATGTGGTCTCTTCTACGAACTCCATAAACAAAACGAACATTTTATTTACCGTGACTTCAATTTTTTTAATATTATAAGCTAGAGTACCAGAAAAAACCTCGATACAATAATGGTATTCATGCAAATGGGCAAAGCCCTTATAAATGGTATAAACAAGATAACTTTATCATCCTTATAAATGAACTGTCAAAATTTGTACTGAGAAGCTTTTGCACAAACCAGATATATTTGCTCTTCGATTTAGGTGAGCAAACGAGGTGGCAAACTTATAACACCAATCAGCAATTACTATTCACAAGTTAACAGCTGACATATCTCTGAAAATGCACAATCGGTTTTAGGGGACGTTCACACAATCTACCTGATAAAAATAACTAACTGCCCTAAATATAACTTTGCCGCTTTGCATGAATACCATTAATAAGTAATACTGGACATAAGCAGAGAATGGGCAATTTTATATCTAACGTGTAATGGTAAAAACAAATTGATGCTATATAGTTTTCTTAGCGTAAGACCAATTTTTGAACTTAATACATCGATATTATAGTCAAAGTTTAATTTATTGTCGATTGTGACACCGAGACATTTGAACTGTATTTTTTAATGTATATTTAAGGTTTTTTTTTAATTTTTGATGTGGGGGAAAAGGTATTTTTTTGATAAAATTGGTTGGCAGCTATGTGTACAAGAACTGTGATCAGCTGTTTGTCTTGACAGAAATATTGCCATACGGCATAAAATCATAACTCGAAAGCAAGCTAGTTTTCAAGTTCGAAAGTGTGAGTGTATTAATAAAAAAGTGCGAGTGTATTCCAACTTGGGCATAATTGAAGATGAACGAAAACTCAAAATTTATACATTTTTTTTGTGGAATATATGTATTAAGACCTTCTAATCTCAAATCCGGAAAAATTTCACGCCGCTCTCAATTGGTTTAGAAGTTATAGGGCTTGAAAGTTGGGGAAATGGACCTAAAAAACTTGTGATTTTTTTAAAATTTTCCTACAAAACCTAGCATTATGGGTATCAAAAGAAAGGTTATGCTGTTACCTATTCAACGAGCTATCAATCATTAAAATCCACGCATTACTTTTGAAGATACAGCATTTTCCATATGCACACTTGGCGGTTCACCCTTTTACGAAATAACCTAAACGTAAGTATAAACAGAAAATTAAAAAATGTGTTTAAGAAAAATGGGAATAAAGTAGACAATGCAGGAAATCAAATCTGTATATAAAAAATATGAAAAATTGTTATAAAAAATCGCGCGATTTTTCGACTGCGGCGCTTTTTTTTTTTATATACAACGTGTATATCAGAACATGCGACTGCGCTTCTTTTTTTATTCGCAATATATGAAAACTTCTTCTAAAATGTCTTAAGATCAACATTAACAGGTAGGATTTAAATACTTTCATTGCCTACTTTATTCTCATTTCGCTTATATTACTTTTCCAATTTGATCTTTATACTTACGTTTTGGTTATTTTGTAAAAGTGTGAACAGTCAAGTGTGCATAATATGTAAAAAGCTATATCTTCAAAAGTAATGCGTGGATTTTAATGATTGATAGCTCGTTGAATAGGTAACAGCATAACCTTTCTTTTGATACCCATAATGCTATGTTTTGTAGGTAAATGAAAAAAATCTCACAAGTTTTTGAGGTCCATTTTCTCAACTTCCGAGCCCTGTAACTTCTGAACCACTTGAGAGCGGCGAGAAATTTTTTCACCATTAGCTTTTTTAGCTCCAAATACACATTTTCAAAAAAAAAAAATGAAAAAAAATCCATTTTCACTCATCTTCAATTGTTCCCCAACTTGAAAGAAAAAACTTGATGGTGTAACCTCCATGTTAGGTGTTGTCATATTAGCGCTAAATTAGAATCCTACAATTGTTGATAATAGCTGTGTTTTTTACCAAGCGAGTAGTCAAAAAACGACTGCTAAGTAGCTTAAGAATATTTTTTAAGACTTGGAAGCATTGTCTGATGTGTCAAAAATGTAAACAAAAAAATTAACAAAACAAATGAGAAGTTTGAAATTAAATTGTGAAATCATTGACAGCTATTGTTGTATAATTTTTCATCTATCAAATATTTAAAAGTCGGTTCTCAAAAATAGCCGATACCGAAAAAGTTTTCGAGACATAAAGCTTGAAAAACCAATTATATTTTTTCAGCTATGAGTTTATTTGATAAAGCTCGTTAATCCTATTTACTAATTAGTGCCTTTTATAGAAATGTTGGTGAAAAAGACATTTTGAAAATTTCGTTCAAAGTATTGGGTACAAAATAGTTTCGACTCCATGTATCACTATTAACTTACAATTCTTCACAGTTGCCACCTTCATAGAAAAAGTACACAATATTTGAAACATGAATTGGAAGCACTTTTTTCGTTTGCTCGCTAAACTTTAACGCAACTAACAGTTTCCTGTGTTATTTAAGCGAGTATTCATATGATAAGCGGGCGTTTTTTTACAACTCGCTTAGTAAAAACAGCTAATGCAAGAAAAAACACTAAAGACTTACTGAAACGATTTTTTAACCAAATTTTGTTGATTCTTTTTTTTTAACTGTTTAAAATTTCATTCAATCCTAAGGGAATACATATAACAGAAGAAACACTTAGAATTATATTTTTTGCTCTAACAACAATTAAAGAAAACACAGCTTGCTTTATAATAAAATAATTTTTAATAGACATACCACATATCTGTATCGTTTCAATGAATTTAAAATGTTTGCTACCGACATTTGACAGTTTCATATAGATGTCTGTTTCTTTTAGATATAAAAAATACACTAAAACTAAACTAAACTTAAACTAACCTAAACTTAACCTAACACAATAAATGATATTATAATATGTAAAGTGAATTAATCCCCATGGGTTTCAGGTAGTGGTTTTATATAAAAATCAGGTAGCAATAGGGCATCAAAATCCAAAACATTTAAGAGAAATAGAAAAACAATCTCGACGACATCGAAATATTGAAAATATCTGGTGATGTGAAATTTTTGTACTATTCCAGAAATATTCCTACGGTTTTCGTAACTTGCTATAGAAAGTGCGTTGCGTCAAGAAATAAATAAATAAATAAACAACGTCTCAAATAATTTTTATGTATTGATTTTTAAGGTAAGAAATATTGTATGTACATGCTGTATCGCATGTCATGAGCCTTACTTCATACAAGGTGGCAGTACTGTTTTTGAATGTAGCAGCTGTTTTTAGAAAAAGGTTTCGACCAATTTTCTTACATTTTTTAAGGTGCGCGAACGAAGGAAGAAAATAAAATATTCTTATTAATTTATTGCTTTCTACAAGGAAAAAGTAAAATTGCAACAGATAAAAACAAAATAATGCTGTGCGGTGGCATCTTGTATTGATTTAAATTAATAAATAAGAATACATTCAACGTAACTAGAATTCTTGAAAAACAAGTTGGTGGCCTCCACACATCAAGGTATAGAACTATGTCATTACCATATGTAATATAACAATTGGTTTTTATTTTTCTATTAGCGGGTTTCAGTTTTGTCCCAGAATGAGTTTTCACAGATGGATACAACGACGTGAGTATGGTTTCCCAGCCAAAGTTGGCGATGGCGATCTTATCATGAAGCGCATTTACACGTCCATTGAACCCTATCATTATTGGAATGATCTAACTGATATGCCCGATCAGACTGCTGAATTTGGCGCTGTTTTCAATTTGGAGTTCTCCCCTGAAGGGTAAAATGCAATATAAATAAAAATTTATATAATTTATATACACATTTCCAGCAATGTTTTAGTGGCTGCTTGCGAGAAGAAATCCATACTCTTATTTGATGCAATATCCACAAAGCAAAATCATAAAATAGTGGATGCGCACACAGACAATGTCAATTGCATAAAGCAAGTCCAAATAGCTTCTGCGTTTCATGTTTTTTTTTAATAAATTATCATTCATAACAGATTCCTTGATGATCGCATGTTTGCTACATGTTCGGATGATACAACGGTTGCACTGTGGGACTTGCGCTACCTTAAATCCAAAGTGCGTAGCCTGCACGGTCACTCGAACTGGGTAAAAAATATCGAGTATTCGCACAAAGATAGTCTACTGGTGACTTCAGGTTTTGATGGTAGTATTTTTACGTGGGATATAAACTCGCACACCGAACAAGGACTCATATACCAGAAGGTTTTTCATACCAGCGGTCTGATGCGCTGCCGTATTACTCCTGATGGAAGCAAGCTTGTGATATGCACAACAGGCGGCTATTTAATGATAATTCACGATTTGGATTTGACTACATTACACAAGGACTTGTGTGGCTTTCGGGTAATCATGTAATCAATAAGATGTAGTTATTGTTTTGTTCAAGCAATTTCGTTGATTTATTTTTGTTAAGCTACAATTAAGATAATGAAAGAATTAAGTGAAGATTTGAAGAAGTATAATTATCTTGAACTTTTGATCTTGGCCATATGTGTATTATACCATAATTTTATCATTTATTAAAATTCCCAGCCCAGCATATATCGACTCATGCAAATGGGACATCAGCATATACCACAAGCAGCTAAATTCGATCATGTCTTTTCGAAGAAACAAAAAAAGAATCGTGTAGAACTGGTTACAGATTTTCCTGCCGAAAATGATGCCGAAGTTATACTCGCATTACAAGTAAAATAATTGCCGATTACTTTAAAAAGGTACTCATGATCTTTCGTTTTCATTCTTAGATACACCCACAAGGTCACTCATTCTTAAGTCGCAATATAAGCTATGACGAAATGACAGAATGGTCATGTATTCATGACATTAATGAGGAGCCTGGAGACATCACTGATCAACTTAAAGATGACTACATAGGTCGCAAACGGAAATTATTAAGTGACAGCGAAGAAGATCCACCGGTTGCCAATAGAAGATATCGTGATGCTGAAAGTGGTGCTGATTCCAATGATGAATCGAGAATATATGGAATCGGTCGATATGGCATCAGCAGACGACATCGACGTCATCGTAGATTAATCGGTAGATATCCCCCTCCACCACCACCAGCTCCCACAACTTCAACAACACGCGCAGACGTAAGTTCAACATCGTCTGGATCTGGATCTAGCGCTGTTCAGTCTTCATCCATCCGTCCTGAATCATTTGTACCCGATATTTGGGCTGCTGAAGTAACCGTTCAAGAACGCGCCATACGCCAAAATCGTGGTCGCAGTTCTAATTCAGTCACTGGCTACAACTTCGTGTATGCCATTAGTAGCGGCGTGTTGCCAATAGCTGCTATCGAACGCGTCACAAATGCCACTTCTTCATATTTAACGCGCCATAATACCGCAGCAAATACAAATAACGAAGATAATTCTAGATCACCCACATTAACAGCATCTTCAGCTGGAGCCAGCACCTCCAGCAGTGATTCACCACCTCTGCCGCCATATCAACGCGTCCGGGTTCAATCCTGGCTTACACCATTGATTAACCGTTATAAAAAGGAAAAGATTATTTTTGAAAATGCTGAAAAGCTCATGTACTTCATGAAAGAATCAAATACCGGAAAAGGCTTCATTAAAGAGCCGTGCTTCTCCTCTGACGGCAGGATAATATGCTCACCCTTTGAGATGGGTGTTCGTTTGCTTGCTTTTGCAGAAGACTGCTCGGAGTATCCACGTCACCGTAATGAGATTATTAAAGGCAATCCAAAACAGTTAATTGAACTTAAGCACTTAAAATCACATTCAGACATTGTGCTGTGCACGAAGTTCAGCCCACGTGAACCACTGTTAGTAACTGGTTGTCGGAGTGGAAAAGTTGTTTGGCATCATCCGAATTTATAAATTTGTTTTTATTTTTTTTTTTTTATAAAATGTTTGCTGAATTAAAGTAAATCTTATTGTCGAGCTTTTCTGGAAACCTTTTTTCTAAAATTTTAATTTTTTTTATCAAGTTGTCTAATACTGAATTGGAATCGGACGGATTAAAAAATGGAAAGGGTTTTTTTTTATATATGAGTTCTGCACAAAACTGTAAAGGTGTTTAAATAAAAAATAAGTGAAAGAACTCGAACGCATTGCCAAAAATCAATTTCGATTTTCTTATTAAATCTTAAAATTAAAAAAAAAATAAAAATGTATATCGCCTCGGAAAAACGCCGAAAATGCAGTATAAGAAATAAAAATTTAATTATTAAATATAAATTGTCGCATGGTTTTTATTATTAGAAATTATATTTTTAAAAGATAAAAGTCCTGAATTCATTGAGTCTCCGTAAAAGGTCTCAAAAAAATATTTTAGATACTAAAGGGGTATATCTAGTCTCTGTGGTCCGGAATTCTAAAAACTCCATGTGTTCCAGCAACTTTAAAGCGAATATTCTCCTATAAAAATATTTCTATACGTCAAGATAAAAAAGTTCATTTAGGGTAGGGCCAATACGCACATACATATATCTTTTCACCATTTTCTATTCTTAGAGATGGAGAAGGCATACACAGATTTTTATGTTAATTCGTCGAATATTCTCGAAGTCACATGCGCATTTGTAGACGTCTCGGAACATATTTTTCAAATTCTCGAAATTTTTTTGGTTTATTTCATTTCGGATGATCCAATCTAGAGATATTGTGCTTACCGTAAGACACCTTTTTTTGACGAGCTCCCAGAGATCGGCTACAGCAGCGTTAAAAATAATTATTTTTACAAATAAAAAAATGAAAGTTAATGTTAATATGTAAATTTATTGAAAATTTGATTTTTTATGCCTCGACTGTGATAACCCTCTAAGGCGGATTATATACCTAGAGCTTTTTGCATTTTCTTAAAGCCTCAAGTCTCAAGAATAAGTGGTTAAAATTTCAAGTTGATATCTCAAAAAATAACAAAGTTATAGCCTAGTGAGTGAATCGCCTTCGAGAGCGCGACGCATAGTGTAACGCGTGTGGACAAAAATAGCTTACGAAAAAAAAAGTCATAAATTTATAGATCTAAATATGCAGAATAATAGTTTAGAGCAGGGGGTCTATTCTATAACTGTGAGTTTTCAAGTGTACACTCAAAACAGTGTACACTCATGTTTTTCGATTCAGTAACAGTGAGCGTGAGTTGTTTTTATCAGAATTGTGTACACAGGCTGTCAAAAAAACGCACTGAGTTTCGGTCGGTGAGTTTTTATATATAAAAGGTTTATTAAAAAATCCAGAGTGGATAACAAAGCAAAAAAGCTTCAAATGACCAAAAAATGTGTTTAGTGGAGAATATGGAAGCTCATATACAATTTGTAAACGATACGAGTAGGTAAAAACTCTACAATTTTTGATACATTTCTTTTCATCATGTTCATAATTTTTTCATTACAGATTTGAATCCGTAGGTGGCAGATATCTACGGGCACAGAGGTGGGAAGAACTTGCTTCGCCCTTTAACAGCATAGGAGATGCAGTTAAAGATGTTTCCAAATAGCGCAGGTTTTACCGAAAGTAAGTATAATTATTAATTTATATAAATGTATATAAGTATATTTGTTTATAACAGAAGCCATGTAAAGGACAAGGAAGTGTTGAGAAAGGCGGATTAAGAAAAGAGTAGAGTTAATGGTCTAAACCGGAGAAAAGAAGCTTCCGAGTTCGAAAGGAAGGTGCTGTAGCTACTGACATTTTGTTTTGTTTTGTTTAAGTTTTTTATATGAGTTCATTTAATGTTTACATTTATATCAATTTTAAGAATTAAAAAACAAGAAAATATATATTTAAATGCTTTTTTATTTGATTAGTGGTTTACAAAGGTGTTGACAACTTAATTCCGCGTACTTGTCTAGATTTTAAAAAGAGCAGTTGTTAAAGCAATTATATATAGCTTCGCCAACATCGTTATAATCCTCTATGCTTTCGATTATTAATCATTTAGTTTGAAACAATGCAAGCATTATAATTTTGGCCGATTTTGCTGGAGTGTAGCACAAAGTTCTTTGAAGAGACAAACAACAGAATCGAGTGCTTTTTGGGTAAAATGGAGAGTTGTTGCGCGTGATTCGATGTTTTCGAAAACGGCGTCATCAACAATGGCTGAAGAATAATCCACTGTTGCCTAGGTTCCAAGAGTTACGTTCTTCTCCTAAAAATTTAGCATTCAGGTAATTTTGTAATTTTGAACAGCACCATATATATGTAAATTAAAATTTTGTTGCTTAAAACTAATTGTTGATTGGCACTTGAAGTAGTTGAAATATGCTTCAACTTATCGAAAGTTCGCTTAACACCGGTAAATCGGTAAAGCTCCCTGAATATCATTTCGTTTACCGCAAAAAGGTCTTGGGAATCTTGCAGGGCTTTTCTCTGCACCGCCTTTGCATATCTAAATGGAATAACAAGCCAATAGGTTGCTTATAATATGCTTCTTATATATTTGTATTGTCTATTTACCTATCTCTTCTTTGCATTCGTCTTAGAGCAATTATGTGATCGTATATTATAATTTTGCATTGTTTTGTTATAATTTATGCTGTTTACTTTTTTAATTTTTCTCAAAGCACCTGTCAAATTGTATTCAGCTACGTAATTTTTTACATTCAGCATGTCTGTGTACACTGTAGCTTACTGAATCACTTGAATAAAATGAGTGTACACTTTGAGTGAGAATGAGTTTTTAAATTTTGTGCACACTTCTTTTATTCACAGGTACAGAATAGAGCCCCAGGGCTGGGCATTCTAACACAGTCACATTTTTTTTGTCTTGTTAGTATTAGTGCGCTCTCGAATCGTGCACACTGAGCGAAATAGTTGTCACAATTACTTAGATTTGTAAGTTTCTATTTCCTACTTTATGTTTTTATTTTAAATCATCATAATCTATGCCATCTATGAAATTAATTAATACAAGTAATATGAATGAATAATGCAAATCATACACTGAAAAAAAAAATGTTTTAAAATTGACGACAATTGTTATTAATTTGACGATATTTGTGTTTAAAAAATAGCTTGCAACAAATTTCGTCAAAGTAAGAGCAAATGTATTTAAAAATTTTGAAAAACATATGAAAAAAAAGTCAAATTAACAACACATTTTGTGAACACATTGTGTTTAATTTTAAGCTAACTTTTTTTTTTAGTGTTTAAATAGGTAATATGGATGAATTATATGAAACCTTAATATATACGAATAATTATTTTAATATTATAAAATCTTAATATATACTAATAATTAAAAAAATAAATAAATAATAGGCAAATGAAATAAGTAAGTAAACGCGTAATAAAAATTAATTATTAAAAAATTAATACAAGAATATGAATGAACGATACAAAGAATCATAATAGGTAATATGTATGCATGAATTATATGAAATCTTAATAAATGAGAATAATATGAAATTCTATAAATTTTACAATGCAAAATATGCATTTAAAAATACATGCATAAATATTATGAATCTACAAATCAATAGCTTGGTTTTTTTAAGAGTGTACATAAAATATGCAGCGCAAAGCGACATAGACCTTACAGCATCACCGTCTACGAACGACTAAATTATATTCTCTTCTGTTGTGAGCTTTGTGTACATGTGAAAAGTTACGCTCGCAGAGAGCTCAGTGAGCTATGGAGTGCCCTGCGCTGGTTTAGAGTATTAATATTCTTAGGGCCGTTTTCTCAATGTCCGGTTAGTGTAGCTCTTAACCAGGAGATAGCTAACCATACGATAGCTAAAAAAACAATTTCGGTTTCACCAAGTTCTGATTAAGTAATCTTCGGTTAAATGATTAATTGTGAATTTTTCAATTGTGAATACGCGAAAACTGCATGTCATCTGTCTTGTGTTTAGGTTTTTTTTTATTTTGTACCGCGAAATGAAATAAAAGTGAAAAAAATTCAACAAATTGCCAAATTTAACTCCATATGAAGAAACATTTCTTGTTTTTGAATAAGGGCCGTTTTCTCAATGTCCGGTTAAGCACTAACCAGAACTTGAACCAGCGGTTAGCAAAAATCGTTTTCTCAATGTTCGGTTAGTGCTTAACTGTCGTTTAAGTTCTGATTAAGTTAACGACAAGCTGTGGTTCCGGTTAGCTGCTAATCGGAAGAACAGCTGAGTAGACTAAACAATTTTATATTTATTTTACACACTTAGGGCCGTGGCGTCCGTGGCGTAGTTGGTTAAAGTGCGTGGCCGCTATGTCAACGAACTTGAAAACCCAGGTTCGAACCCCAGCAGCGACAGAAAATTATTTGAATTAAAATATTTTTTCTGTACGGCCGCCACCTCTCTGCAGACAATGGCAAACCTCAGAGAGTAATCAAAATGCCATGTAAAGCGTCTTGAGAACGAGAACATTCCGTTCATCGCCGTTCGGATTCGGCGTTAAACATGTAGGTCCAGTTCTCGGTCAATTGTGTACAAACTTAATAACACGCCCAACACACTTGATCATAAGAAGCTAGGTCAAAGTCCTTTCAAGGGCTGAAATGGCCAGTTATTTATTTATTTTTCTTTTTATTTCTGTTTTGCGCTTGCTGGCGCCAGTTGGAAACACCAAGCGTGGTCAGGTTATCCAACACCTGATCCTTCCAACGAAGATGTGGGCGTCCTCCTTTGCGTTCACCACCACCGGGCACCGAATCGAATATTTTTTTTGCTGGAGCGTTTTCCATTCGCTCAACATGACGTAGCCAGCGGAGCCGCTCTATTTGAATGCGCTTAACTATATCGATGTCATACAGCTCGTGGTTCCATCGAATTCAGTACTCTCCATTGACGCAGATTGGACCGAAGATTTTACGAAGGATCTTTCTCTCGAAGGCTCCCAAAGTCTTTTCATCAGAACTGCTCAACGTCCAGGTTTGTGCTGTATATAATAGGACGGGCATGATTAGTGACTAATAGAGCGTGAGTATTGTTCATCGAGAGAGGGCTCTGCTTCTCAATTGCCTACTCAGCCCAAAGTAACACCTGTTGGCAAGAGTTATCCTTCGTTTTATCTCAAAACTGACATCGTTGAAAGAGTTTATGCTGGATCCTAGGTAGACGCAGTCCTTAACAACCTCGAAGGAGATGTTGTCAACAGTGACCTGGTTTCCAAGACGCTGGGACTGTTTATTTGTTGACACTAGGTATTTCGTCTTATCTGCGTTCACTGCAAGACCTATTCGACTCGACTCTTTCGCTAATCTGGAGAATGCTGCGCTGACTTCGCGCGTATTATAGCCAATGATATCGATATCATCAGCATACGCCAGCAGCATAATACTTTTGTAGAATATCGTGCCACTGCGTCGTCTCACATCAGCAGCTCGGATGATCTTCTACGTCATTAGGTTGAAAAAATTGAATGATAAGGAATCACCTTGTCTGAAACCTCGTTTCTATCGAATGGAGGATAGAGGTCCTACCCGATTTTAACTGTTTTGCTGGTGTTGCTCAGTGTCATTCTGCAAAGACGAATGAGCTTTGCTGGAATACCAAATTCAGACATCGTGGAGTAAAGATGATTCTTTATTGGACTGTCGAAGGCGGCTTTGTATTCGACAAAAATATGGTGTGTGTCGATTTGTTTTTCTTGGATATTCTTCAAGATTTGTCGTAGCGTAAATATCTGGTCTATGGTGGATTTGCCAGGTCTGAAGCCACACTGATAAGGTCCAATCAGCTGGTTTACGATGGGCTTCAGTCTTTCACATTATACGCTCGACAGGACCTTATATGCGATATTAAGAAGGCTTATCCCACGGTAGTTGGCGCAAATTGTGGGATCGCCAATAGTTTGAAATGCATTCTTCCGACCATATTCTGCATAGGAGCTCATAAATGCATTTAAGTAGAGCTTCGCCTCCATTCTTGGAGATCTCAGCAGGTAAGCCATCGGCGTCTTTTGATCAGGAGACAGCCAAGTTGCTTTATGAATATTGAGATGCTTGAATCTAGTGCTACTAACGACCATGTTTCGCGCTGCGGCAAAGTCAATCAGCCTCATTCCGTTATCGGAGGTATTGTCGTGGAGGCTGAACTTTCCGACTGTTGGACCAAAGATATTTTCTTTTACCACCTTGGCGTTGAAGTCACCAAGCACGATTTTTAAGTCGTGGCGGGGGCTTCGCTCATAACCCTCTTCAAGGCGCTCATAGAAGCTGTCTTTGATTTCATCGTCCTTATCTTCTCGGAGCTGATTTGTTGGAGCGTGGTCATAAATCAGGCTTATGTTGAAGCATCTTGCCTTGAAACGGATTATGGCAAGTCGTTCGTTCACAGGTGTGAATTGACGGACATGATTGCGGTAGTCTCTTGCCAACCACGAATCCGCATCCAAATTCGTGCTACTCCGCTTTGCCGCTGTTGTAGATATCACAGGATGCTTGCCGTAAGCAACCCTGTCCCTTCCATCGCAATTCTTGGATTGCAGTGATATCAGCCTTGTATCTTTCTGGGATATCTATCAGTTGGATAGAGGCACCATACCAATTAAGGGTTCGGACGTTCCAAGTGCATATCCGTAAATCATTGTCAGTTTTTCGTTTGCGGTAGTCGTCATCAGATTTGGTGATCATTCTATCATTTTTCTTTTACGTTTCATTGAAATGTGTTTTTACGTGGTGGGCTTCAAACCCAACGCACAACCCTTTAAAGGCAGGTAGCCCGCCGCTCAGATAAGCCGTCAAACTAACGGTTGCCAGTTTGCCGTATCTAGAGGACACCACGTAGAGGTTTGAGTCGGCTTGAGGCGAGTTAGACATGGATAATGCTGGCCTCACCAGGTTGAGGCAGTCAGACACGTTGCCATGTGAAGATCGCCCCCCTGACCCTCACGCGTTGCCTTGTGAGGATCGTCCTCCAAAAAAATATCACTTAGGTTTCCTTAAAAAAATTCACAAACATTTCCTTTTTTCGGCCTCTTGGTATGTAATCCCCCTCCAGTCACGTGCACTTTTACCATAGGGTATTATAAACTTTTGAATAACGATATTTTAATTATATTGAAAGCCTTATCAGCGGGTTACTGAATTTATAATCACAAGGTACTTACTAAAGAGCTACAAAAATAGTACTTAATAGTGTACACTATGTTGGTGCAGTGTAGTCTTGTAGAACAAAGCAAGCATTGCAAATTTTGAAAGGTTATCGTTAGTGTCGAAGCAGTGCTTGAGATTTGGTGCACAATGAAGTAAAAGTGGAGTTTTTTGGTGTAATAGTGATTAAAAGAATGTAGAAAACTTGATTACTTTTTGGATTACTGAAAGTATTACTTTAACATGAGCGTGTCATTGGCGGTAATTAAAAAATCAATCAATTAAGTAATGCAATCAATGCATATTTGGTCTTTCTGTCTTTATATGTATAAGGAATTATTGCTGAGTGTATTAAGAGGGAGGAATCATTTTGATGACCATAAAAATGTAAAGGTCGGTAGAATAATTTCGTAACTTATTTAAAAAGTAACTTTAAGTTTTGAAAATTTTTGGGATGCGACGTTTTAAACGCAAATGAGGGTTATACCACTGATAAGGAGGTGCTATCTAGAGAAAATATTTATCTCTTAAGGATAAACAACTTTAAGAGAAATTATTTTTAAACTTTAGTCATTTTATTATATTTATAACTTTGCCAATGTTGATATTAGAGCATATATGTAATACTTCTATCTACATTTTCAATGAATTTCAACTACGAAATCAAAGAGAGACAGCCTACATGAGATTTTTTGTTTGTATTAGTATATTTGAATATTTGAAAATTAATACACATACAAAAATTTCAAATCATCACAGAGGCGGTTGTTATGAAAAATGTTTGCACCAAACTTAAAACAAAACAAATCATATTTGTTCTCCATAACTCACAGGTACGCACCATTAGAAAACAATTATAACAACAACGCGTGAAATATGTTGAAATTTCAACAAGAAAAATTGAAGCAAGCAAGATTTTATCCATTAAAATTCGAACAACAAAACTTTCAACTGAAATTTTTGAAAATGGAAGCACCGCTCCTGAGTTTTTTTATTTTCAAATTTAATTTCGGGTACATTCGTTTATATATTTTCTCGCTCATATTACAATATATCTGTACTCTAATGTTGGCGAATGTACCTTGAGTGTACTGTCAATATAGAAGTATTACATATATGTATTAGAGAATAAAAAAAAAAAAAAACTACAACAAATGTACTATCCAAGTATCCGAATGATTTTTGAAGACACATTCCGTGAGGAGTTAATTTATTCAAAGAATTTTCTTCTAATACGAGTATTATTGCAAGAAGAACAAGATATTAGTTCTGCATCAGAAATAAACAATATTTTGAAATTTAGAAATATTATTAATTTATTCTACCCTGGATCACTAATCTATGGTGAGTTGCGGCACAACTAACTCTGGGCGTTTTCCACTCACATAATAAACTCTCAGCTATAAGGATATAATTGCTTAACCCTTAGAAAAGTGTTGGTTTTAAATAATTCAAGATATTTTTTACCATTTCAAAATATTTTTTATTTAAAGAATTAATTTGTTACATATAAAACAAAACATTTAGAATAAGTAATGCATTAGAAATTTTGCATAGAAACAGTGACTGGGTGGATTCCACCCTAAGGTTAGTGATGCATGGTTAAGTATTCCTGCTACAAGAAGCTCAGGAGAACGCTAATTTTTCACATTAAAACGGATTAAAAACTATTTACGGGCAGATATAAATGAGGAGCAGTTTAATGCACTTGCATTATTATGTATTGAAGCGGAGTTAGTGCAAGAACTAAGATATTATGACGTTATAAATGATTTTGCAAGAGCAAAAGCAAGAAAAAACAATTTGTTGCAAAAAATAAAGCACTTTATTTTTATTTTTTATATAAATTACTTTATTATTGTGTGTTAAAAATAAAAGTTTTATAATTTTGTTCTATTCTAAGAAAAATTCATTATTTTAGAGCCGGAGTTAATTTCGAGCCTATGGCGGCAGGATGCCTTAATCCGTAACTCAAGAGAGCATTAGATAACAGGACTACGGAACGCGTAATCTTGTTTCTATCATTCTTGGTGTATACCGAGTGTACCATGAATCACCTTAGAAAAATTTTCTGTGATCGTTTTCAGTTTTTAAGGGGATAACAAGTAAAGAGGGTCAGTTAGTAATATAATTAAAACTTAAAGAATTAGGAAAAGTGCCATATCTCGAAAACGACACAAGATAGATTAAAAATAAAATTGTTTTGTGTTTTCTAAAGGATTCGAACTCGAGTCGCACAAGTAAAGGGGTTGGTCGATATAACCTTAAAAATTATATTAAGTACATTTCAGTCCTTGAGAGGACTTTGACCGAAATTCTTATGATCAAATTGTGTTGTCCGTGTTATTACATGTTTGTACGAGAGCTGGACCTACTAGTTTTATGCAGACTCCGAACGGCTAATGTGGATGTTCTCAAGAAGCTTTACATGGCATTATTTACTCTCTGAGGTTTTTTGCCATTGTCTGCTGAGAGGTGACAGCCGAACAGACAAATTAATTCAATTGAAAAAACTTTGTGTCAGACGGAATTGAACCAAGGTCCTCTGGTGTATGTGTCACGCACTCTACCTACTGCGCCACGGCCGCCAAATTAATATATGGACTTGAAATTTTGCACTGAGTACGAAATTCAACCAAATCGGATGAAAACCACGCCTATCTCCCATACAAAGTGACTTATCCAAAAAGGTAAAATCTCTCAGAATTCCACAAAAACTTTTTTTTAATATTTTAATCATTTTTACATAAACATTTTTTGCCTATCCTAAAAATTCGAGTTTTTTGAAATGTGACTAATTTGTATTTAGTCCAAAAATACAATTTTATTTTTGTATTTAGTCCCCACCTTGTAATGAAAAGTCTTTTTTCAAAATATCAGTTGAAATTGTAAATTGTGGTCGGTGGAAATTTTACTTTAAATTGTTGACTGCTCATTTTACTGAAATTGGGTTTCTAAAAGTAAAATTTAAATTCCGGACAGTTTTTGCCTGAATTCGTTCATTAAAAATATCTCTTTAGAAAATTACTAGATCCAATCGAGCATTATTTCTGCCGGGTAAATTTATCTTTTTGTTCAGTATTCCATATAAGGAAATATTTAATTATTAGGGGAAAGAAGGCAATATTCTTATAAAAGGCATATAGAAAAACATAAATTTCCGTTTTTCGTCTTTATTTTGCTAATGCAGTTCTCTTTTTATAAACTTAAAACTGACAATATATGTATGTATACAGCAGGCGAATTAAATGATGACTTCTAAAATTTAAAGTTATTATTATTTGGATGTGTTTTGAATGCAAAATTTTTTCCATTATTCAGATTTTATTTGAATAATGTAGATATAAACGCTCTGGATTTTTAACGGTAATTGTGGTGCTTGTTTGGTTTATCATAAAAATAATGCAAAATAAGAAAATATAAAATCTATATTTTTTCCAACGAAACGTGCTTATAATTGATATCATTATCAGTATTACTAATAATATTTAAAATAACTATTTTAATAAAGAATCAATGTTAATTTGATTAAGACATTTTAGTAGTAGTTCCCGTAGCCGCTCCACTGACCGTAGCCGCCATAGTTTGAACCACCTCCGTACTGCCATTGATTGTAATAACCGTCGTAGGACTGTTGATAGGCGCTGCTATTTTGTTGACCATAATAAGCTGCATTTGCGGAATTGTAATTGTAGCTGTTGGCAGCGGTGGCGCCGTTGTTATACGTGTTTGATTGAGCTAACGACGAACTGGATATGCCATCCTTCGCATTGGCGGAGGATTTGCGACTGGGACTAGATTCTCTGTAGTGATAAAAAAAATATTAATGAACAATTTAATAATAATTTAAAAAAAAGAAACAATTAAGTTTTTGGTCAGAATATAGCAGCTGAAAATAATCAGATCAAATACAATGAAAATATTACAAAAATAGTATTTATGGATTTAGAAGATTTAAAAAAAAAAATTGCATTAAGTGGATTCTAAAAGGTACTCATAAAATAAAAACGTTGAAAATTGGAACTATGCATTTGAATCTTAATAAATCAAGTTGTGATCAAGTTGTAAACAAATTTATGAATAAAAAACATTGTTTACGATGGTAAACTCATTAATGATGAGGATCCATAAAAAATCTATTGGTTTTCTTTTCAGTAAAATATTTTAACGCCGCATTTGAACTTATTTACTTAATTCCTAAATTTTTGTTTTATTTGACGAAATCTTACTTTATCATACTTTAATGCAAAAAGCATCAATTTCAAATACAATTTAAAAAAAAAAAAAACGGCCCGAAAATGTTCACAAAACTAACTTTGCGACAAACCTTTGCCTGGCGTTCAGTGTGTATGGATGTATTGAGTGACATTAGAAAATAGTATACAAATTATCTTATATGTATAAAAAAAAAAAAATAAAAAAGGTAAGCGTTGCTCATTTATTGTTGTTGGATTTAAAAAATTATTACCTTTTCTTCTTGGCTTCATTTGCTTTATTCAATGCAACTTGAAGACTCCGTTGTGCATCTTGTAACCCCTTGGCGGTGCTACCGAAGTCTTCGAGAAACTCAACTTTACGCTGTGCAAATAACACTTTTTGCTCAGGATCGATATTTTCACGTGCCATAAATTTGTCCATTATTAATACTACTTCATCTTCATCGACCTTTGGACGCTGCAAAGTTAAATCAATCATTTGTAATGCCACGCGTGTATTTCCTAGATCCTTTTCCAGTGTCTGCCGTAACACACGGAGACCACTGTCAATATCATTACATATTTTGTTTAAAAATCGCGCATACTTAATGGCTAAGCTCCCAGCAATAGTCTTGTTTTTGGCCGTTGAAATATAGAGTTCGTACAGCTCCTTACATTTGCTTATGTCACCACGACGGCGTTCAACGTTGATGCGTCTATAAGCCACTTGCAGCAGGTTGGGGCATTTTTTTTCTAGTTTTACTAACACTTCAGAAGCGACATCGAAATTATTCCGACACTCCTCGAAGGCAGACCACATCAGATGGAGACTCGGTTTGTCGGGATGATGAATTTCGCATGCGCGCCTATAAACATCACTGGTCATTTCTGGAATATTTGGCTGATCGAGCATAGTCTCGAGATAGCGTATCATCTTGAGCCAAAATTCATCATAAAGCGCACAGGCAATAAGACAACGTTCGAATAATACAAGGATACGTTTCCGGTCTCCTTTCTCGATTTCAAAATCAAGATAGTCTTTCCAGTTTTTAAGCTGACAACGTTCCAAGGGTTTAACATGGAAATATGGTCGCTTTATGCCTTCCTCGTAGGTCCAGCGAGCAGTAACCGCTGCAACCGTGTTCTTATGAAGTTTACGGCGTATTGAGATGACCTTGTCTTTCATAGAGCAGATCTCGCTCTCGGTAAGTGTGGTCATATCTAACAAATTTGGTTCTTTCACAACAACTTTTTCCACTTTAGCATCTGTATCCATTGCTTCGGTTTCACTGGTATTTCCTTTAGACGTTTCAACTGCATCTTTGGCAATTTTCTTCGGAGAACTTTTATCAAGATCCTCTTTTTCATCTTTCTCGTCTTTATCTTTTTCCTTTTCATTGTCGACGTTTTTTTGCGAATCTTTATTTTCTTTGTCTTTTTCACAACTCTTGGAGGAATCCTTATTTTCTTTATCTTTTTCACTACTCTTTGATGAATCTTTGTGTTCTTTTTCTTTGTCACTACTTTTTGATGATTCTTTGTGGTCCTTGTCCTTATCTTTATCGCCGCTCTTTGAAGAATCTTTGTGTTCTTTATCTTTGTCGCTGTTCTTTGATGATTCTTTGTGTTCTTTATCTTTGTCGCCACTTTTTGATGACTCTTTGTGATCCTTTTCTTTTGAAGTAGCGCGACGTTCTTTCGACTTTGAAGATCGTGACGTTGTTTCACGCAAATCTGTGCGAATTTTCAACAACTCTTCATTGCTGATTGTGCTCGTTAATGAATGTTGATTGATCAAATCCTGAAAGCTAATAACAAAAAGGATTTTTTAATAAGTACTTTTTGATGCAAAGAAATTTTGTTATATTTAAAAATTATTTAAATATTTTTTAGCGATTTTATTTTAAAGAGTATGTTAAACTTAAGTTAAAAATAAAGTTCAATAAATTATTTTATGCAAGTGTTTTTATTTATAAGAGAAGTTATAAGGAGTACAAACTTACTTATCAAAATGTCCGCTATAACCTTGCGTTGGAATGGCCAGAAGACGATCGTAGATTTGAACAATGCGCTGATAACGCTTATTATCATTCTCCCACTTAATATATGCATCCCAGAGTTTATCAGAACGAAATTCTAAGCCGCATGCATTGATCGCTCGTTCAAATTGTGCCCTTATAAAGTCCTCATTATCGTTGGTATTGTTGTTCTTTACGTGCGCCAAATAGTGAATCCATAAATCGACTGATAACGGAATTGCTTCGAGGCCACGTTCGAAAACCTACACAAACACACATAAGCGCAGGTTTTTTGTATTTGAAATTTGATTGTTGTATATGTATCATTCGTGGTTTGAGAAATAAAAGAAGAAAAGAAATTTGTGCAAAAAAATTTTAGTTGACTAAATGAAATTCACAGATACTTAGCTGTTTCTTTTTTGTTTGGTTTTGGTTTTGATTTTTGCATGTGTTTCAAAATCATAGCAAAATCCCAACATGACTTTTAAGGATAAAAGAGTGAATGGAGGGGGTCTAGTGGCAGGTCAAGATTATCGCAAGAAGTTCAGTTGACTGAACAGAAACATAAATGCGTCGAAATTTATAGAAAACAGAGATAGAAAAGTGTGATCACTTGATACAAATAAAGGAAGTACATTCTGAAATTGTTATATTGCAATGGCGTCCAAGAAGCTCTTGGCTTAAATTATTGGATGAGATTTACAAAACTTTTACCTCATTGCAAGCTGTAAAAAGGGGTCAAAAATAATCGTAAGACAAATTTAACTAATACCCCTGGGATTCAAAACATGGTGACCTTCGACTGGTTATCCATTTCGCATACAGAAATATTAAAGAAGCAGTATCAAGGATGGTAATCGTTACGAAAACTAACCCAAGGGCATTATTATCTTTGGTTTGGTTAATCAAGTACCCGCTAATTTTATACGGTTGATATGCAAGATGACATTTGGAAAGCAAATAAAAATGATTTTTATTAATTACTAATCAATGTTTATTGACAGTTTTCTTGTAATGCAGAACAAAAGATTCAACCCAATTTGTACGCTGTTAAACAGAAAAGATATTTTGGAGAGACTCTCTCGCACTATTATTTATTTAATAGTCCTTTTTAAAAATACAGCTTACAAATTTTTGTTAATCACGTTGTTTAACCACGTCTAATTTCAATAGCAATAGAATAATACATAAGTGTCTCCATATGATCCATAAAAATTGTTTTTATAACATTTCCCAATTTTAATACCATGTCATAAATGTCTCAAATTTTGTTGTTAGGTTGGGCGCAAACACAAAGCTAGAAAAGTCAATGTATGTTCTTTTTAAGTTTGGAGATCCGTTCATGGTGGCTGTCGTCGAACGTGATAACGTGCGTGGAACGTTCGATGTTAATTTTACGAACCTCGACATATAATATTGAAAATTAATTTTTTTGATCGGTCGTGGAAGTTCTCTATCTGCAGACTATGGCAAGTAAATAAAGGAGTCGAAGGATAAATAAGTACTATGTAAAACTTCTTGAGTACATGAAGATTAGCCGATCAATTAGTAGGTCTAGTTCTCGATCATTTGTGTGGACACATTTAATTACTCGCACAACACAATTCATCATAAGAAGCTCGGTAAAAGTGCTTTTAAGGTTGGAGTGCTTTTAAGGAGTTCTTATCAGACCCAGAAAATGTTTTCAATTGAAAATAATTTTTCTGATCTTCCATGGCGGACTTCTTCTCTGCCTTTTCCTCTGCAGACAATAGCAAACGTGAAAGCATAAATAAATGCCATGTAAAGCTATTTGAGAACATAAACATTAACCGTTCAACAAGTAGGTCCAGTTTCGATCATTTGTGCACACACATTTAATAAACACGCAGAACAAAATTTATATCTTTTTCGAAGTTTTGATTGAGATCTCATTCCTACATTTTGGTGCCTGAGAATTGAAGACGAAAACTTTTGGGAGCTGCAACTGCTCAGAGGTTTCATGACTGAGAACACGAAATGGTATTAATCCTTATTCGGGGAGTTTCGCGTGGACTATTATTATTGTCCATAAACAATATATATTACAATTCGGCAATTATTCGCTTAAATTTTCGTTGTACATATTTTTTTTTAGCTTGATAGAATTACTTTTGGAAAAAATATTTCTTCTTTTCGTCACCCTAAAGATGTAAAATCGAAAAATACTGAGCAGGCTCCTATGAAGAGCCAAATCTACTACCATTTAAGAAAATTTAATTGCATCACTTTTATTATCCGCCAACAGGTGTATATGTTTCGGGCATTTTTAGATTTTACTCATTTTCCCCAAAATAGTTCGATATTTTGAAAGAGTCACAAAAGAAACAAAAAGTTTAAATAAGCAAGGAATGTAAGACTTACATTGATTTACCGACTTTGTTTTAAATACAGCTGTAGAAATTCTAGCTGCGCCTTTGTAACTCTTGCACAGATGAAACAAAAAACTTTCGAATACGTGTTTTCATTTAAGCTAGTTGGTGAGAGTTTTTTAGAAAGTACTTGCTATAGTATCATGTAAGCAAATTATGATAGTTGAACGATAACTAATGCAAATAGAGGCTAGCATTTAGACACTTTATGCGTCATGTTATCTACTAGACATTTGTTGTTGCTTCGTGAGATAAGGAATGAACATTTTTTTTTAGTTCTTATAACAACTTTATAGTCATCATTATTGATTAATTAGATTGTGACTAGAGCAACTTACACAAACATTTCAGAGTTTCAATTCTAACAAGTAACAAGTAGTTTTTTGTCACTCATTCGACACTTGACAAACGCATCACATTTATTACAATTTTTATGAAGCCATTTGTCTTTCGAAAGCTATCTTGCATATTTTTTACTTATTTAACCAACTCAATGTAGAGATAAAGGGTAGGATAATGTGAGCGGTTAAGCAAAATTAATAAAAGAAGACAGAAATAACTCGATTTATATCAATATTTTTTCCGGTTCCGAACGGCTCAAATAAGTCAGAAGGACGCGTTTTATAAAAACTTAATTTATTAGCCAACTCTGAATGGCTTAGACTGTTTTGTTTCTATTTTGATTGAATTTAATAAATTGGCTTCAATGTCCAAAAAGGGGCAAAAACAACTGCCGCTGCTGATATATGTTTTTTGGTAAAACACACGCCGGCTATAGCACACATACAACATAAGATGTATGAGTAGACAAAGCTGCTGCGGGGAAAAGCTTATGATTAAATATAAAAATTATTATATTATACAATTCTTAACTTTAACTAAAATTAACACTATGCTTTAAGAAAAATACTTAATAATTCATTATATTCCATTTAAATACCATTTGTACTTACGCCTGCGTTGAGTATTGTATAAATGTTTGTCTGCAATTTTGTAAAACATATAGCGAAAAATTTCAAAACTGTGAATTTAAATTGAAAAGTAAATGAAACTAACTGTGTTAGGAATACCGACTGAGCCACAATGACATGTTTTCTACATTCGTATCGATTATGAATTAAAAGACATTAAAAAAAAAAAATGTACGTAGATTTGAAGTAGAAAATCAAGAAATTTAAACAAAAATTAACTATTACATGGTCGACATAATGCAACTATTTCGTTTGCTAATGTTTTTGGTTTATAACCTTTAATTTTGGTTTGAATTCATTGATGAAAGCCTCTTCTATATAACTCTTTTACAGCAATAGCATTTTGTCGCAAAACTTTAACTACTGACCAATATCCTAGTTTGTATTAAGTTGTTAAAACTTCTCAATAAGAGCAAATATGCGAATCTCAGTGCATCGTTGTATTTAAACCTCATTTCACATACAGCAACTCAGGCCCTTATTAGGAAGCAGCTCCACTCCATCCCACGTGCTTGCAATTTAACGACGAAACGCTGTCACTAAACATAGTAACATAGTTTAGATTGTTTTTTTTTTATACATAATCTAGCTAACTACAGCAACGTAATTTCTTGTTTTAAATACGTTTCGAGCTTTTTCTTTTTGAAATGCAATTTTATTTAAATTATTATCGTATATTTTATAATAAATTAATAAAATACAAAATATTGCAAATGTATTTGATTTAATTTGATTCAAACTTACCGTGTTGCAATTGGCTTTGATGCCTTTGCGCTTTTCATAGTCAGCATATTTGCGCCAATAACCATAGCAATAGGGATAATGCGATAGAAAAGCATCGTAGGCTTCACGAGCAGCCTCTGCATCAGACTAAAATTATATAAGTTGGTAGGATATTATATAATTTGTTCTATATTAAATTGACATAGAGTAAGAAAAACTCCAAAAATATAAGCACCTCATTGTCCACATATTGTAGCAAATATGTCCAACCTGTGAAATCGGCTGGGTCTTCTCTGACTGAACGCCAATACTTATCTAAGTCAGGCAGTTTTTTCTTCTCTTTCTCTTTCTCCTTATCTTTATCTTTTTCTTTTTCTCTCTCTTTTTCCTTTTCTTTTTCCTTTTCTTTGTCCTTTTCTTTTTCCTTCTCTTTCTCTTTATCTTTCTCCTTCTCTTTTTCCTTCTCTTTAGAGTCTTTTTTCTTTTCCTTAGATTCGGTAGAATTTTCTAAAATATAAAGAGGAAAATATATGTTATCAGAATAACGTGCATAAAAAGTTAGCTCCGCCATTGTTTATTATTAATCTGATGAAATCTGATGGATTCATCATTCCGCATTGGTCAAACGGATTTTTTCTAATGGTCGGATTTTTATAATGCGAGGTTGGCTCTGCCATTAAGTTTTCTTAAGAAATTCAAAAGTTATGATTAAGATCTGCTGCTATGTGCATATGAGATTTAAATAATAGCATAATTTTCAATGAGATTTTTATATTTTTTTACTGCAAATTACAACACAACATGAGCTCATCACATCATATATTTTAAAAAAATGCGCATAAAAAAAAATCATAAAATACATTTTTTCAATGCGGTACTTGAGCACAAAGTAGACATTTTTTTAATAATTTATAAAAAATTCCGGAGTTAACTTTTACTTTATACATACCTTCGACATCAATTTTGGCCTTCTTTACGACGGGTGGTGTTGCGTCATTGCTCTCGCCGGTAGGACTCATTGGATTATACTGAGCATTCATATCTGCTTTGACTTCATCAGCTTCTTTATTTTCTTTATTTTCGCCCTCATTCTTATGTTCATCGCTCTTGATGTCATCAGCATCAGCTTTTCTCTTTTGTCTTCCGATACCGTCTGAGGCTTTTACTGATGAAGATGGTGATTTCTTGTCAGTAGTAGTAGTTGATGGAAGTTCATCTTCAGATATAACTTCAGCATCTGGTGGTAGTTCAGCGCGTTGAGGCGCAGGCAATTCGTCATCTGATACTTCTTCGGCATCATTTATTTCCGGCTTCGTTGGCATTGGCAGCTCATCCTCAGACACCATTTCCGTGTTGACTATTGTAGCATTACTTGGATCACCATCGGGTATTTCTTCAGCTACTGCGGGTTCGGAAAGCGAATCATCGGATTCCATTAGTTCAACACTTGCATTGATAGGTTCAACGGTCCGCTCTTCAAAATCATCCTTCTTATTGTCCTGTTCTTCACCACCAACAGAAGGTAAACTATTGGCATTATCGCCAGCCAATGAGGCTAATAGAGAGCTCTCAACTGTACCATCTGCTGCAGCTTCATCATTGTTATCCTCCCCAACTTCCTCATTTTGTAAATCCTCCGAGGTTTCTGATTGCACAACATTGCCAAAAGGAAATGAAGAACTTTTTTCATCAATTGCTGCAGTTGAGGAATTTGCGGGTGTTTCATTGATCGTCTGTTCCGGTTCATCCTCGAGTATAGTAAACATTTCTATATCTTCACATTGTTGCTCTTCTTCAACAGGCTCCTCTTCATAAATGATGCAATCATCATCATCATCCTCATCATCTTGCTTATGATCTTCTTCTATGAAATCATCAACATCGGCAAAATCGTTATCCGGAATTTCAATAACTTCCGGATCAGTGGTGAATGCGCCACCATCGCCATCGCCATCGTCCTCATCACCTTCATTGTCGATTATAGTGCCTTGAGCGGCTTCGGCAAGCATTTCTTTAATAACATCCGATTGTTGTGATAGGGTAGATGTGGTCTCTGGTTCCTCAGTGAGTTCTGGTTTTTCTTCTACTTCAGGTTCTGGTACAGTTAACTGCGAATAATTTAAAAGTCATATATATATATGTTATCCATTTTTAACTTTTGCAATAAACATTAAAAAATACTTTCATATCGCATGGTAATAAAAATTAAAATTCGCGACTGTAACAGAATGAAAAACACGATAAGATAAAACAGTCTATTTGACCATAAAATCACAATTAGTGACGAATAAATGGTTTGTCAAAAATTTTTTCGATACCCACCCAATTTGTTTTTTATACCATATTTTCAGATGGCCCTTGCAAAAAATCATATTCCTTTCGGAATCATTTGCGACTGGAACAACGCCTCAGTCGCAATTTTGATATGCAATTGATTTCATCATAAAAAGTATCTTTTTTTATTAAAACTTTATCAAGCAAAGATCAAGGCTCATTGCGAGCAAACACACCAAACTTTTATATTTGAAGCATTGCTTTAAGGTTATGTTTTTCGCTTTTCAACCCTGTTCATTTTTTACTCACCAGTTCCTGTGTTAGTTTTTTCTGTGTACGTCTGGTAGTCCTTATCGGTGATGGTGTAGGCTGTGTTCCTGAGACTCGTCTTCCTGATCGAGTTCGGCGGCCTAGAAAATAAATAAAATTTCGTAAAAAACAAGTTTTTATTAGGCGTTCCTCGCTTCAAGAGGTTTTGTGGAAAACTGGCGGCACCAATTAAAAGCTAATTTATATCTTTTCCGAGCAGAAAAAACCACTGGGTTAAAGCTTATCGTCTTAATATTTAATTGTTTAACTAAAAGTAATGGTTTTCGCCAGCTTAATTAGTATTTTATTGCCAAACTTACCTGCAATATTTTCTGCTTCGTTAGGGGACGCCATTTTTACGCAATATGAAAAATGATATAATTTTTTAATACTATATCGATTGTAATAGATTGAAAACAAGGCCTATTCACAATTAACTCTCTTTTATACGATGGGTGATTACAACGCACAACAATCCAATGGAAATTTTAAGACACATACAGTCTTATTTATTAGATTTCGTTAAACAACCTTTAAGCAGTTCTTTAGTTAAACATCGTCTAAGGTGCTACGCAACCTTGCTTAAATTGTTATTTATAAACGATTTATATTCATTGTGTAACTAAGCAAGTGTTAAGCTAGGTCTACACGATACAACGGTTGTACCAATATCGGTTGCTATTTGACGGTTGTGTGCGATTATTGTATCGTTTGGCTGCAAGCGTGCGACGAGTTTGTTGCAATATTGCACGGTCGAATGGTAGAATTAGCCAACTGCTGTACGATGAGCGATTGTACAGCCGTTGTATCGTGTAGACCTAGCTTTATGTCAAAAATATACAAACTCTACTACAATAATCTTTTACATTCAAAGGAAATGCAACCGAAGTTGCAATTATCGGTTGCATTAAGTGAAAATGCAACCGAAAATTAGTAATTTTGACTGATCGTTTCCATTCTAGGTCAGCTGATTGCTGAACATTTTAGGTTAGACTTACGCAGTCTTTAAACGCAAATTTTGGCGTTTAAGTTACGCAGTTCTTAAACAACTATTAAAAATGTTTATAAATCACGTTTTCATGTAAAACAAGTGCTAAAATGTGTTTATAAGTAACACTGATACTGTTTACGTGCAGAGTTAACTCGAAGTTAACCCTGCACGGAAACGAGAATAGAGTTGAGTTTCGTTAAACCCAAGAAAACTTCACTAAACTTGTTTGATTTGGCTGAGTTATATCTGTCAAATCACATTATTGCATTAATTATTCAAAAAATGGCGTCTGCAAAAGTTTTTTGGAGTCAAATATCAATTAAATTTGACAAGTTTAACTCCACTCGACGTTTTGCATGTTAACAGCATTGAGTTCGAGTCGCCATATTTTGAACTCAACGAAAACTCTAGTCCCGAGTTCAAAAATAGCAATGGGGGGAAATTGTAAAATATGTATTTCATAGCTGAAGCAAAATACTTTGTGCACTTAAGTAATTCTGAGTTGTATACCAGCAAACACACGTGCTAGTAATCAGTTGGTAGAAAAAATTTGACCCAGAAGACAAGTACTGGTTAAAGAATTTGTAATTTAATTTATGCAGTCGGAAATCTTTCATTAGGGTGCGTAACTTTTAACAGGCTTTACACAACAAAACGTTAGTCATAACGATTTTTCTGTTTTACACAATGTTTAAAGGCTGTTAAAATTTGCGTTTAAAGGCTGCGTAAGCTCAACTGAAAATTTTCAGCAGACAGCTGACCAAAAACTCAATATTTACTAAGCAATCTATCAAAATAGTTTATTTTCGGTTGCAGTTTATTTAAATTTAAAAGATTATTGTTATTTCGGTTGGATTTTCTCAAGATGTATTTTCGAATTAATGTAGCAGGATTTGCATATTTTTTACATAACACTTGCTTGCCTTCTGTATAGGCTGTGTAAGGCCTTAAACTGTGAGTATCTAAACAAGCGTTATACGGAGAAAATGAACGTTTAAATTACGCAGCTCTTAAGCAACGTTGCGTAATAGAGTGTAATCACGGCACTTTGAATTAAGTAATACGGCCTATGTATAACGAATGCAAATTACCACGTTCTTACAAATCAATCGTAATTTGAATTGACAGTTGGGCTTTGTGCATCTTATTTTACATTTTGTTGAAGTTGAAATATGTTGTGATCTCAACTCAAAAATAGAGAAAAAAAAATTTTAATTAAATGTAAAATATAAAACAGTTATTAGAAAATGTATCTTATTTCCTCGTTTTGTCTATCATACTATGTTCACACACAGGCCAAAAAGCCGCTTTTCAGCTGAAAAACCTCTTTTCAAAAAAAGGTGGCCACAATTGAAAAGCAGCTTTTCATTTGATACACAGTAGTCATATGTTTGTTATTATTGCGTTTTGTTTCATTGTTCTCAGAAAATAAGATGCTCCTATTGGCTTCAAGTATACACATGTAAAAAAAAAACAGACAGACGAAATGTCAAATATCAGTGACAACCTGAATTTTAGTAATAAATTTTACCTTTACTCCAAAAAACAGACTTCAAATCAGAGTTGTTTTCTATCTTTTCAGAGTTTTTAGCTGAAAAGCACTCAAAAAGATGGTTTTCATTTGACAGTTTTTCTATGGCGAAAAACTTAATATCATGTAGTTTTTCAGCTGAAAAGCCATTATTGTCTGAAAAGCGGCTTTTCGGCCTTAGTGTGAACATAGTATTAGTGCTGTTTTCGATTAAATTTCGATAATTGAGGGTTATCGATATATTCCTATATTTATATTGATATTGATCTAGTACAAACTCTTATTTAAAGTTTGTCTTATGCAGTTTTCATTGACTTTTAACATGCAATAAATTTACATGATAAAAACATGACCATGAAGCCTTGAAAATTGTAGTAAATCTATTTCCATCAAAAAAAACACTAATCACCTTAATGGGCTTAACCACATATATATATAATCTCATTAATAACCTATTTCTTAATCTTATATGTTATTATATATCCGTATTTGTGAATTTCAAAGCATATATTAGGTTAGAAGTAGGCTTTTTATGAAATATTAGTAAAGAATTTAAATAAATTTTTATTGACGTTTTGAATAATCTCAAAAATACATATGGAATTTGAAAATTATTAATCAAATAAAAGTTATTTTAGAGAATTGTAAATCTTTTGCTTAACACAAGCTTTAATTAAATAATGCCTCAATGTCAGGTTAGTCTAGCTCTTAACCAGGAGATAGCTTACCATACGATAACTATGTTCCTCCTCTCACACTCTCAATGGCTAAGGTCAAACGGTGCTCGTTTGCACGTTTGCAATTTGCACGTTGGTAGGTCATACGACAGAAATATGCACGCCGAGCTAGTTTTGATATTTCATTGATTTCCATTACTTTTTCTCCGACACTTTATTCCAACAAGGGTTTCCTTCAATTATTTTCTTCATACTATTATAGTACAATAGTAGCACTTTTCTTCAAAAAATGTACTTTTTAGCTACTTAAACGCCCAAATCTTTAAGTTGACCACCCAGCAACACTGTTTGCACGATGCTCGCTGCCATGTACACCGAGCAAAAATGAACATATTTTGCTCGGTCTACAAAGTGTTCATCCTCTCACAATCTCACTGATTTTGACAGTTTTGCATTGGAAACAGCAACAAAATCATTTGCACGCCGTGCAAACGAACACCGTCTGCAAGGCATATTTAACAAGGTTCATTCGTGTCGGAGAGGTGGGTACAGCAGTTGTCAAACACAAGAAGAATATAAAAAAGATACAGTAGTTTCGACTATGTCGTAACACAAGACGTAGAATTATTCAATTCGCTTTTGATGACATCTTTTTTAAAAATATTTATTCCATACACCTGAGGATATGACCTTTAAGAGAGTGCCGGAGAGGGTTAATATGTATCACCAACCCCCATTACTTTTGCAAAAGGAACATTTTTGCCTTTGACACCTATTCCCTCCGACCACTCCTTAGGGGCGCTCCCATACAAATTTTATGCTTTTGTCGATAAAACCGGAAACTGTCCATAAATAGGTAGAAAACTTAAACAAGCAAACAAAATTTGTTCAATGCTATCAAGTTCAACAACCCATGTGTCAAAATTTCACTGTCGATAATATGCCCGGATATTTAATTGGCTGCGTTTGACATTTCAATAACAGATTCTGTTAAAAAAGCATGCCCCTCAAAATTACTCAGTATTACTGGGCTAAACGAGTCTGTTAAAAACAACATGCCCCCAAAAGTATGCTTTTTTTTAATTATAAGATTTATGTCTTCACGCTAGATGGCGCTGTCTTCGCCGTCGAAAAAACCGGAAGCCGTCGATAAATAGGTAGCAAGTTTAAGCAAACAAAAACATCAAATGTTGGCTATATATTTTATGTAATTGTGTAAAATTGATATAAGTTAGACAGTTCTAACATGAATTTTTGTCGCATTGAGGATCAAGCAGACCAACAAGTGCTAAGATCAACATTGTACGATTAGTACTTTAGGCCCACCAAAGGCTCAAAAAGTAATGTAAATACCGACACCTGATCACTATCAACCACCCTACTTACCTCCGAGAACGACGTATTCTACGTCAAAAGAAAAAAAGAAACAGCGAATAGAAAACTGTGCTTTTATTCGTAAACAGACGATTTTGACAGATACTGTACCCACCACAAGAGAGAATTTCAACAACTAACACTACCTTGTTGAATATACCTTGACCGTCTGATCTCAGCCAATGGTTTTTGACAGTTTCACGTTGAAATCCCCAACTCACACGGTGATTGGCAATCAAACAATCTAATCGTTTTGTTGTTGCTTTCAATGTGAAAGCTCTATCAAAAGCTCTAAGAGCCGGAGCGGATGAACACAGATTGCAGCAATCTAAATTTGTTCATTTTGAGATTGCTGTCCATGTCGGCAATCAGCAATCTGAATAGTGTTGCTAGGTTATGGCCAACTCACACGGGATTGCTTGATTGGCAATCGATGAACTTTTCTTACTCGCTTTCACATTCTGATTGTTGGTAGCTCACACGACACGCCAATCATAATTTTACATTTCTTTGAATTTTTTTTTGCGTAACCTAGCAACACTATTCAGATTGCTGATTGCCGACATGTACAGCAATCTCCACATGAACAAATTTAGATTGCTGCAATCTGTGTTCATCCGCTCTGGGTCTCAGAGATTTTGACAGTTTCACATTGAAAGCAACAACAAAACGACTAGATTGTTTGATTGGCAATCACCGTGTGAGTTGGGGATTACGAAATAAAATGTTCAAAGAAATGCAAAATTATGATTGGCGTGTCGTGTGAGCTACCAACAATCAGCATGTGAAAGAGAGTAAGAAAAGTTCATTGATTGCCAATCAAGAAATCCCGTGTGAGTTGGTCAAAAGCAAAAATCGATTGCACGCCGGGTAAACGGACACCGTGTAATATGGGCCCAAGCGATTTGACAATTTTCCGCAGTTTGTCTCTTTTTTCTAACTTTCTCAACATTTTTTGACAACCGCAGGGGAATTCGTAAACGCCATAGAAATAAAATATAAGGAAGTGGTGTTCTACTCACACATTCTATGCTTGTGTTGAAGAATTTTTCAAGCGAGATAGAGCATGATTTTTTGACATAAGCTCTTGCACATCAAAACAAAGAAAATGAGTGGTGAAAAAACATTAAAATATTAAATAATTAGCGATTGTCATCGCTATAAATTGTTTTAAAACGAACATAAATAAAATAAAAAATTAAATAAGCATGCGTTGTGCCGTGAAAAGTTGTGAAAGTTCACAAAAAACACATAATAAGGAGGTTTAGTTTCACAGGTAATCTCGCTTTATAGCTTGTTGGTTTCCCGCCATTTGTGTGCATGAGTCATGTGCAAGAGCTTCTGTCAAAACAAAAGTTCAGCTTCATGAGCGCATTTATTCCTTAGGGTGGCAAACATTAGGGCCCTAATTTTTTTTTGATTGAAGATAAGTTTTAATCAGGGACCGTAACTGTTATAAATTTCTTTCAATAAATAATGGTTATTTTTACCGATTTTTTTGTTTTGTTTTTTTTTTTATTATTTACTTTTATTTATTCGGTCAAAATTACCAGTTAAAATATGTTTATTTTTCGGTTAAAAATAGAAGTTAATATATGACTTATTTTTTCGGTCAAAAATTTATATATGACAGTGATATCCTATATTAAATACTAGGTTACCCGGTACACAATTTTTGCACCCGAAAATATGCTAATGAGCCGAACGACTAGTCGAACCATATGTGCCATATTTCACGGGACGTGCCGTATTTTGCAAGATTTTTTTAAGTGTCCTGCCGGGAAAAAATTTTTCCCGTATTTTTGGCATTTTTTGTAAAATACCTATGATTTCAAATACAATAAAAATTAAATAATAAAAATACGTCTGAACACCAAAAAGTTTTCGCCTTTATTTACGATGTAACCTAATTCGGCCCTGTTGGAATGTCTATGTATTTGCATTAACTTCATTGTATTTGTAAAATACTTCATTTCTGTTAAACTTCACCGCTTCCTTATCTCTTAGTTCTTTGGTAAACGCCATGTTCACCTAGTTAATTACAGCATGATCAAAATCAATGCAAATATTTTGCGTTTCTTTTTGTTGCTGTTCGTTGTTCGGATTTGTTTTTTTGTTTTACCCATGGTTGAATTAATAAGGTTGTCTAGGGGGTTTCGGACAATACTACATGTCGGATAGACAAATTAACGGCATTTGCTTGACGAGCTTTCAGATATACTACATGTTGGACATGGTGTCATTAACAAGGTGAACGTGACGTTTACTAATTTTCCTATGGTTGTCAAAAAATTTTAAGAAAGTAAGAAAAAAAAAGAGACAAACTGCGGAAAAGTGTCAAATCGCTTGCATTCAATAATAAATTGTAATAGATTGCTTTGCAACTTTTGCTTAGAATTTACCATCAGCTGTTTTTGACAACGGTGGGTAAAATTTTTTGAGAGATGCTAAAAATTCGCGATCACCTTCTTAATTACACCATGCATGTTGCATAGACCATGGTGTAATTAACAAGGTGATCGTGAATTTTTAGCTTATCTCAAAAAAAATTTTACCCTTCCTTGTCAAAAACAGCTGTTCGTAAATTCCAAGAAAAAGTTGCAAACAATCTATTACAATTTTTTATTGAGTGCAAGCGATTTGATACTTTTCCACAGCTTGTCTCTTTTTTTGTTACTTTCTCAACATTTTCGACAACCGTAGGGAAATTAGTAAACGTCACGATCACCTTGTTAATTACACCATGGGATAAACGTCATTATTTTACAGCACTCAAAGAGAACATTGCATAACAATTGCAGCACAATTACATGCTGCTCTTATTATTGATGAAGTATTGGAGAAAGACGAAGAGATGGAAAAACTAAGAAAAGAAAAAAAGGGAGCTCCTTACTTGGTTAAGGAGTAAAGAAAAAAAAGGCTAATTGTGTATATAAAAATGAATCTTGGTTTGTTCGGATGCTTAAAACTTGAAAACAAGTGAACCAAATTGGATACTTTCTTCTGTGGGTTTTTTTGTAATTGCTACGCGAAGGTTTTGGAAAAAATTTATGGAACATTAGACAAGGAGGCGTGGCACCTCCCATACAATCCAAATCTACGATAGCGAATAGCTTTGAAATTATAGGTCGCATAGCACCGGAATTCGGTGTTCTACCTCAATTTACAAGTGCCGTTCCACAGGTAAAATTTTACGGGCGTTGGACGTGGGGCGTGGCACTTCTTCAGCAGACCAAATTTTCGGTATAGCTTTCAAGCTATAAGTCACACATTAATGAAACTCGGTTAGAAAGTACTATTTAGTCGTGTCTTTCCTGTCGAAAGGTCAAAGGGGTGTGGTACAGCCCATACAATTAAAATTTATGATATCGAATGGCTTTGGAACTAAGCGCCGTATAATAATGAAATTCAGTATGGAATTACTATTGGGTGATATCCTTCTACTAGAAAACGGAGACGTCATTGAATAAGATGGAGTGGCACCTCCTATGCAACCCAAAATTTGCGATATCGAATAACTTTGGAATTATAGGTAGCATAGCCTCGAAATTTGGTTATCAATTTACACGAGTCGATCCACTTAGAGATAGAGATAAAGATAGAGTTAGAGAAAGAGTTTGAGATAGAGATAGAGATAGAGATAGAGATAGAGATAGTGATAGAGATAGAGATAGAGATAGAGATAGAGATAGAGATAGAGATAGAGATAGAGATAGAGAGAGAGATAGAGATAGAGATAGAGATAGAGATAGAGATAGAGATAGAGATAGAGATAGAGATAGAGATAGAGATAGAGATAGAGATAGAGATAGAAATAGAGATAGAGATAGAGATAGAGATAGAGATAGAGATAGAGATAGAGATAGAGATAGAGATAGAGATAGAGATAGAGATAGAGATAGAGATAGAGATAGAGATAGAGATAGAGATAGACATAGAGATAGAGATAGAGATAGAGATAGAGATAGAGTCGTATATAGAGATAGAGATAGAGATGGAGATAGAGTCGTATATAGAGATAGAGATAGAGATAGATATAGAGATAGAGATAGAGATAGAGATAGAGATAGAGATAGAGATAGAGATAGAGATAGGGATAGAGATAGAGATAGAGATAGAGATAGAGATAGAGATAGAGATAGAGATAGAGATAGAGATAGAGATAGAGATAGAGATAGAGATAGAGATAGAGATAGAGATAGAGATAGAGATAGAGATAGAGATAGAGATAAAGATAGAGATAGAGATAGAGATAGAGATAGAGATAGATATAGAGATAGAGATAGAGTCGTATATAGAGATAGAGATAGATATAGAGATAGAGATAGAGATAGAAATAGAGATAGAGATAGAGATAGAGATAGAGATAGAGATAGAGATAGAGATAGAGATAGAGATAGAGATAGAGATAGAGTCGTATATAGAGATAGAGATAGATATAGAGATAGAGATAGAGATAGAGATAGAAATAGATATAGAGATAGAGATAGAGATAGAGATAGAGATAGAGATAGAGATAGAGATAGAGATAGAGATAGAGATAGAGATAGAGATAGAGATAGAGATAGAGATAGAGATAGAGATAGAGATAGAGATAGAGATAGATATAGAGATAGAGATAGAGTCGTATATAGAGATAGAGATAGATATAGAGATAGAGATAGAGATAGAGATAGAGATAGAAATAGAGATAGAGATAGAGATAGAGATAGAGATAGAGATAGAGATAGAGATAGAGATAGAGATAGAGATAGAGATAGAGATAGAGATAGATATAGAGATAGAGATAGAGTCGTATATAGAGATAGAGATAGATATAGAGATAGAGATAGATATAGAGATAGAGATAGAAATAGAGATAGAGATAGAGATAGAGATAGAGATAGAGATAGAGATAGAGATAGAGATAGAGATAGAGATAGAGATAGAGATAGAGATAGACATAGAGATAGAGATAGAGATAGAGATAGAGATAGAGATAGAGATAGAGATAGAGATAGAGATAGAGATAGAGATAGACATAGAGATAGACATAGAGATAGAGATAGAGATAGAGATAGAGATAGAGATAGAGATAGGGATAGAGATAGAGATAGAGATAGAGATAGAGATAGAGATAGAGATAGAGATGGAGATAGAGATAGAGATAGAGATAGAGATAGAGATAGAGATAGAAATAGAGATAGAGATAGAGATAGAGATAGAGATAGAGATAGAGATAGAGATAGAGATAGAGATAGAGATAGAGATAGAGATAGAGATAGAGATAGAGATAGAGATAGAGATAGAGATAGAGATAGAGATAGAGATAGAGATAGAGATAGAGATAGAGATAGAGATAGAGATAGAGATAGAGATAGAGATAGAGATAGAGATAGAGATAGAGATAGAGACAGAGTCGTATATAGAGATAGAGATAGAGATAGAGATAGAGATAGAGATGGAGATAGAGATAGAGATAGAGATAGAGATAGAGATAGAGATAGAGATAGAGATGGAGATAGAGATAGAGATAGAGATAGAGATAGAGATAGAGATAGAGATAGAGATAGAGATAGAGATAGAGATAGAGATAGAGATAGAGATAGAGATAGAGATAGAGATAGAGATAGAGATAGAGATAGAGATAGAGATAGAGATAGAGATAGAGAAAGAAATAGAAATAGAGATAGAGATAGAGATAGAGATAGAGACAGAGATAGAGATAGAGATAGAGATAGAGATAGAGATAGAGATAGAGATAGAGATAGAGATAGAGATAGAGATAGAGATAGAGATAGAGATAGAGATAGAGATAGAGATAGAGATAGAGATAGAGATAGAGATAGAGATAGAGATAGAGATAGAGATAGAGATAGAGATAGAGATAGAGATAGAGATAGAAATAGATGTAGAGTCAGAGATAGAGATAGAGATAGAGATTGAGATTGAGGTTGAGGTTGAGATTTAGATTGAGGTTGAGATTGAGATTGAGACTGAGTTTGAGATTCAGATAGAGATAGAAATCATTTCCGCTACGACAGCAACGCGTCGGGTACCAGCGTTATTTCCCATATTTTAAATTTACTCATTAAAAAACATCTAATGGGTGGTACTTCGTACCAAACATGTTTGGTTTGCATAAAGACGCATAACGACCTTCCGTTATAAATATCGAAATCGCAATAATGCATGAGTTCTGTGTGTATACAAGTATGTATGTGCTTTTATCAATTAAATTGTAAAATAAATATTTTTAAAAACATTTTTATGGATATTTATGTGAAAATTGACATAATGACAAACATGCTGCGGATGGTGTTGCTGGCTTTTGCCGCACTCATATAATCAATTATTTTTGAAAATAAACCTACCTTCACATAAACTTAAAAGCAAACGAACATTTTTGCAAAAAACAAAACCAAGCCTTTTGCACAGCTGCAAATTTAACTTCTGACATTTGCAGCAACACTGGAATGCAACGTTTGGCCTTTAAATAGATGGTAAATATTTGGTTATTTAAAAATAACAGCAAAAGCAACAACAATAACAACAACAACAACATCAGCAGCGATAACTTCAATAATGAACGAGCATTGCATTTAAAATGGCGAACCACAACGAGCGGAATTTCCGCTTTTTGTGCCGCAGGGAGTCCCAAATTAATGATGGCCGGCCGTGCCAAGATCAACTCACGTTAAAATTAACGCATTCGATTTTACACAGACTGCATCTGACTGCGTGTCGTCTGGCGGTTTTGTTTGCCAGCATGTGCTAGATATTTGTGTGTGTGTGTGTGTGTGTGTGTGTGTGTGTGTCTGTGTATGTTTGATCAGCGTCATCATCATAAACAATCCATATTTTTGTTGTGATAATTATTGTCGTGGCAAAATGGCGTCTGCTGTCAGTGATGAATTTGCAAATAATTGCCGCGTAAAGCATGTGGCAGAAATTTTATTTTATGTACATTGTTAAAATAAACAAAAAACTTTAAATAAAATGAAATTAAATTACACAGAATGTTCTTCAACGCTTACATCTATGTATGCTTGTATGTGTGTATTGCATGCTAGTAGGTCTGGTTGAGTAAGTGCTGATTATCAATTTAAATACCTCAGCTTTTAAATTAATTGCATTTAACAAGTTTTCCATTAAAATGTTTTCCTGTCCAAGCTACTGCAACGCTGCGCTGAACATTTTGTGGATTTTTTGGCTTAAACGCATGAACATATCGCAGAAATTGCATTTGACTGCAATCAGGACTTAACAAACATAACGGAAAAAATAATAAATTTATTTTAAAAACTGTTGCAAGTTATTGCAAATTAAACGTTTGCTTTGCTGTTGAATTCCAAAATAGACGATTTGCTCCGTAACGAATGAAGACGAAAATATTCGCTTAAATGCATTTCAATGTTGTAACCCAAAATGAACAAACGTAAACTTATCGAAACTAAACAAAACGGTTTGACGAGACGTTCTGTTCCGTAACAACCGAACTTTTAGCGTCTCAACTCGTCAACAACAGCTGTGCAGAGAAGTCTTCTTCTTTTTTCAGACGATTGGAGGAACTCGTTTTATTTTGGGTTAAATGTCAAAACAGACGTAACGATTGCAAACATTCGGCAAGTTGCAATCGTCTCGTTTCGTCTATTTTAGTTTGGTATTAGGGCTATAGTCTTAACTCATGTGCATTCGCTTCGAAATTCGATCACAGCGATCGCATTAAGCCACCGACACACAAATTGTTAAGAACAGTTTTAAGGCTAAGGAAATATTTGACAGTGTTTCCAAAAAATAAAGGCTAGCATTTCTAAGGCGGTCCACTCCTTGGCATTTTGAAAATCATTTCCTTCGTAGCCTCGGAATTTCAACAATATGCTCATTTTTTGAGATCTCGTTATAAGCTGTTGTCAAATTTTGTGGAGTTACCATAAATTCATCTGAGTTTTCTAGCAGTAAATTTTCTGATTTTATAATTGCAACAGTTTCGGCAATGTGATGAAAAGACATCCTTCTTGTTTTAAGTTCTGTCTGAAAGCGGTCGACACATTCATTCAGAACTCTTCTGATTTCTTCGGTAAGGGTCAAGCCAGCATCTCGCGAAATTTCACCTGCCATTTTCTTTTTGTTTAGTACTATGCTTTCTATGTTAATGCCCAGATCACAAAATGTTTGTCGTGCCTGCTCTACACTAGAGCCTCGACTTGCGTCGTTAATGCGTTTCAAAAATCGCGACGCAACTCGAAAACGACGCAACTTGAAATGACGTTTTATATACAACATACCTTTTTCAAATATAAGTGAAAGAAAAAATCTCAGCTTATTATGAGTTAAACAACATTAAGTATTTATTAAAATAATTATAAATAACAAAAAAATAATAATTTGAGTAAAAATAAATTTTTAATATAACACGTTTTTAAAATGAACTAAAAAAGATACAGTAGTTTCGACTATGTCGTAACATAAGACGTAGAATTATTCAATTCGCTTTTGATGACATCTTTTTTAAAAATATTTATTCCATACACCTGAGCATATGACCTTTAAGAGAGTGCTGGAGAGGGTTAATATGTATCACCAACCCCCATTACTTTTGCAAAAGGAACATTTTTGCCTTTGACACCTATTCCCTCCGACCATTCCTTTTTTAGGGGGGCTCCCATATAAATTTTATGGTTTTGTCGATAAAACCGGAAACTGTCCATAAATAAGTAGAAAACTTAAACAAGCAAACAAAATTTGTTCAATGTTACCAAGTTCAACAACCCATGTGTCAAAATTGCACTGTCGATAATATGCGCGGAATTGGCTGCGGAATTTTGACATTTCAATAACAGATTCTGTTAAAAAAGCATGCCCCTCAAAATTACTCAGTATTACTGGGCTACGCGATTCTGTTAAAAAGAACATGCTCCCAAAAGTATGCTTTTCTTTAATTATTACATTTATGTCTTCACTCTAGATGGCACTGTCTTTGCCGTCGAAAAAACCTGAAGCCGTCGATAAATAGGTAGTAAGTTTAAGCAAACAAAAACATCGAATGTTGGCTTTATATTTCATGTAATTTTGTAAAATTTATATAAGTTAGAGAGTTCTAACATGAATTTTTGTCCCATTGAGGATCAAGCAGACCAACAAGTGCTAACAGCAACATTGTACGATCGGTACTTTAGGCCCACCAAAGGCTCAAAAAGTGATATAAATATCGACACCTGATCACTATCAACCACCCTACTTACCTCCGAGAATGACGTATTCTACGTCAAAAGTATAAAATAATTTCTGCTAGAGTGGGACTTTTAGATCTCAGAAAAACGTGGGCGCATTAATGTACTGTACATTCAAAATATTGTATCGACGCCAGTGTTGCCATGTGTGCAGATAAAACTTGTTTTGCCAGTTTTTTGAGAGGGTAGAAAGTTTTCAAGTTTTTCCCTAATAAAGTTTTATTTTATTTTACCCAGTTTTTCAAGTTTTTACGATTAAAATGATGCTTTCTATTTTAATTTTATGAATCAAATAGATAAACTAAATTGTATGTTACTACAAAAACTAAGTATCATTTGAAGCTGCTACTACTAAGTTTCACTCCTTTTCAAAAAATTTATTTATGTGGCAGCGCTGTTGCTATTATTGTTGCTGTCATTTCTTTTGTCTCGATTTCCCATAGTCAAGTCTTGGCGGCCAATTTTTGGCATTCTGTATTAAACTTGACGCTTCGGTTTACATACATTCAGAGTCGACGATCAAGTCTTCCGTATTTTCTAGTAAAATATTTTTTATAGGATGTAAATAACTATGATCTCAAAAATTGGTGATGACATTTACAACCATATAAATCTGAAATGTTTATTTAAATAAATTTTCATGTCTTAATAAACTTAGTTTACGAATGCGATTGTTTTTGTTTCGTTAAATTATAAATTAAATTATAAATTTAAATACTTTATTTTGAATACAACAAAAAAATTTTAAAGCACACATTTTAAAAATACATGTTTTAGTCAATTTTTAATATCAAGTTTTTTCACCAAAAAACAGTTTTTTTTTCTGGAAATTAAAGTTTTTTTTAAAAAAATATGGCAACACTGATCGACGCAACTCGAAAACGACGCAACTTGAACCGACGCAACTCGAAGCTATAGTGTATGATCCCGAACAGAACCAAAGCGGCTGTCGGTTGGCGGACCTCTCTCGGAGAAATCCGCTGAGAACACGTCCAGAATAGGAGCGGTTGTCGGTTGTCGGATCAGCGTTGCTTTTCGGTGTTTGAAATGGTACAAATCGAACACACACATACAAAACGAAACGTGAGCTCATGGAATGCAGCACACACACACACAAAACAAAACGTCAGCTTATGGTAAAAACGAAGAAAATAGCACTGAACACAGCCAATTCTTAGCTAAAATATGGCAACACTTACGCTACTCAAAGAGAGATCCGCCAGCCGTCAGAGAAAAAATAGAATTGATTCTATTCTGGCGTTTTCCGTCGCTGATTTCTACGGCCATTTAATTTTACGCGGCTGCATAGATTCTCATGTATTTTGTTGCACAGCGCACACGACAACCGACAGCCGCTTTGGTTCTGTTCGGGCTCTATATTGCTTCGTTCATCCTGCGGAAATTGGACAAGACCATTTCTTTAAATCAAAACTTTTTCAAGAGTCAATAGCGGTATTCACGATCCGGAGTTTTTGGAGTATTTTTATAAAATAAAAAAATAAATAACTGGCCATTTCAGCCCTTGAAAGGACTTTGACCTAGCTTCTTATGATCAATTGTGTTGTGCGTGTTATTAAGTTTGTACACAATTGACCGAGAACCGGACCTACATGCTTAACGCCGACTCCGAACGGCGATGAACGGAAAGTTCTCGTTCTCAAGAAGCTTTACATGGCATTTTGATTACTCTCTGAGGTTTGCCATTGTCTGCAGAGAGGTGGCGGCCGTACAGAAAAATTATTTTAATTCATATAATTTTCTGTCGCTGCTGCTGGGGTTCGAACCTGGGTCTCCAAAGTTCTTTGACATAGCGGCCACGCGCTTTAACCAACTACGCCACGGACGCCACAGTATTTTTTTAAAATAAGTATAAGGAGTATTTTTAGTATATTAAAAACAATTTGCAAACGGATTGTGAGCACTCCTATAGTTTTTCTTGACAAAAATAACTTACAGCGCAAACAAATTCTGCCATATTTTCTTAGAATAAATTAAATTTGCTGTGCTGCCTTGTACACAATGCAGTGCTGCCATAGAACGTCAAGTCAGCTGTTTTTCAAATACACAAATACTATGCAAAATTTACAATGGGGTTCCACCATTGTAAATTTGGTATTTATAGTATTTGGTAAATGTTCACGTTTTGTTTTTGTAAAACTGTAAAATTTACTACAAATATCAAAATTATTAAAAATACAGAATACAAGACCATAAACTCCAGAACTCCAGATGGTGAATTATGCTATTCCTTTTTTCACAGGTAAATTGTGTTGCGTCAGTTTCTTTTTAGACATCAGCCCAGATGAAAAGAAAGCAGAGGAAAGTGAAGTCATTTGTGGAATTTAAAAGGTGCATTGAGCACCAATTGAGTATACAATTTAATTATTTCAACGATTTTATTTCTATCAAAATAAAAAAAATAAATACCCGGATGGTGTCACCTCTAAAATAGTGTCACCAGGGGCTGACCGCCCCCCCCCCGCTCCCCCTAAGAACGTCTCTGCTTGTAGCAAGTCATTAATGTATTTAAAAGGTTGACAGGTGTTCTTTTATTTCTTTTTACAACATCGACCTTGGATAGAATGCATTGAAAGTATTGGCATCTTTTTAAAAAATCGTCGGTTTTAACTTAAGTTTAGCGCCGACCTTCGAAGCTTGCATTTCAAGTTTAGAGAGGAATGAAAATTATCCGGAAAAAGAGTATCCTTTAAAAGTTTTTTACCAAGCATTTTAAAAATTTACAGTTCGTATTGCTCTCTATGAAACTTATATAAATATATGAAATATATGCTGAAATATATGCAAGAAACATTCTGTATTTTAAAAATAATACATTTAAAACAATAAGGCCGAAAACACCATAAAAGATTTGTTAAGAAATTGATATGGATAAAAAGACTTGTTGGGCAATGTAACATAATAATAATGAAACATTATCGTTATACCATGACACCCCAATAAAATCAAGTGGCATTTAAAACTCAAGCATAGCTCAATTTATGTAAAACTTTCATGTTGCATATGCTTAGAGGAATTACTCGGTTTGGACTGAAGAAGGTTAATGGATATGGAATCAAGTAAATTTTGACAGCATATTTGAAAGGAATGCCGCTTTCGACGATGAAGACGAACAAGAAGTAAATCTTGAAAGGCCACAGAAATTCAATGGCATAAAATCATATAAATATTGGAACAGGAAGATTTGTAGGAAGTGGCTTGTAAATGTTGGATGACACAACAATACTTAGGACAACAACAACATAAGCGCTAAGAACCAAATAACTGAGAACAACAACAAAACCATATAAATAAGAGCAACAAAAAACCCAGCTAAATCTTATGAATAAAGAAGAAGAAGAAGAATGTCGTGTAAACGACGACGCATCCTTATCGACGACTCATCCTTCGTCTTTCGCCTTTCACAACGCACTCAATAAACGGATACACTTAAATTTTAGTCCCTGAGGGCGTATCATATGAAAGAAGATAGCATTTGGCGCAATATTGCTTGTATCTGCATATTTATAGAAAGTTCGTCCTTAACGTCTGATTGCCGGGTTATCACTTTGAGTTTTTGTCTGGCTGTGTTTGTGTGTGTTTGTTGTATATATGTGTGTGTGCTTTAAGAAAAGTCGTTTTTTCTTAAACAAACTGCCTTTAAATACTCACATACATACACACACACACAGACCCACACATGCACATCGTCATGCTTGAAAGGCATCAAAGTTCTTTATACCTTGGCGCGCTTTCAACGCCACTCAATGCAAGTAATCCTGCTGATCCTCGGCAGCACTCTTATTATCTATTCCTCTCTCTCTCTTTCTCTTTTTCATTTTCTTCTTTCTTTCTCTCTCGTACTGGTACTTGTCACCAGTATTAATATGAAATGTTATAACCTAAGGTTAAACTTTTTTATCGTTGCGAAATGTATACTCTTTTTTCGTCCTTTTAGCCACTTCGTTTTATTGCTCGTTCTTTTTGGCTTTTTATTCAAAATTCTTTTTGCGGATTTTTGGGAAAGGTCGACTGTCGTCGCTTACTTTGCCTTTGCTTGCCTTATGTGCAAATAAATGGAAAAAATATAATTCTTGAAAGTTTATTGCATGTATTGAGGGATGTTATAAGTGGTTTTACAGGACTCGCTTCATTGCTTCTTGCAATCAATTTGCTGCTAGCATGTTTACTTGCTTCCTGTTCGTGTGGTTGTGTGCATCATGAGAGTGTGTGAATATATATATATAAATTTCTTTTTTATTCATAAGAAACTCTTTTATGTGGAAGCAAGATTTTCATGCATGTTTTCATAATTTTTAAGTAATTTCGAGAAATATTTTTGCTTGTTAAAAACAAACTGAAAGAAATTTGGATTTAAGTTAAAAATGTAAAATATTTCAACAGTAAAATAATTGACAACTAATAAACAAATATGGCGTAAAACGCCAAAATGAGTCTTCTTTTGCTTTGCTCCACTGCTTTAATTAAAGAACGAAATTAGAAAATTTCAGAAAAAAGAAGAGTTGGCTGTGCCGTGGACACACTTGTAGGTTTTGACGTGACGAAGTTTCTTGCTGTTGTTGTTAATGTTGGTGTTGATGTTGATGTTGATGTTGATGTTGATGTCGATGTTGATGTTGATGTTGATGTTGATGTTGATGTTGGTGTTAGTGTTGGTGTTGGTGTTGGTGTTGGTGTTGGTGTTGGTGTTGGTGTTGGTGTTGGTGTTGATGTCGATGTTGATGTTGATGTTGATGTTGATGTTGATGTCGATGTTGATGTTGATGTTGATGTTGATGTTGATGTTGATGTTGATGTTGATGTCGATGTTGATGTTGATGTTGATGTTGATATTGATGTTGATGTCGATGTTGATGTTGATGTTGATGTTGATGTTTATGTCGATGTTGATGTTGATGTTGATGTTGATGTTGATGTTGATGTTGATGTTGATGTTGATGTTGATGTTGATGTTGATGTTGATGTTGATGTTGATGTTGATGTCGATGTTGATGTTGATGTTGATGTTGATGTTGATGTTGATGTCGATGTTGATGTTGATGTTGATGTTGATGTTGATGTTGATGTTGATGTTGATGTTGATGTTGATGTTGATGTTGATGTTGATGTTGATGTTGATGTTGATGTCGATGTTGATGTTGATGTTGATGTTGATGTTGATGTCGATGTTGATGTTGATTTTGATGTTGATGTTGATGTTGATGTTGATGTTGATGTTGATTTTGATGTTGATGTTGATGTTGATGTTGATGTTGATGTTGATGTTGATGTTGATGTTGATGTTGATGTTGATGTTGATGTTGATGTTGATGTTGATGTTGATGTTGATGTTGATGTTGATGTTGATGTTGATGTTGATGTTGATGTTGATGTTGATGTTGATGTTGATGTTGATGTTGATGTTGATGTTGATGTTGATGTTGATGTTGATGTTGATGTCGATGTTGATGTTGATGTTGATGTTGATGTCGATGTTGATGATAATTTTGATGTTGATGTTGATGTTGATGTTGATGTTGATGTCGATGTTGATGTTGATTTTGATGTTGATGATGATGTTGATGTTGATGTTGATGTCGATGTTGATGTTGATGTTGATGTTGATGTTGATGTTGATGTTAATGTTGATGTTGATGTTGATGTTGATGTTGATGTTGATGTTGATGTTGATGTTGATGTTGATGTTGATGTTGATGTTGATGTTGATGTTGATGTTGATGTTGATGTTGATGTTGATGTTGATGTTGATGTTGATGTTGATGTTGATGTTGATGTTGATGTTGATGTTGATGTTGATGTTGATGTTGATGTTGATGTTGATGTTGATGTTGATGTTGATGTTGATGTTGATGTTGATGTTGATGTTGATGTTGATGTTGATGTTGATGTTGATGATGATGTTGATGTTGATGTTGATGTTGATGTTGATGTTGATGTTGATGTTGATGTTGATGTTGATGTTGATGTTGATGTTGATGTTGATGTTGATGTTGATGTTGATGTTGATGTTGATGTTGATGTTGATGTTGATGTTGATGTTGATGTTGATGTTGATGTTGATGTTGATGTTGATGTTGATGTTGATGTTGATGTTGATGTTGATGTTGATGTTGATGTTGATGTTGATGTTGATGTTGATGTTGATGTTGATGTTGATGATGATGTTGATGTTGATGTTGATGTTGATGTTGATGTTGATGTTGATGTTGATGTTGATGTTGATGTTGATGTTGATGTTGATGTTGATGTTGATGTTGATGTTGATGTTAATGTTGATGTTGATGCTTTTTTTTTTGCTTCCCCATTGGTTGTGCTCTAATTTCAATTAATCCAGCAAAAGTGATGCATATGCGTCACATTAGGCGGTTCCCTGAGGGTCTTTGACACGCCGTCAATTTTTTTTTTATTTTTGTCATATGCCCGAAGACCTCACCTTCGTTTTCGTTCCTTAAAATTTACCGTTGCACCAGTAGTCACAGAGTTAAAAATCCATGCAATGTTTTTACAAGGCTGTAGCATTTTTACTGCATTATGTGATTGCATCCCTGAAATCATGACAACAAGAATTTTTTTTGTAATTTAGTTGTGAAGCGTAATAACACATCCCTGCTGTCGTAAAACAAAATTTACCTTAGCACTCCTCCTGAGTGAGTAATAATTCCATGCAACGATATTACATTTCTGTTACATAAGCTGCTATATTCACGACCTGACGACGCCGGAATTTTTTTTTTTTTATTTTTGTCGTAAAGCCATTTATAAAAACTTCTTTTTCCTTTTTAAATTTTTATCGTAAGTTATATACTCATTGAGTAAAAATTCAATGCAACGCCGCTGCATGAATGTTGCGTTATCGATCTTTGAGCGGCTCTCTCAGCGTCCCCATGGCGACAGAAATTTTTTGTCTAATTTTGTTGTGAGGGCTTACAGTAGGCCTTTATTGGCGTATCATATTTTTAATCCTAGCACTAATACTCAGCGAGTAATAATTTCATGTAACAAATTTTCAGTTGTGTTTCTTAAACAGTTCCCCCTGCGACCCGATGATGTTTTGAATTTTTGTTTTGTTTTTATAATGAAGTCAAAGAATTAACCTTTACGGTCATACCATCTTTTTAATCATATCTCTTATACTCAGCGAGTAACAATTCAATGCAACGCAGATGAATTTTTAAAAAATTCATTTTTCAACTTTTTTGGAAACTTGATCTGTACAATGTAACTTCGTCACGTCAAAAAGATGTCATAGTTTTAAGCAGCACAAAGGAAACTTATATTCTTTGTAGAAAACTATTTTGCTTTTTTTTCAAATACATATTTTAGAAAAAGTGACACCTAATTGCACATTTACACCATTTATGAAAATCATATTTACGGTATAGATTTGATGGTCCCCACAAAAAAATCACTTGCGTAATAATAATATAGATAGATCATAAGCAATATACTGCTGAGAAAATGATAAATAGCCATTCTTTGAACTGGCTATTACCAATTGACAAATTTAAGACATTCTCATTAATAAATATCTCTTTAATTTTAAATTTGTTTCAATTTTTCCTACTTCCATTATTTCTGCATTTTCAAGTGAATTTTCCCTGTACAGCGCAAAAACAAGAATTAATTAATTTCCATTTAATATGAAATTGTTCTGTGACAACTTATTGGCGTTTTTAATAACATTCTGACAAGCATCCCAAGCGTCAAAAGTTGCTCAGCAAAAAAGTAAAAAACAATTGCCGAAATATTAAATCAAAAAAATTTAAAAAAATTTACGACCAGCAAAAAAGAAACGCATAGCAACGTAGTGAAGCGCGTGACAGCTTGATGAACAAAAATTTTAATTTATTTTTCAATTTGTAATAAATTTAGCATCAGGGACAATGACGCCAACAACCACGACAATAACACAACAATAATAATAATAACAGAAACAATCAAACTTTAAGTCGCTTGCGTCCCATGAGTGCCGAGTTGAAATTTTCAGTAGCATCAACTTTCAAGCGAGAACTTTTCGCTTGAAGTCAATGAAAAATTGAATAAAATGGTTGAAATTCAACTGTTATAAAATGGATAAAATTATAATTGCTTTCCAAAGTATTGCTTCAGAACTCATTTGAGGAGAATTTATTTAATGCTGTCCATTGATTAATTTTCCATTGCTTCGAATTATTTCACAAAGGTAGGTATTCATCATTTCATATAAACATGAAGTTAATAGTGGTGGCCAAAACATAAAATCTGTAAGTTTGTAAGCTTAATAAGCTTAAAATTTTTCATAATACCTCAATAAATATTGTGGTTTAGTCTGTTACTAGGCTGTTTAGAAGGTCCTTGGTCTAAAATTAATTTTTATTAATCAACAAATTCTCTTTTAGCTCGATACACTGAGTCCCGCGCTCTTTCTATGTATCAACACCTTTTGTAAAGTATGGTTTGTCGAAGTCTTTAAATTAGGAATCGGTTTCCAATTCAATTTTTTCATTTAATATGGTTTTCTTTTCCGAGTGCTATCTTTTGAGGTTGGAAAAAAGATAATACGATGGATGGGAAAGCAATTTAAAGCTTTAGTTTTGGCTGTCATTGGTTGTCATTTTGGTTAAGACATTGTTTTGGTTGTTGGACCGATTCAGGTGAATCCATATTTTGTCACAGGCCAAAAATGGACGCACAAAATTTTTCAGATAACTGTTAAGATATCAACTCATTGGGTGATATATAAAAATATCAAAATGCTTTGGATTTTTGTAATTATCTTGAAAATGAACACCTGCCAAAAATCAACCTTAGCCCCAATTTTAGTGCTAATCAACAGCTATAAGTTTCGCCTTTTGTCAAAATAAAATAATGTTTTGGTATATGTTTTTGATATGTAATATCTTAGGGATCGGTTTCCAGCATGTTGGAGCTATGTCGTGAAATGCGACGGATATCCGTAACAGGAAGTCGGGGAAGCAAGTGCCATTTAATTTATCACGCAATTAATTGCAGAGCTTCCAACATTGTTCACAGCAGGCCCGTAGACAAGGGGGGGGTTTTTAGGGTTAAAACCCCCCCCTTATGGTCCAAAAAGTATAAAAAAATAATATATCAGCATTAATATAACTTTGCCAATTTGCGAATACTTGCTGCTCGTGCGTCTTTTTTCTCTTATAGTGCAAACTGCAAGTGTAAACAGCAACAGCGAAAACATCAACATGCTAAGTATCGAAAAAAGTTCGAAACATTCAATTGAACTTTGTCTACCACCAGCAATTTAAGAATTTATTGCGTTAACAGGTGTTACGTGAAAGTGGTGAAATTTTGATTGAGTTTCGTTAGATAAGTTTAAGAGTTTCTATTGTTAATTTTACTGTGCCAAAACTACAAAAATGATTCTACTTAATTGGCTGCAGAAACCAGAAGTAAAAAAGGCTAGAACGGTGAAAAGTAAGTGCTTGATTTAAATGATTTTTTTTTCCTTTATCAATGCGTAAATGCGTTAAAAAGTTACCGAATATTTCTGAATGTTTGAAAGCTGTGTTTTTTTTTTGTAGTGTGTTTGCGATTGAATATTAATGGATTAACTTTTTGCTTGATGCGGAACCGAAAAAATCCGAATAATATTATATTTCACCTGTATTGCAGAAAACGTTCAAGAAACTTTGGAATCTGAAAAGTCTTCAGAACTTCCTTTGTAACCTGCAGTTGAAGAAAGCTTTAATGTTGACAGCTATGTGGAAAGCGGTAGTACAAGTTGTGGTATTAATATTTTACTTTTAATGTTTTTAACTCTAAGTTTGTGTGTATGATAGTAGAAATTGTTCCAGAAATATCATTTGATTCATCGGAACTACCTTCGACTTCGAGAGTATATCAATGTCCAAATAACGATATTTCCAAGTTGATGAGCAATATTTCCGATTCGAACCACCATGAAAGTTTTCAAAGCATTTATGTGCCTCCGCAAATTTTAATTTTCCTGTCAGCGGTTCTCGCAAACTCCGATTTAAGCATTCTTGGTTGAACCGTTGGCATTGGTTGGTTTACTCCAAATTGGAAAATGCAGCTTATTGCAAGTTTTGCGAATTTTTTAGCACTGGTTTTGGAGGTGCAGGATCACAACCTCTTGGTAATTTTACCGAATGATAATAAAAACTTTTTAAAATTTTCTAACCTTTTCATTGTGGCCTTTACAAAAGTCAGGAAATACAAGAAAATGTCGTTATTCTAATCGTGGTTATTTTTATATAGAATTTTAAACCGATATAAGTTTGCAAGTAAATTATTAAAATAATAATAAAAGATTCTTAATTATCGTCATTTTAGAAGTTTGTCTTGAAATTTTTATTTTTTTAGCGTCTTTCTGTATTCCAAAATGACAGTGCAACGATAAGCAAGATATATAGCCGAAACACATTGAACATAACAAACGACAGTTTTAAAATTATAGAACACACGTTTTTTATGTTAAATGGGTGTGCATCCTTAAGCATACATAGAGGTTGAATTAACAAAAAAAAAAAAAAAAAAAATAAGAAGACTTAATCTATATATATAAAAATCAAATGCGTGTGCGTTAGTCTTGCTAAGGCTCAGAAACGGCTGGGTCGATTTTAATAATTCCTTTTTTGTATTGTTTGCCTTAATACAGATGTGGTTCAGAAAGAAAGAAAATTACAAAAACTTCAAGGAACAGCGGAAAAATCGAAAAAATCGAAATTGGTAATTTTGTATGGGAATTGCCACATCAGACTACTTTAAATAGCCAACAAATCTTAACGGCTGGACGGATTTAACTCAAATTCGGCACACACATTACTTGAATCCTAAATTAGGTTAAAGCATACTTGGTTTTGACCACGCCTCTTCTTCTGCCCCTTTACAAGAAACGTAAATTATCCTACAGGCGTACTTTTATTAGCGAAACTGTGCGTCTAAATAATTAAAAGAAAATTCTGTCAAAAAACATTCACATATCTTCAAAATTGCACAAAATTTAAGTACAGCGTCTTTTTCTAATAACTTCGTTTCCTTAGAATAACAAAAAACTATTAGAAATTCGTATTTCTTACTTTCGATGAAAATAACTCCGTTTTTTTTTTAATATATTTCATCCAATTTCTTTTCGTTGATAAATTCAATTTAAGCACTTAATAAACCATATTTGAAGAAAGCTCCAACGTATTAATTTTTTACTCCAAAAATCACAAAAGCTATCATTTCAATTGTAAACCCTTTTGTAGATATGGCATCTCTGTCATAATTCTTTTAGCAATCTGTCATATATCTTTTAACATCCCTGTCATAATTTTGGCCGACCTCTGAAATGCAACCCTGCCGATCTGCCATTTGTGACTTCCGGAAAAGACACTTTTCTGACAATCGTTGTAAGGGTAAGACCTAATTTTTAAAGTGCAAAATAAAATCTTTAAAAAGTTTAAACATCTTGGCGTTTTTATACAATAAATAAAAAAAAGCTTTAAAAAAAATTATTTGTTTGCCCATTGTGAGGATCGATCCTTAGACCACCTCATGGATTCAAAACTAACAGTTGAGCTGACTATTTTTATTCAAATTGAAATGTACTAAAAAAATATTCTAATAGAATTCGCAATAAAATGATATCACAGCACAATCTTTTGAATTCGAATAACAGCAGCCTTTTACATTCCGTGTTAATATGGGATATTGGAGTGTTTCATTCAATCAATAATTGAAATTCGATTGGCACCATGTGTTATCGATCATGAATGTTCGGTAAAAAATAAATTTCGGGTGGAATCGTGATTGCTCGAATTTAGGGCGGGACGAAGTTTGCCGGGTCCTCTAGTATACATATATAAAATAAACAAAAATAAAGTAAATTAATTTTTGTTTTATGTATTTGGTGTAAAAAAAAGTTTTAAAGTGTTTTTTTTTTAAGTTTGTCGCTTTATTGTGAAAAATTTGTTACAAATTCATTTTTCAAAGTATTGTCCATTTCTAGCCACTGTTTTTCCCATCTTTCTGGTAATTATATAAAAAATACCTTTTCATTTATCGATATCAAAAACTATCGATATTTTTTTAATCCAAAACCCCCCCCTTAGGTAAATCCTGGCTACGGGCCTGGTTCACAGAGTGCCTTTTAGGCTCGAATAGCTTCTACACAAACCACAAACATGTGTTTTATACACAAACCACATTGATATCTGTTTTAAAACACAGTAAACTGAACGAAGCCACAATTTCCCTTAAATTTTATTTAACTAAAAATTTTTAATTTAGTTTAGGCACAAACCTGTGTAGCCTTCCTGTTAAAGAAAAATAATAACCTTATTTTTTCCAACATCCAAAGCAAAAGATAACAAGACCATACAGCTGTATTTGACATACACGGTTTATTTTTTAAATGTATATAAATCTAATTTGATTATAATAATTTTGTGATTTGAAGAGATGGGTAAATCCAGAGTAGAGTATATGTGAGATTACCGGCAGAAAAAAGTGAGGATAAATTTAAAGTTGGAAAGGTAAAGCCAAAAAAAAAAATTGAAAATAATTCAACTCAGCGTAACAGGACTTGCTGAATGTTTTTAAAACTTTTTAGATGATTTCAATCACTATAAATGTTTTTTAACCAGGGTTATTACCAAGGCAGACAATGGCAGAACTCAGAGAGTAAAAACTGCCATGAAAAGCTTCTTGAGAACATAAGCCGTTCGGAGTCGGCAAAAAGTCGGTGACAAAAATGACTCCAAAATTGAACTGAATTTATCTTTTTGAAATTTTGCAGGCCTATTTAATACATAAAAATGTAGAGTTCAATCGTTCGATTTTTTGTTTCGATAAAAAAATGGCTGTTTTATAGCCACAAAATGACCGTTTTTTAATTAAAACTTGAACCCTTGACTTTGACTGACCGCCATTTTGTACATTTGTCCAATGTACATATGTATACACTTTAAGATGATATATTGATAGTTTAAAAAATATTAGTAGTAGTGTTCGTAAAAAAATTCATGAAAATTATCTATTTTTGAGCTGCAAGTGGGGGTAACCCCTTAAAAAAAAAGGAAAACCCTTTAGTTTTGAAGTGCGACATTTTATAAAATTTCTTCAAGAAAATGTTAATGGTTTCTTGTTTAACCTTAAAACAAGAAACACATTTACGAGTATATTCCATGGGCTAGGATCTTCTGTTCTTGTTTTTGTCTTCCTTGCAATGACACAAAAACTTGACCCGCTTAAAACACGAGCGTGCACGCTCTGAATGCGTTGAACTTTTAATGTTGCTATTTTATACTTTATATTTATTTTTACTTGTTTTTTTTTAATGTTACACATACAAGCTACTTTATTGCTATCACTTCACAAATACTTTGGGCCATCATTTAAACTGGCTCCTTAGGCGTAAAATAAAAATCATTTCATGCTCATAAAAGTTCCGAGCATCATTCAAATAAAGAAATGCTGTGAGTTTCAGACCGTGAAGGACAAAAATATACATTACGATGGGATGCACACAAAGTTACCAGCAAAAAGCACACATTCGCTGTTGTTGGTTTTTCCTTTACGCTATTTTTTTTTTTTTTTTTTTTTACTTTTTATTTTAATAACAACATAAGAACACCAGCAAAAAAAAATAAATAGCGTCATGTTGTCATTTCGCTGTCACTTTTGACATGAAATTCATAAAATTCATAATTTTCTTCACTTTTTACACTTTGCTGAACTTTTCCACTCACTGATACGCAAACAGATTCCCTCACACAAACACACACACACACATCCATACAAACAGAGGGCATACAAACACTGATAAGCAAGTGTTTCATTAAATGTAATACTTATGCTTGGCCTTGTTTGACTTTTGAGTACCCAGCAGGAAAGAATAATGTTTGAGGAGAACTTAAATTTGTTCAAGACGCTGCACATTGATTCGTCCCATAGAGAAAAATAAATAAAAAAGTTATCTCATCGATCTAAACATATTTGGTCCTACGATTTCGCATTTCGGAACTACGCCATTCGAACCCTTTTTAAATTTTAAACTAATTTTAAACGAAAATTAAATTAACCAACTAATATTAAACGTAGTAACATAAAATTTAATAATTCAGTTTTAACAGTCGGGAAGAAGTTAAAATAGCCCTTCACTCGTGATTAAAATAATATCTGAAGTTTTAAAGGTTTTATTATTTTGATAACGTCAATTTATATGGGGGATAGGCGTGGTTTTTCTTCGATTTTGAGATCTTCCAAACGTAGAGTACGTCTTTTTAATCAAAGCTTATGTGAAAAATTTCAAAATTTGGGATTTTTTTTTGTGGAATTTTAAGAGATTGTGCCATTTTGATGACGTCACTTTCTATAGGAGGTAGTCGGTGTTGTTATCAGATTTCACCAAATTTTAAACTCAGAGTTTTCAGAGTTTAGATGAGGTTTTTTTAATTTTTCCTTTATTTTAAAAATGTGGCGTCCGTGGCGTAGTTGGTTAAAGTGCGTGGCCGCTATGTCAAAGAACTTGGAGACCCAGGTTCGAACCCCAGCAGCGACAGAAAATTTATTTGAATCAAAATAATTTTTCTGTACGGCCGCCACCTCTCTGCAGACAATGGCAAACCTCAGAGAGTAATCAAATGCCATGTAAAGCTTCTTGAGAATAAGAACATTCCGTTCATCGCCGTTCGGAGTCGGCGTTAAGACTGTAGGTCCATTTCTCGGTCAATTGTGTACAAACTTAATGACACGCACAACACAATTGATCATAAGAAGCTAGGTCAAAGTCCTTTCAAGGGCTGAAATGGCCAGTTATTTATTTTTTTTTTTATTTTAAAAATGCCATTAAAATAGCTTCCAAATAACGGCTGTTATCGTGACGGCGAACAGACGGACATGGCTAAATCGACTTAAATGGTGATGCCGATCAAGAATAAGTATATAATTCTCTATGCCTGCCACACCTCCTTATGGTCGTTACAAACAGAGTGACGGACTTAATATTCCCTTTACGCATTATGTATGGTGCTTTATATGAGTAAGGAATTATCTCTGGTTTAGACGATGTTAAAACAATTTTTCCCCATACATTATTTATATCAATTCGATTTTGCAAAATTTCAAACCCAGAATATATATTCAGAATCAAGGCTAATGTGCAAAATTTTAATTAGCTATCAGATAAGTTTTTGGGAAATTTTAAGAGATTTTACCTTTTTGGATAAAATCACCTTGTATGGGAGGTATAGACGCAGGGACAAAGTTAATATACCCCTTACGAAGTAAGCGTGGTTAATAAAATAAAGAACTTCAATAATAACTTAAGAAACAATAGAAAAACTTGAAATGATTTTCAAAATAAAAAAAAAAATGTCAAATTCTAATCAGAAATCCTTTCTCAACAAGTGACAAGAAGTAATGAAAAATATGTAAATGTTGATTTGCGCCATAGATATATTTTGTTTTTTTAATTTTTTTAAAAATTTTGTTTTAATAGTAGGGAAAGAACTTCCTTACTAACTTCCTGATAAAAATTTAATAAACTATAGAAGACAATATACCGAACAAGACCAATGTAAAATAAAATTTTCCACCACTATTGGTATTTTTTTAAGGTGGAATTATTCGAAATATTGTAAAATTTCACTTTATTTTCATATTGTCAAAAGTTTTTAGTAACTAAATTTTCTTATAAATGTTTTTAAGTGTATAAAAGTCTTAAATAATACGAGGGATGCCTTTTAAGTATTGCATCTAATAATGAAAAAACAGTGGTTAATCAGTGAAAATGACTTTATTGTTTTTCAAGTATTCTCCAAAATGATCAATATACTTCTTCATTCGTTTGAACCAAATTTCTAAACAGTTCTGCCACTCTGAAGTTGGTACCTCTGAAACCAGATTTGAACTCCTCAATGTCTTGTTCGGGAGTAGACACGCATTTTTTTTCTTAATATGAGGGAACAAGAAGAAGTCATTGGAAGCCAAGTCGGGACTGTAAGGCGGATGAACAATCAATTCCACGTTTTGAGTACTCAAAAACTCTTTTGTTTGAACTGATGTGTAAGAACTTGCATTGTCGTGGTGGAGAATAATCTTCCTTCGGTAGTTGGTTTTCCTCAATTCTTCCAAGACTTCCGGCAAACAAATGGTTTTGTACCATTCAGCAGTTCTTCGTTGCTCAAGTAGTATAGTTATGACATGGCCGGTTTTTTTTTTCTCTGCTTCGAAGGAGAAAAAAAAAACGTGCTCAGAATTACTTGGATGTACTCCGTCCGCTGACATCTTTTGTCGAGTTTTGTTAATTTTAAAGGAGCTAAACAGTGGATTACTGCTTTGTTTCGGGCTTATAATATATAGATATATTCATGATTCGTCACCTGAAGTGATATCCTAGAAGTGTTTTGAACCACCTCCGCTGTATTTTTTCAATATTTCCTTGCATCAATCGACGCGAACCTTTTTTGGGCAATAGTAAAATTATGGGGTTTCCATAATTTATTTAAAATTATGGGGTTTCCGGACGCCTAAATGCTCATGTAAAATCGAATGTATGCTATCCCCACTAATGCCCAAGGATGATTCCATCTCACGATATGTCATATTCCGGTCTGCTTCAAATAGTTCACGCACAGCATCGATGTTTTCTGCTACAACAGATAATTTTATTTGTTAAAAAATCATCAGTAAAGATGAGTTCAATCAAAACATAAAAAAATATTTATTTTGTTGTTTTATTTAAATGCGAAAACTTGGGATTTTTACAATTTGATGATTTTAATAATCCAGTAGCTCGTTTCTGTAATTTTTCTCACCGATGTTCTCACCAAATTTTCTCACTTTGACGTCATTCTCACTTGCACTGTTTGTGTAATAAAATGAGATGAATCGGCGACTCATCTCGAATGTTTCAATTTTATTTTTCTAGGAATGCAACAGCCGAAGTGTTTCTGTAAGTGTTGTTACAGACCTTTGCGGTAAGATGAGGAACAAACAAGACTTTCGTAACAGTAAATAAATGCTTCCATAAAATCTTTTCCGGCATTTTTGTTGCCTCTACTGAATGTCACTCGGTATGAAGCTTATGTTCAAATTATAGAACATGTTCGGCAGCATCCCTTGTTCGACAGAGAAAACCAAAAATTTTTTAAGCTAAAATATGCGACTCGAGTCGCTTGAAATTCTCACTATATTTGAATGTGGTGAGAAAAGTTTTTGATTGTTTATGCAAGTAATTTTCAATGATATATATACGAATATATTATGAACACAATATTATATGTTTTACAATTAACATATCTTTGAATATATAAATTGAAATATTTCATAATGAGATTTATTCAATGATAAAATTTGTATCATAACCCTACGAAGAAGGCAGAGTCAATTGCTCTTAAGTGACTGATTCCGTGACAGCACAAATGTAACCTATCACAGGACAGGTCTGATATAACTAGTCACGGAACAGATTCTTTGTGCCTGATACGGGACAGATTTTATTTTAATCAGAATGGACTAATTTAATATGATGCAAGTGTAAACAGATCGATTTAAATTCAAGGCTTTATTTGTATCGTGTGGAAATTCAAAGTTGGAAAGAAAAAAAATTTGCATCAGTCATAGAATAATTATTTAGTAAAGTGAGGGCAATATCCGGTGATTGTTTAGCAAACAAACGACTTTGCTCCACGAACTACTCGATATTTAGGATAGGTCACAAATTTGTTCTTCGAGGCCGATCACGGGACAGGTCCAAGGTGACGCAGCAGGTGGTAATTGACCCTTGTCAATGACAACACCGTGTACAAGTGACCGGTCGGTTTCATATGTTGGTGGCAGAATTGGGACTTATCCCTCTCCCTTGGGAACCTATCACGTGATAGGTTCAGAACCGGTTCTTTTCTCCGTAGGGAACATAATCAACCGTATTAAAATAATTCTCGGATCTATGTGTGGATAAGGTTTGTGTATTTAATATCAACATCACTTAGTAAAAGAACCACGTTCAACTTCATACAGAGCCCTCTGGAACTTATTGCAATTTCATATATTCCCTTTCACTTGTGTGTTTTTCTTATCACGGACCACTATTTACTCACTTATTAGTTACAGAAACAGTAGCTTTCGCAAAAGTGAGTATTTTGGAACGAAACAGTGTGACATCAGAAAAAGTGACTATTTGTCGTAAAAGTTATAGAAATGGGATACAGATGAGGATTATAACTTTACTTTACTCAGCCGACTTTTCAATTTTATGTAAGAAAAAGACTTAATTTGGTTTTTTACGAACATTTAAAGTTTTTTTTATGACATTATATTTAAAGTAGTTTCAACTGAATGTTTTTTTATTTTATTTTTTTGTTTTTTGTTTTGTAAAGGACTCTTCTATGCATTTATTCTTACGTTTCTCACTTCCTTATCATAAAATTTACTTTCTTATTATACATAATTCTATAAAATAATTTTCTTAATTCGTTTTCTCTTCTACATTGGTTACTTACTTACTTATCTGGCGCTTACAACAGTAAGTCGGTTTTGGCCTCGTATAAGAAATTGCGCCAGCCATTTCTGTTCTGCGCTTGCTGGCGCCAGTTGGAAACACCAAGTGTAGTCAGGTTATCCAACACCTGATCCTTCCAACGAAGATGTGGGCGTTCTCTTCTGCGTTGACCACCACCGGGCACCGAATCGAATATTTTTTCGCTGGAGCGTCGTTTTTCATTCGCTCAACATGACCTAGCCAGCGGAGCCGCTCGATTTTAATACGCTTAACTATGTCGATGTCAGCGTACAGCTCATACAGCTCGTGGTTCCATCGAATTCGGTACTCGCCATTGACGCAGATTGGACCGAAGATCTTACGAAGGATCTTTCTCTCGAAGGCTCCCAAAGTCTTTTCATCAGAACTGCTCAACGTCCAGGTTTGTGCTGCATATAATAGGACGGGCATGATTAGTGACTTATAGAGCGTGAGTTTTGTTCGTCGAGAGAGGGCTCTGCTTCTCAATTGCCTACTCAGCCCAAAGTAACACCTGTTGGCAAGAGTTATCCTTCGCTTTATCTCAATACTGACATCGTTGAAAGAGTTTACGCTGGATCCCAGGTAGACGAAGTCCTTAACAACCTCGAAGGAGATGTTGTCAACAGTGACGTGGTTTCCAAGACGCTGGGACTGTTTATTTGTTGACACTAGGTATTTCGTCTTATCTGCGTTCACTGCAAGACCCATTCGACTCGACTCTTTCGCTAATCTGGAGAATGCTGCACTGACTTCGCGCGTATTATGGCCAATGATATCGATATCATCAGCATACGCCAGCAGCATAATACTTTTGTAGAATATCGTGCCGCTGCGTCTCAAATCAGCAGCTAGAATGATCTTCTCCATCATCAGGTTGAAAAAGTCGCACGATAAGGAATCACCTTGTCTGAAACCTCGTTTGGTATCGAATGGAGGAGTGAGATCCTTCCCGATCTTAACTGTGCTGCTGGTGTTGCTCAGTGTCATTCTGCAAAGACGGATGAGCTTTGCAGGAATACCAAATTCAGACATGGCGGAGTATAGATAATTCCTTATAGGACTGTCGAAGGCGGCTTTATAATCGACAAAAAGATGGTGTGTGTCGATTTGTTTTTCTAGGGTCTTCTCCAAGATTTGTCGTAGCGTAAATATCTGGTCTATGGTGGATTTGCCAGGTCTGAAGCCACACTGATAAGGTCCAATCAGCTGGTTTACGATGGGCTTCAGTCTTTCACATAGTACGCTCGACAGGACCTTATATGCGATATTCAGAAGGCTTATCCCACGGTAGTTGGCGCAAATTGTGGGATCGCCTTTCTTGTGGATTGGGCAGAGCACACTGAGGTTCCAATCGTTTGGAATGCATTCTTCCGACCATATTCTGCATAGAAGCTCATGAATGCATTTAAATAGAGCTTCGCCTCCATTCTTGAAGAGCTCAGCAGGTAAGCCATTGGCTCCTGCGGCTTTGTTGTTTTTAAGCCGAGCTATAGCTTTCAAGACTTCACTATGGTCGGGCAGCGGAACTTCAACGCTGTCGTCCAAAACTGGGGATTCCGGGATATCATCTCTATTGGCGGGATTGTTGTCGTCGTCGCCATTCAGAAGCCTAGAGAAGTGTTCCCTCACATCATCAGTGTACTCTGGATATCTGTCACTAGATTCCCATTTTCATCCTTGCAGGAAGAGGCCCCGGTCTTGAAACCATCGGCCAGGCGTCTTATTTTTTCGAAACATTTTCGGACCTCATTCCTGTCACCATGCATCTCAATTTTCTCGCACTCACGCATTTCCGCTTCCCTTTTCTTTCGCCTGAAAATGCGTCTCTCTTCCCTCCTCTTCTCTTTGTATCGCTCCTTAGCAGCACGCGTTACAACCGACTGCAGGGTGGCTTTGTAGGCGGCGTCTTTTTCTGCAGTGGCGTCGCGACACTCTTGGTCGTGCCACTGGTTTCGGCGAGGGCGGTGATAGCCAATCACCTCTTCGGCAGCCGTACGCATAGAGTGGGAAATATGATTCCACTGCGCGCATATATCGTCGATCGGAGGAGTGCTTTCTTGAAGCAGGAGTGAGAGTCGAGTAGCGAAGTCTTCAGCTGTTTGCTTTGATTGCAGCTTTTCGACGTCTAGCTTTCTCTGTGCTGGATGGCGCGCATTCTTGGTTGCGCACAGGCGTGTACGGATCTTGGCTGCGACAAGATAATGATCCGAGTCTATATTGGCACCACGGATCGTGCGTACATCTAAAACACTAGAAGAGTGCCTTCCGTCAATCAAAACGTGATCAATTTGGTTGCGCGTCTTTTGATCAGGAGACAGCCAAGTTGCTTTATGAATATTGAGATGCTTGAATCTAGTGCTACTAACGACCATGTTTCGCGCTGCGGCAAAGTCAATCAGCCTCATTCCCTTATCGGAGGTATTGTCGTGGAGGCTGAACTTTCCGACTGTTGGACCAAAGATATTTTCTTTTCCCACCTTGGCGTTAAAGTCACCAAGCACGATTTTTATGTCGTGGCGGGGGCTGCGCTCATAGGCCTCTTCAAGGCGCTCGTAGAAGCTGTCTTTGGTCTCATCGTCCTTATCTTCTGTCGGAGCGTGCGCACAAATCAGGCTTATGTTGAAAAATCTTGCCTTGACACGGATTATGGCAAGTCGTTCGTTCACAGGTGTGAATCGCAGAACATGATGTCGTAGTCGCTTGCCAACCACGAATCCGCATCCAAATTCGTGCTTCTCCGCATGGCCGCTGTAGTAGATATCACAGGATGCTTGCCGTAAGCAACCCTGTCCCTTCCATCGCATTTCTTGGATTGCAGTGATATCAGCTTTGTATCTTTCTAAGATATCTATCAGTTAGATAGAGGCACCATCCCAATTAAGGGTTCGGACGTTCCAGGTGCATATCCGTAAATCATTGTCAGTTTTTCGTTTGCGGTAGTCGTCATCAGATTTGGGGATCATTTTTATCTTTTTTCTTGTCGTTTTCATTGAAATTTGTTTTTACGTGGTGGGCTTCAAACCCAACGCACAACCCTTTAAAGGCAGGGGGAGCCCGCCGCTCAGATTAGCCGTCAAACTAACGGTTGCCAGTTTGCCGTTTCTAGAGGACACCACGCAGAGGTTTGAGTCGACTTGAGACGAGTTCGACATGGATAATGCTGGCCTCACCAGGTTGAGGCAGTCAGACACGTTGCCATGTGAAGATCGCCCCCTTGACCCTCACGCGTTGCCTTGTGAGGATCGTCCTCCAGTACTCCAATACTTCTACATTGGTATTAAACTGTTGATCAATTCGGGCTTAGTGAGCTGAAATCACGAAAACTATAAATTTATTTGTTTTCATCCACATATCTTATGACGTCGAATCACTGTGAGCTGTGTCTTTTTCGCTATAACTTGCTTCATATCTCCTCCACAGATTGTTTTTATAATTTAAAATCTTTTGACTTCCTTAAAGCTTCAAAAGAAGTCAACTGCAAACAGCTTTCTAAGCTTTTATACCAAATAAGAAACACAAATATGTGTTTCCTTTAAGCTCCTTAAAATGAAAAAAAATTAAAACAATTCACGCTTTTAAATGAAAAGCAAAGCATTATTCGCGCTGGGTAAATTTTGAAACTCTGTCTGAGTGTATATATGTTAGTTTGTTTGTATGTGTGCTTAAGGACATTCATTGAATGAAAGGTAAACAAATGCGAAATAAACTGCTCAGCTTGTTGGCTTTAATATGAAAAGTAAACAAATACAAAAACACACGCACACACATATACACACAGAAACACACAAACAAAAACATAAAGCGGCAAACAAAGTGTTGTATTTTAGTATATATGTGACTGGGTTTGTGCAACTTTATTAGAAAATTATGATTAAATATTTATTTTTAACTAAACCGTTACTGGCATGATTTTCAGTAATTTTGCCACTTTTAAAGAAATAAAAATCTGGTCTTGAATAACTTTCCAATGGGGCTTCGATTAAATTGAAAAGCCATTCGGTGAAAATTCAAATTATTTTAAAGTATCAAGCATGGAATATAGTATGTATATGATGAGTTTTACAAAAATGTGGAAATGCATTTTTCCCTTCTAACTATTTAAGTTATAAATTTATCTAATGAGATGTTAATACTTTTACTATAAAAAATTGAATCGATTAGATATAGCGTAAAGGATATATTGAGATTGTCACTCCGTTGGGCGTGACATGTATAGAAAACTATATATATTTTTGATCAGTGTCATAATCCTGTCATCATGTCAATTTAGACATGTCGGTCTGTCTGTTATCACGTTAAAGTAGTCATTTTGACGCTATCGTAATAAAGTTTGGTTTTAAAGCTTACTTCTAAAAAAGGCAATATCAAGTTCGAAAATAAGCCAAATAGGATTAAAACCACGCCTACCTCCCATACAAAGTGACTATATTAAAATGTTCAAAAATATCTTCCGTAGTATTTTACAAACATTCTCAGAACACATCCTATACCCAAAATATAAGGATAACATGATTTCCTATGCTGGTTCACTATATATGTTCAAAAAGTGGGAAAATTAAATCCCCCCTAAAATAAGACTCATACGTAAACTTTCAAAACGCCGATAAACATGTATTGTTTTTTTGTCCTCTCTACCAGAATCCATTGTCGGATCCTTGTTATTTTGGAAAAAAATTGATTTTGTTGTTCAGTGTTTTTAAAGGTGTCAAGGTTTACAAAGCTAATGTCAGATTTTACGTATCTAAGGTGTTAAGCGGACATTCTAATGTATGAATGAATTGACTTTTTGAATATTATATTCTCCTCGGGGAATTTGAATCACAACAAATTGTAAATATCAGAATTTGTTATACAGGGTATTCACGAATGTGGTATATTTTTTCAAAAATATACAACTTATATTCTAAGATGTGATCATATTTGTATAAAATTGCTTTAATTGTGATACATACTTTTTATTTTCATGTTGTGAAGGAAACTATCTTGCTAGAAAAATATATCTATATATATATAAATACTCAATACAATACTAAATACACCACATTGTGTATATCCGCCATCATTTTTTATTAAACTTTACCATTATACTTTACACATTTCTTATGCTAGCACTACACTGCTAAAGTACGTTGCATTATTTTAGTACACCAAGCTTTATACTGAATCAGCTTGTCAAAATAAGTTTCCATAACCATTTATCTCCTAACATAGACACCTTGTGTAAAATTAACTTGTTTTTATCATCTTAAAACAGCATCGATAAGAAAAAGGTTAAAATGTCACGTTTAAGTGTCAAAAAATCAACGATATAGATTAAAACCCCCGATGAGGAGAGAAAACGTGAAAGCAAAGACCAAAAAAAAAAACGACAACAAAATACAGACAAGTTAAAAGCTTAAAGGAATCAGAAATACAGATCTATAAGAACCGAAGCGCAAGGAAAAAATAAATAAATATATGAATGCTTGAAAAGCTAAAATACGTTGCTGATACTTGAAGAATGAGCGAAGAGTGAGACGTGAGAGGGTTGGTGAGATTCCAGCACGAACACAAAAATCCATTAAGTGCTAGGAGTTTATTATGAGCTAGAAAAATACGAGGAGTTTGAGAAGAAAATCGTAGATAATAGCATGAGAACGTGGATAAGTTGGGAGAAAATGGGGGGTGGGGGTAAAATGACACATACGAATTGGGGAAAAATTTGAAAAAAAAATAAAAAAAAATAACACAGGATTCCCATAATAACACTTATTTTTCAAGAGACAGAGCTAAAATATAAAAAAAAAACATACACAAATGACAGCGATACGAACGACAACAAACACAGCGGCTATTGCTCGAGCAATATGTCAGAACGTCTACAACAAGGATAACAACATACCATTGAGAAGCAGTATCGATTTCACAAAATATTTAACAAGAAACCGCAGCGTTCTGTATAAGAACCCTAAAATATTTTTCGTTCAAGTTTAATATTAAATTTTAAAGCTGAATAGAAAAAAAAAAAAAATAAAATCAGAAAATCAAAATTAATAATTTATACAAAGCACGAATTAGAACAGTGGTACCGAACAGGGTAAACATGTCGACTTAGGATCACTCTTTAATGGATACAAGAAGATGTTATTTAAGAAGGTGCTCATAAAAATAAATTCTGGTTTCAATGCTTTTTTATATCAGTCTCTAAGCACACATTTCACTACATCCTTCGACCCATTCACTATTCTGCACTGTCTTTAATTCTATTACTGCTAGTATTGAAAAGAAATCAATGCATTAATTTTTAAAATTAGCTTCTATTCGAATGAAACCAATAAATAAATAAATGAATGAATGAATGAATGAATGTGAGCGAGTAAGTGAAAGCAAACGAAAAAAGGGGCATAAAAGGACATTCGCTGCTCAGTCGATACAGTCGATACAGCTCATTAAACCGCAATAAGTTAGCTCATTGTTTGGCCTCAGGATGAGACAGTGAAGGAGTCAGGGTGGACATGAGGTTAAAGGAAATAAAAATCCTATTTTAGCAATGGATGTTTGATTGACGTAAGTCATGCATGGATACGCATTTCTAAGAAAACCCAACAAAAACTTTTTATACAATGAACTTCTATTTAGAATTGACAAAAGCTTTATCAAGCCCTTGGGGTTCAAGGTTAAAAGTCTTTATGTATCGATTCTTTAAAATGGCATGGCATGTCATGGGTAAAGATTGATTTTATTTTCTTGACAATAGAGACGAAATTTAATTTGATTCTTATGTGAGAATAATATTTATTTTTTTTTTAAAGGTCTCAGAATTAAGTTAAGATTAATTGCATTTCACTTCTTAAACGATACATTGGTTCATGCAGAAATTAGTTGAAATTTCTTTTGAAATAAAAGGAATTCTTGCATTGTCCATTTAATTCGACTTGCTGCAGAAAGAAACTCTTCTTTGACTGAGGAAAATTTTTCCCCGTAGGAGTATAAAATAATTCCAACAGTGACATGAATTCGAAATTGGATGTTATTCAAACTTTTGATTATTTTTTTTTGTTTTATAAAATGAAAAGCATTAATTTCTTGCCCTTTAAAAATGAAGGGAGTTAAAGAATTTAATTCTCAAATATATCATAAAGGTCAAAACTGTTCATGAAAATTCCAAAATATCTGTTGAGAAACAAACATTCTATCTTCTTCTCCTTCTTCTTCTCTTTCTTCTTCTTTTTCTTCTTCTTCAATATACAGGGTATCCCGTAATAAAAATAAATGTATGAATCTTTGTATGTGAGCATGTAACATACTTTAAACATCAGTCATTCTCGTCGGTACCAAAATCATGCAATTAGCTTAAAAAGGTTTTTTTCTATTTTGATATTTGAATGCTACAGTTCCGTTATATTTCAAGTGATCCTCTTAATTATAGTTCCAACGATAACGGCATTAATTCTTTATTGCATATTTCCGTTATGCTTTTTATTTTCAGTTGATGCACAAAAATGTTTTGATAACAACCAGCAGCATACCTTTTTTTGTTTTGGCTACTTTGACATGACATACAAAAAGAACAACAACTACAAAAACAAAAAAAAAAATAAATTTTTAACAATCTAGCTGATTGTGAAAAACGGCAGATCAGTCGCGGTGGGAGTTGATCCGATCCGCATTCCCCTTACTTTCCCATTGTTGAAACCGTGCGAATGAACTGCAATAGCGTTACTCCTAAAACTTTTTACTCGTAACTAACAACAGCTGTTCAGCTGCCAAAATAAAATGAAGTAACGTGTGAAGTGCAAATAAAAAAATATTAAAAGTGATTTTAAGAAACAAAAAGACAATTAAAAAATAAACTTAAAATAAATCTATTGTTGAAACGTGATTGCAATCGCACAGTGGTTTAGCCCCATACAAAAGATGTCAATAAATAGAAATAATGGTCGTAGAGTCATAAAATTTTGCATGGAAGTTAGATTTTAAAATATAAAACCATAAAGCAAAAAAAATTTAAGTCCGTCCATAACCACGCCCATTTTCCATACTATAAGAAAATTTAAAACGTGATATTTTCTTTCATATTTTCTCGATTTCAAAATAACTCGGTACGGAGATATATATTTTTGCGCAGAATTGAAAAAAATATTTTCGGTCACGCCCACGTCCCACATAAAATATTTCGCACGCGTACTTTTTATAAATTGCAGCTTTATCGCGACATTGCATCTTAACGATATGAAATAGAGGTTGTCGTTGTTCTAGAAAAATATTTATTCGACTCTTATAAAAAAATAAAAAAAAAAATTATGTCAAAATACCTAATCGTTTTCTTTTAATTAAATAACAACTAAGCGAACCTAAACTGTTTCGAATCAATTTGCATATACTTTTTGCAATTTTTTGGTGCATATTTTTGGGCATAGATTTTACTTTTCAGATCTCATATTTTTTATGTTGCATACTTTGTATTGCTTTTATGCCGGTGGTTTTAATGATGCGGAATTAATTGTTTCTTGTTGAAAATATGTTAAACTATTTTATATTTTGTTTGAAATAAATAAATTCTTCTAGGGTAGGGTATTAACTTGTTGTGTTTGTTGTTGTGACCAAAAAATAAACAAAAACAGTTGCATTTGCTCTGCTTAGCTCGCCCTTTCAAAGTAAGTCTAAAAGCATGCTGCAAAAAATTGCAATTTAAATCAATAAAACTCGATTTTTTACACAAAATGGAAGATAGTTATTCTCTGCCAAAAATGACTTTAAACTGTTTGTAGAGTTTGAAATATAAAAACTTATTTGGCTTAAAAAAAATATAATGAATTCTAAGTCTAACTATGCAAGTTTGTTATTTCATATTATTCCTTTAAGACTAAAAAAACCAAACCATATTTTTTCAGTGGTTCACATGTTTTAATGGAGCTCTTAGCGAGTGTTCTGCTACACCTTGCACTTGAGAAGAGCTGGCAGGACACATCGCAATAGCTCAGAATTGTTGGTGATGATGTTTTTTTCATGTTTTTTAAGTGTTAATGGTGGTACTGATTCATCTGGCTCTTAACCAAGACGTTGCAGCTTTATCAGAATCCTATGGTATTTATTAATTTTCGGTATTAATTTTTCCCTACCTCGGCTTAGTACGCTGCAAAAAGTTTTTGCATTTGCTTTGATAAACTTAAAAAAAAATTGTACTAGTAAATTGTGCTAGTGAAGTGTACTAGTACAAAATAAATTAAAATTTGTCTTGAAAACCGAAAACGTTTTTTGATATTTTTTTTTTAAATTTTTCAAAATTTTTTTAACAAAAACAAAAAAAAAAAATCGACGTGAAGTAATAATTTTAGCATCGGATTCGAGATGAAGTGCGAATTGGAGGTATTTTCAACAATCGCTCCGAATCCACAAATTTCATTATCGATACGCATTGAGCTTACTCGCCGGTTTCTACAATCGATAAATTAACGAGTTCGAATCCCCACCACAACTGATCCGCTGTTTTCCACAATCAGCATGAATGTTTGATATCTATAAAAAAAAAAATAAATAAATAACTGGCCATTTCAGCCCTTGAAAAGACTTTGACCTAGCTCCTTATGATCAATTGTGTTGTGCGTGTTATTAAGTTTGTACACAATTGACCGAGAACCGGACCTACGCCGACTCCAAACGGCGATGAACGGAATGTTCTTCTTCTCAAGAAGCTTTACATGGCATTTTGATTACTCTCTGAGGTTTGCCATTGTCTGCAGAGAGGTGGCGGTCGTACAGAAAAATTATTTTAATTCAAATAATTTTCTGTCGCTGCTGGGATTCGAACCCGGGTCCACAGGATCGTTGACATAGAGGCCACGCACTTTAACCAACTACGCCACGGACGCCACTTTTTGATATCTATACTATTATATAAAAGGCTTATCACGTATCTTCGTGTACGCTAAACTAAAGAACTACTGAACCGATTTTAATAATTCTTTTACTAATTCAAAGCGTCATTCTTCACTTAAGCTATTGCATACTTCATTTTTTAAAACCTACCCTAAAAAGTCATTAACATTTGAGATTAAATACCATCTAAGAACTTCATAGAAAATTATTTATAAACGCTGCATTAAGCAGTACAAAGCTTTGTCTTTCTTTTCCATTGTGTTTAAAAGCTCTTTTCGATTACGTCTTGCTTATAAGCATGATCGAAAAAATGATCTAATGAAGCAACAACAATGTTAATTGTAATATATACAGAAACTATTTCTTTTTTAATGAAATTCCCTACAGTAAAATGCTAAAACTAATTAATTATGTAAACATAAGCATATGTAAAAAAATATAATTCAGCGATACTTCGTCTTTATACGAAAACACGAACGAGGAAATGAGACAAATAATGTTGCTGTTTTCGACTCAGACTCAGTGCTGCCAAACAGTAGCAGCGGTGGTGCCATCTCTTATCAAGTAGCTGATAAAAAGCTTTTATTAGCAGTGTTGCTAAGCTCACATTACAAAGGTTGAAGTTTTGATAAAACCCTTATCAAGATCCATTTTTGTGCCTCTTTTTTATGTGCTATGGTACCACGGCTACAAAATAATGGTTATGCTAATTTGATGAAAGTAATTAATCTATATTAGCAAACCAGGAATAGCAGAATACCTTATATCAGTGGTCATCAAACTCTATACAAGCATACCTTGTTTATGTATAAAAGCTCATTGAAAGCTTTGCACTGAAAAAAAATACTACTTGAGCCTTAGTCCAGCTTTCATGCAAGACGATGGTTCGCTTGTTTGATTATTCAGTGGCGCCGGAAAAAATTTTCATCTGGTGTATTACAAATCTATGGGAAAGGCGTGAGGGGGAAATGTTTTTTAAATTTTGCGATTTACGTATGCTTACTACTGTTCATAATAACATAATTTATATCGAAGAAATATATTAACATTCACTATTTTATGCACTGTTACAAAAAATGAGTAAACTTTAAAATAATAAAGGTTAATTTCATAATTTAATTTCAATTTTTGATTTTTGATTTTAGTTCTGAATGTAAATAGCTACTTATTATATTTGTGCGTCGTGCTATTCAATACGCGCTATTCAATACGTGCTATGCTATTCAATATAAACAATTCATAACATCTTGCGTCAATTCCTTAAAAAAAAAACCATCTTGGTAAGGCCGGCAATGTTTTCCCAGAGCTTAACTTACTATATATGGTGCTTTCTAAACATTTGAATCACTGATGTTAACGACACAGTAATTACTGTTTTCTACAGTAATTTGACTGCTCATACAGTACGATAGTAAACTTTCCAAATATCAAGTAATTTTAATAGCCGGCTTAAAATATAAAGTTTTCTTAGAAAAAATTTGTTAAAATCACATTTGTAACATTTCTGTTCTTCTCATAATTTTACCATCCCTTGAATTTAGTGCGAAACTATGCGTTTCTTTGCGAATTTTTTCGTTGTTTTCGGTATGGAACATCGGATATAGATTTGAAATATATATATATACTTTGAAATATAGATTTTCAAAATAGATCTCATCATCTTCCCCTTTATACGATTTATATGAGAGGTAAAGGTACTGCATATTTATTAAGTTTAAGCATAGATGAAAAGAAAATTGCTAAATTGAGAAGAAATTGCTTTATTTTTTCCTTTCCTTTTAATTCTGTTAAAATATGAATATTTAAGATCGCATATGTTTTAATAAAAATCCGTCAATTATGCGGATAAATTTTTTGTATGTCATAAATGAAAATAAATATAACGCTAGTTATTTATAATGAATTCCGATTGGTAAGACGAATAAACAATATCGATAAAGATGATTTCGTAATGTTTTGGGAACAAGTTTGTTAAACCAAAAAAAGGAGATATTACCTTAATGTTTCCCTTTTTGAAAAGCTATTTTCTTATTCTATTTTCAATAGAAGAAATTCTAAATACCAAATTTTTTACGAAAAATTCGGATTGTTCAACCGTACAATTCCAAAGAAACCATTTCACACTTTGAGGAAGATCTGTCGTCATTTACGATCATTTTGATGAATAATATCTAAAATTCTTAATTTTTTGTTTGTTTACAAAAAAGCAGCCCAAATTTAAGGTATAACTTTCGAACTATAAGTCACATATCAATTTAACTCGGTAAAAACGTACTATTTAGTTGTGTGCTTTGACTGGCAAAATTTAGTGACCATTTTACAAGTGGGCGTGGCACTACCGATATAATTCAAATTTAGGTATCGAATAGCTTTGGAAGCAGAAGTCACATAACATTGAAACTCAGAATGGAGTATGTATTTCTACAAGAGAACTGGGACGGGCATAGGAATAGGGGTTGTGGCTTCGACCACACAAGTCAAATTTTTGATATTGAATAGCTTTGGAACTAAACGTCGCATGACAATAAAACTCAGTAAGGAGTTACTAATTACAAAGTCTTTCTACTGGAAAACTGATACGTGCGTTGGAAAAGGGGGTGTAGCCTGATTTTCTATACAGAATAGCTATGGAAGTTAAAATCACAGGACACTGAAACTCATAACGAAATTGCCACCTGGGAGTGATGTTCTGCTACTGGGAAACTGTAACGGGCAGTGGAATATGAGCGTGGTGTCAGACTAAGGAACTAATAAAAGTTTTGAATTTACTAATTATTTCCAATATACTTGCCGGGTGCAGCAGCGCGCGCCGGGTATCGCTAGTTTTCAATAAAAACTGTTTGTCGATCTTTTATAAATTCTTTGCAATTTAATTTTTAGCGAGGAAGTAAATTTTAGGTCACCAAGGTAAAGCGTGTCCTTAAGCAACGCTACTAAAAATTTGATGCATGAAATTATTACACGCTAGTCTAGGCTTTGCGGTAAAACCATAATACACCAGTAAGGGCTATTTTTTAAACCCTCGTGATAAAAGTACACAAACAAATAGCCTTATTTATTTTTAATAAATCACCCATATTTGCCTGAAGTTACGACTTCTAGCTGAACTACATGAGTATTAAAAGTTTTCATGACAATAATTTAATCAAAACTGGTTAACCTTTTAGCCTTATAAATATTAACTCGGTGCTAAGCAAAACTTCAGTTTGACACTCTCTGGACTCCATACAGCTCGAAATACAAATGTCGAAATATTTATTTAATAATAAGCTCACTTCAGCGTGCCTGTCGAGTCCTTAAGTTGGACCGTTTTTTATTTCATTCTCTACAAAAAAAAAAAAAAACAGAAATTTACAGTAACTCTTTATCTTCATCTAACCAACTCCTTCCCACCTAACTTGTTATTGTCATAGCCTAGCCTATTAAGGGTCTTTTTTTGTTATCTCTACCACTAAATTTAATATCTTTTATACCCACATTTCTTGAGTTAGTCGTAAATCACAATGAAATCCGAGACTCATGGGAACAATTTCTAAGTAGCACCAAAACGATTTGTTCACCTGTGAAATAATCCAAATCACTGACACAGATGAAACGCCATACGAACACCGGAAACAAGACACACACAGTAAAATAAAAAAGAAAAAAAAAAAAAACAAATACACGCGGAAGCAGGAGCGCAGCGCATCAGAGGATGCGTGCTACTCGTGCCTCGTATTACAAAAACCCACACATTACAAATGTGACAAAAGCGACAATTTAAATTTCCAAGTGAAAGAAAGAGCAAAAATTAAAAAAAAAAATACGCAAAAAAAAAAAGCAGCGACAGGAATAAAGTACGATTTATTTAAAAAAATAAATTTTCTCAACTGTCGCAAATTGTTGATTGTTGCTGTATGCAGAGTACAAAAAAAATAATGTCGCCAGTAGATGGCGCCACACGAGCTTTGTGTGTGCGGGCGCAATTTTGCTTTATTCTTTTGATGCATGGCTTCAGCGGCAGATGATAGATTGGCCGCGTTTTATATTCATTCTTCAAGTCTAACCAGGCTTGGCGGAGTTGGGCTGCGGATTCATTCATAGTTGAAATCAAGTGGTTTGCCGTTTTCCCCAATGCTCTGTTGATAATGATGGCGTCACAAGATGGTGATGCTTAAAAATTTTGACACACTTTTGCTCTTTTCTTTTTTTCGCATTCTCATCACTTTTTTGTTGTATTTTTTTTTTTTTAATTTTCTTTATTTGTGAACTTTGCGCCCGCTTTACGTTTGCGTTTCGGTTGATAAAGGATAATGCAATCCTTCAGACAGGTGCGTTTCAATTTACATGCGACATTTTTATAAATGATGTGTCAGCTTGGGTATTTTTAAGCTCTCCAGTTTAAATGCTGTGGCAGTATCAACTCATCATCATGCATGAACTTTTGGTCCATCCTTCGTGATAATGGAGCGGAAGTGAAAAAGCAGGCTGGCGAATTGCTAGCTTTGATAAGCTGTAATCTCAAACGTGAGGTTATTTTGTATTTTATTAAGTAAAATTCTTTCGAGAGTATATTCTTTGCGTTTTTGAAATAACCAAATAAAAAAATATATTTAAAGGACATTCTTTTTTAAGCTACTCCTTCGCTTGACAATGTGAAAAATTGTTGCAGTAATAGAGATATGCTTAAGTTTTAGGAACGGAGCCTAGGAACGCGGCTGAATTTGAATAGCTGTATAAAAAATGGTGAATAAGATTTAGTTTTGAGCCCTACATATAGGCCGGAGCACAATTTATTCGCTTTGTCAGTGGTGATTTGACAATTTCTCAAAATTTGCGGCTTTGCATAGAAATTGAAAAAATTTAAGAAAGTTATTTAAGTTTATATTGGTCAAGTATTCTGAGAGAAGTTCTGTTATTTTACAAGACATGCAAAAAAGCTACGACAAAATGATAGCACATATGTATTAAATTGGATTGAGTGATAAAGGGTTATGCATTTCGAGTTTCGGAAAGTGCAGCCCTGGCATTTTGCAGCTGTCAAATGTTCATGTCATCCAAACTGATTTTTGTGTAGTTAAGTGTTTGCCATTTTACAATATCGAACGTTTTACTACCGAAAAATGCGTTAAAATAGTTAAATTGTTCTTAAAAAAAATGGCTAATTTTGTCACAGCAAATTTTCTCATCGCTATCCCGTAACGTTAAGGGGCTCTGAAAATCCGAAAAAAGTGACTGTCTGCTGTGCATTATGTTCTGGTGTTGTCATTGATCCCTACTTTTTTAAAAACGATCAAGGAGCAACATTAACATTCCATTCTGAGCGTTATGGCTGCATGTTAACAGATGTGATTTTGGCTTGAAATTGATCCAGATATTGATCTGGACGATATATGATTTCAACAAGATGGGGCCAGAAACCAGAAAACATCATTATTAATGGCTTTGTTTCAACAGAAATTTCTTTGATGACATACATATTTCGAAATTTGGCGATGTCAATTGGCCTTCGAGATCGTGCGATTTGACGATTCTCGACTTTTTTTTTTGTGGGGCAATTAAAAACCAACATTCGTCAAGTCATGGTCGAGCTAGTGCCCAAGTTGTACACAAAAATCATCGAAAATTAACTCAAAGGATTGAGTCATGCAAAAGCTCCAGTGGAGGATATTTGAGCATTATTTAGGATAAACTTTTCACTTCGTAATTTTCCGAAAGTTTCAGTGCAATTGTTGTTGTTCTGGTTTTCCGAAATGGCTTAAATATAATCATCTATTGAGTTGATGAAAAATAATCGTCAGAAATTTGCGAAGAAAAGATGTGTTTCGTAGCCATAAGCAGCACTGTTTAATAAGTGTGAGTCATTGTGATTGTGCATAATTCAACAAGAAGAAGAGCATTAGGCCTAAGCACATAGGAGGCATGCAAAAATAATATATACAAGATTATGCCATGCGCATGTCTGCTTACGTCATGATCGACACATTGTCAAATGCAGCTGTTTTTCACTGACCAAAACATAAACAAACAGAACTGTAACTGAAAAAAAAAATCACGGAGAACTATCGCACTTTATTTTGTCTCCTTCTTGCACGAACAGAAAATCAGTGAGAAAAACAGAGAAAGTGTCTTTTCCTATCTACGTCACGAAAGACCTAACGTCTTGCGCAGAATGTGCAACTTTTTCTGCCTCTGATGGCGCAATCTGATTTCTATTATTTTTGGGAGGCATGTATGCTTCAAGAATCTGACATTTGTGATTGAATATATATAGTCTTATGAAGTAGCCCACATTAAAAGCATGCACGCATGCATGATGCTTGAAGCATGCCTAAAGTTGGCGAACTTTTAACTTTTTGCAGGCCTCAAAGCATTGACAGAAGACATGTGTGAAATAAAAGCAATATCAACACAACTAATTGGCATAAAATATCCTCCAATTCCATTTTTAGTTGTTTTTGATTAAATTTAATTTATTTTCACTACTTTTTCTTTAAAATTTCTATTCAGTTTAACATATTTGAAATTTATCACATATGCGATGCATGGTTTAACCAAGCATGCTTCACAGGTATGATGCATGCATGCTTTCTATGTGTTTTGGCCTATTATGTCAAATTCCGCCTAAAAAGCTGATGAAATGTTTAAAATTGAACAATCTTTTTTTGGCATTGCTTTTTCATAAAAGAACAGAAAGCACAAGTTTTTTAGAAACAGAATATTCCCATAATTATTTGTTTTAGTAATATTTATATAGAAATAAGCGATGTCGATTTTAAGTTTGACTAATGCATGTGATTAAAAGAAAAATTTAAAAACGGTCGCTCACTTCACCTCGTCGGAAATTTCCAATTTTTGAAATTTCAGTATTGAAGTGTATTTTTATAATGTTAAAGTCCAAGAATTATAACGAAATAATACTTTTATTGAAATCTGAATTTTTAGTTTTTTTAAACTTCACTTTTCTAAGGTGAAAATGAATAACCCTTTAGTTTGTAAGACGCAAAAGAAACAACATTGGCTTTAAAAGATTCATTAACCTCGTTAATCTATATCTATATCTATCTATCTATACTCTATACTATTATATAAAAGGGTTCTCTCGGATTTTTATCGTTCAATCATGGGGTAACCGCTGAACCGATTTTAATAATTCTTTCACTATTCAATTGCTATAAGAAGCGACCCTGCTACTGGGTACTACATTTTTGGTAAAACTTTTTATTTAATTATTTAAGAATTTATGCATTTTAATCCATGCTGCCATTGTATGTATATGCAGCACAAAATATGTATATGTATGTATATGCAGCAAACAATAGCTCATGGTGTAATTAACAAGGTGGTAGTGAATTTTCAACCCCTCTCACAAAAATGAACTCTCGATCTGTCAAAAACAGCTGATTGCATATTTTAAGCAAAACATAGTTTGTGAAATTTCTGCTTATTGAGAAAGTATAATTTGATTGATTATAAACGTGCAAAAAACATGGATAAGAATAAAAAATTGCTGAGGCGTTGTGCGTGACGGACTGCGCTGGCTCGCGTTATAAATAAAGCAAAGCTGTTAGCCAATAAAAAACCAACAAATATTAAACTAAACCTCAAATTGATTAAACTACTTCTCCGGCAGCTCAAGATAAAGAGCTGGATTCTTGAAGCACTATGTACCACCTCGTACGGATTGTGATACAGCTTTCGTAGATCTCCTCGAAGATTTTAAGTGGATCAGCTTATTGCTGCTATTGGTATTATGGAACTACATGGCTGTATCATCCGTACTTGCAGCCAATTACAGTGTGTTTCCATATTCGGCTCTAGTTTTTCACAGTTTCAATAATTTTTATGAAAATCCAACAAAACTACATATAATTGCAGTTTATTACTTATTAGCTAGAACTACCACTAGCAAGCAAACAAAACAAATAACGATTTGACACTTACCAACCATGGTATAATAATACAAGGTAGCATTGACAGTTGCTTGGGAAATCATATACTGTCAAAAAATATACTCAAAAAGAGAGCGCTCACAATCCGCCATTGAAAACACAAGCAATGTTGAAAACGTTGAAGTGAAAAAAAACAACAACCACAGCAGCTGCTGATGTATTTCTACAAAAAGCTGTTTTTGACAATTTATGTTTTCCTGTTGAAGAGAAAATAAGCAGTTGTCAATGCTACCATGTATTATTATACCATGTTACCAACAGATCCTCTCTTTATGTCACAATTTTTTGACAGATTCAGCAAAATTGAGTGTGTGGTGAAAAATTCACTACCACCTTGTTAATTACATCATGCAATAGCTTAAGCTCTTTGTTGAGAGAGTGAGGTGAAAGTCTACAACTCACCGCGCTGCCATCTTGAGTGGATATTTGCACTCAGTTAATTTTTGCTGCAGTGTTGCCATAAGTCCAATATATCGTATTTATTTTGATTTTACTAATGTGAACTTTTTTCATTTCCATAAGAAGCCACTCTTTATTTCAATAAGAAATATTCTCAAATAAAAAAAAATTAATTAAACATATTTGATTCTGAGTTTTTGTTTAAAATATGTTTTCATATCATATTTATACTCCCAAGCAACGCTGGAAACGGGTATGCTAGTTGAAAATAAATCAATGTAATTTTAATTAAAATGGGCGTGGAAAATAACTTAATAGTACGGAAGTGTTAGTTGCTTAAAATCTTTATAATCAAAACATGAAAAATCGTTGAAATCGCAAAAAGCAATAAAGCGAAGTTGTAAAGTGATTTTAAATTAAATATAAGCCCTGAAAATTATGGCAAAGCTGTTAGCAGAGAACGTTCAAGAGCGGTTACACGCCGAGATGAGCGCGACAAATTGTGCTTAGTTCTAAATTCTGACCTCACTGCGAGGAAAATTACAGGAATAGCAAGAGTAAAAACACATGTCCGAAATGTGCAAAGGATTTTTAAAAATCAACAATCATACGCCAAAAAGGTTTAAGAAATCCGTTACTTACAGCAAAACATAGGTTAAATTTTCAAATGGATTTTGCACGATTGAATTTTGCTGAAGAACACGCTAAATGGAAAGAACGATTTCACGAAAAGAAATTTCATCTTGACGAACTGGATGGTTAGTCTTATTATTATCATGATTTGAGAAAGGAAGAGCGTACCCTTAGTCATCGTCAATATGTCATCCACTCACATATTGACGATGACTGTGATGATATGGGTCGGAATTAGCTATTGTGGAAGAACTTGTTCCTACTCGAATGTATGTATTTCCAAGATTATCTCAATTTATTTGGCAAAGTAATTATTAACTGTGGGTCACAATTACTTAAAGTTGAATGATATTCCAACAAGACAATGCGGATGTATACTGAGTAAGAATAGTAAAAAGGGCTTGTTTCAAGACAAAATGTTGAAATATTGGATTATGATCACCTGACCTAAACAGTTTTAAAAACTAAAGTTGCTTTGCAAGAAAATTTTGTGCCAAAAATTGACAATATAATATCATCAAAGAATTAGGAATTTATTACTCAAAATTAAAAATAATCTTACGATTTTAATTGTTTTGATCAGAAATAACAGTTATTTTTTGATTTAACTGTTCAAGAACAAGAACTATTTTTGAGTTTTGTTATTTTGCTTAAGAATAAAAATTGTTTTAAATTCCCTTTTTTTTTTTTCAATTTTTATTTTTTCGTTCAGGTATAAAAGTTTTTCTCAATTTTTATTTTACGCTTAAAAATAAAAATCATTTGTCCAGTTTTATTTTTTTTTTCCTCAAACATAAAACTTAAAACATCACACAACTTTGTTGCTGAGGCATGCCAATTTTTATTCCCTACATTCCCTATTCCCTGAACAGGGAGATTTAAGAATGGGCCAGATAGGGTTAATACGTAAGATCGATCCCCATTACTTTTGCAAAATTTTTCCCCTACCATTGAACAGGGAGATTTAAGGGTGGGCTAGAAAGGGTTAATACGTATGTCCGACCCCCAATTATTTTTTCGAAAGGAAAATTTTTCCCTTAGAGACCTATCCCTAAATTTTATGATTTTTGTATATTTATTCTGTACACCTGAACAGGGGGGCTTTATCATAAAACTATGTGATATGTAGAATTTTGCATCAAAAACATGAAGACATAAGGAAAATAATGCAATTCAGAAAAATACTCTGTGTACTCTTTATTTCTTGGTGAACGCACTGTTTTTTAAACAGGTATCACTGCAATCTGCTCTTATGCGGTTAATCAAAGAGTGTGCAACCAGCCGAATGTTAAACAGTACTCGTTTCGATTTTCTGAAATTACTGCAAAAAGTTTGAAAAACACTATAAAATGTTGTACATTACAACTCTGTTACTTAGCAGCAGCCAGTGTTTGTTTTAAATATAAATATCAAAGACATGCTCCATATGCTTCGAATTTTTATAGCAATATTATTATAATTACTCGATGTATGAACCATGCAGTTGAAAAGCTACTGCATTCATTCTATATTATAATTATTTATCACCGTGTTTAATAAATAATTATAGGTTTCTATTATAATTATAATTATAGGAAGCGTTTCATCGGCGAATTGATTCATCGGTTTTACTCCCCATCGCGGCTAAAGAAACATCACTTCAAAAATACATTTAAAAACTTTTCGAGTCACTACCAAATCGCATAACTCCTATTAAAGATCTTTATTTATTTATATTAACAATTGATTTCTTATATCTTTAATTTTGTCGTTGCACCGAAATTGTTTTTGATTTGTTCTGAATAATGAGTTCGTTGAATAATGGGGAGTCTGCTTTATCACGTACGCAGGCATTTTAGTGGCACAAATTGTTTAAGGGGGGAAATATAGCCAGAGGTCGAAAAAAAAGGTCATGTTTGTGAATTTTTTAAGGAAACCTATGGGATATTTTTAAATGAGAGTTTTTATACCTAAAAATATACACATTCAAGAGTATTTTTAGTTTTTTTTTATTAAAAAAAATTTAATATTTAGATCGATACAGCAGTTTTTGTAGAACGCTCTGAAAAAAAGGAGAAATGCGGTGACCAAGATTGCTCCTCCTAATTTCATCAGAAACAAAAAATCGAAATATATTATTAAATTAGATACTTAAAACTCGTACTTGTCATAGCCGTTTTTGAAAATATTGATTTTTCACAAAATGGCGGACTTTCGAACGTAAAAAAACGATTTTCGACCAAAAATTCGTCATAATTTTGCCTATAAAAAATGAACATAACTACAAAAAAAAAAACCCTATGACAAGCACGAGATTATCTATATCTATATCTATATCTATACTATTATATACAAGGCGTCTCTCGAATTTTCATCGTTCAATGAAGGGGGTAAATGCTGAACCGATTTAAATAATTCTTTCACTATTCAATTGCTATAATAAGCGATTCTGCTACTGGGTACTACGTTTTTGGTAAATCTTTTTATTTAATTATTTAAGAATTCGTGCATTTTAATCCATGCTGCCATTGTATAAGCAGCACGAAATAACAGCAAACAATAGCTTAAGCTCTTTGTTGAGAGAGAGAGGTGAGATTCTACAACTCACCGCGCTGGTCTCTTGAGTGGACAATTGCACTCAGTTAATTCCTGCTACAGTGTAGCCATAAGCCCAATATATCGTATTTATTTGCGTGCCACTCTTTTTATTTCAATATCTACTGAGTTAAATAATCCAATAAATATATTGAGATAAATTTTACAGCATCCTAATATATTAAAATGAATAGTGGTTTGTTCGGATGCTTAAAACTTGAAAACGACTGGACCAAATTAGATACTTCCTTCTGTGAATTTGTTCGTAATTGTTACGCGAAGGTTTTGGAAAAAATGCACGGAACATTGGACAAGGAGGCGGGGCACCTCCAATACAACCCAAATCTACGATAGCGAATAGCTTTGAAATTATAGGTCGCATAGCATCGGAATTCGGTGTTCTACCTCAATTTACAAGTGCCGTTCCACAGGAAAAATTTTATGGGTGTTGGACGTGGGGCGTGGCACTTTTTCAGCAGACCAAATTTTCGGTATATCTTTCAAGCTATAAGTCACACATCAATGAAACTTGGTAAGAGCGTACTATTTAGTCGCGTCCTTCGACTAGCAAAATTAAGCAAGCATTGGACAAGGGGGTGTGACACCGCCCATATAATTCAAAAATATGATATCGAATAGCTTTGGAAATACATGTCGCATAACAATAAAACTCAGAATGGAATTACTATTAGGTGATGTCCTTCTATGTTCTAGAAAACTGAGACGGACTTTGGAAAAGAGGGTGTCGTTCCGCCCATACAAGCTAAATTTGTGATATAGAATATCTTTGGATATAAATGTTGCACAACAATGTTACTCAGTATGGAGTTGCAACTTGGTGATATCCTTCTACTGAAAAACTGGGACAGACAGGTCTTTCCATGTATAGTGGTTTGCATGTACGTTGAGTGTTTTAACGTTATCTTTTTTGGGCCATCTTGAACACCAGAGGGCGCTGTAGTACAACATTTTTTGCAAAACCACCTTAAACTCCCAAAACGTTCATGCGATTAGAATGAAAATTGATATATAGTGGTTTTTGTGTACGTTGAGTGTTTTTCTGCTATCTTTTTTGACGCATCTTGAACACCAGAGGGCGCTGTAGTATAACTGTTTTTACAAAACCACCTCAAACTCCTGAAACGCTCATGCGATTAGAATGAAAATTGGTATATAGTGGTTTTCAGGTAGGGTGAGTTTTTTTCATCTCCTTTGATCCACCTTGGACACCAGATGACGCTGTAGTATTACCGCCATGTAAAACTGGCTAAATATAATTTTTTGTTATTTTTGTAGGTAATATTTTTTTATTTTTATATATTATTCAAACTTGACTTATACATTGCGTTTCTTAATAAATGAAGTATATAACCAGAAAATTTGGTAGCGCTATATAGAAAAATGGCTTTGCAACAGTCAAAAATGCATAAAAGTGGAAACATTTAGCCAGTTTTGATCGCCACTGTAGTTGCTGGGTGCAGCAACGCGCGCCGGGAAAAAGCTAGTTATGAATAAAATAAGCTTGCAAAAAAATCAAAACGATCGGTTCACTGACCTTCGAGAAATCGTGGTCAGCGACTTTGAAAACATGGTTTCGAGAAAAACGAGTTTGAAAATAAGGCACTGCGCGCTTTAGAACGCGGTTCACTCACTAGGCTATAACTTTGTTCTTTTTTGAGATATTGACTTGAAATTTTCACCACATATTCTTGAGACTTAAATCTTTAAGAAAATGCAAAACAAAAAACAAAAAAAAAAAGGTCTGAGTGCGTTCCCCCCTTAAAGAGGGTCGTACATGAGTTAACAACTTTCCTCACCTTCTCGTCCAGCACTTCAATAAACGATAAAACTGTCAAAAAAGTAAAGGAAATTATGCTGTCTTTGATATTGTGCTCGTAAATTGTCACGTTACCGTGAGATATATATGTCAAACTTCATATATCGACTGGATCAGCGCACACCATTTTATATGGTGTTTTAGGCATGCAACGGGTTGCAGCTAGACTTGTGTCAAAACTGCTCAATTTCCTTCAAAAAGAGTTTCGCAAAATTGTCGCTCAGGAGATGCTTTAAACAGACGATACGGATCAATTCTGGTGACGAGACTTGGGTGTAAGAGCATGACGTCGAAACAGCTTAATAATCTGCAGAGTGGCGCTATCTAGATGAGCCGAAACCCAAAAAAATCACGATAAAGTCGTTAAAAAATCAAGGTGTATTTGAAGGTTTTCTTCGATTCTCAAGGTGTCGTGCACTGTCTGTCACAATCTGTCAACGCTCAATATTATTTGAGTGTTTTAAAGCGTTTGCACGAGAATATTTGGCGAAAGAGGCCAGAATTATGGTAGGAAAATTCATGGTTTTTGCACCACACTAATGTACTAGCTCACACATTACGCATTGTACGCTCCTATTTGACCAAAAACTATGTCAATATCGTTTAACAAGCACCATATTCGCCAAATATGGCCTCGTGTGACTTTTTCCTATTCCCCAAACTCAAATGTCGCTTCGTGGAAAACATTTTGAGACGATTGAAGTCATAAAAGAGAATTCGCCGAGGGAGCTAAAGACCATTCCGAAATCGGCCTACCAAAAATGCTTTCAAGAATGACAAAAAAAAAATGTTGGCATTTGTGTATCGCCTCCAATGATGATTATTTTGAAGGTGATAAAATAAATATTGAAGAATAATTAACCGTTGTTGTTTTATTTGCACAGTCCGGTTCAGTTTTGAATGGACGGTATATAATTATCTAGGCATATATATAATTCTAATAGAATCAATTTATCAAAGATTCACTGATTTCTGTGCAAGAAGCTACTAGAATTATTTATAGTCCCAGCCGCTACTTTTTGCCAAAGGATCATAGGTTTTTATGCAAAGAGTTCATTAAATCCATAAAAGTTTCTGTGACTCATCTGGAGCTATATTAAATTCCCCTATTTATTTTTGTTATTCATTGTCATGTACAGTTCGTGAACGGTCTCACGAGCTTTAATAGTCTCATTTGAGTAAACGCTCGTGGACGCGCGTACGCAAAAAATATTTTTTAGCGTTCTTGAACAAATACGATTGCTGTTTTGCTTTAAGAATTTGACTCTCGTACATGGGCGTGAGACGTTATAAGCCTGTATACATGAGCGTGAAGCAAAATGAATTATTATACGGACTTCTGATCTTAAAAGCCCTTTCCTTTTTTTATTCCTTGATAAAAACAGTATTAAAATGTCTAGGATATTGCCCTTAATCAGAGCATAGCGTGGAGACAAACTCAGCCCAACGGTATCGATCTTGACCAATTTCACAGAATCACTCACTTCCTGACAGTTCCATCGGGGTTGGTACTCAGTCTGTGTCGAGCGGGTTCATGACAAAAGACCTTTGCTTATCCTCGTTAAAATTAGTCAATAAGCTCTAAAGACATATTTTTTATTTAGCTACCTCGTCAAATGTTGAGAAATTCTCCAACTTTCAACAGAAAATTAAATAATACGTCCAGCAATTTATTTAGACTTTAAAATAATTTTTTAACAAGCACATTAAATTAAGCAAAAATGAACTTTCCTTTAAGAACATCACTCTGTATATAACATAAGACCATCCTGCTCCTGCTGGCAATTTGCTTTTATTGGCTTAGAGCCAAATAACAAGGTTCTGATTTAAGCCAAAATGATTTTTTTTAATTCTCAAGAGCTTTCCATCGACCACAATCATGACTCACCTGCATAATCAAGATGACACATCAGCATTGAAGAAAAAAAAAGAAAAAAAAACTACCTGAACAGCACGATGTTATGTAACGCCGCCAAATCAATGCCTTGCCAGTCAACCTCAATTCGATATCAACGAATTTACGGCTACACCACGTGACTTTCCAAATCAACTTAGCGCGTTCGTTTACGGATTAGCTGTTGACGGATGGGGGACAAAAACAAGGAAACCAAGAAAAAAAAAAAAAAACGCAGACCTAATCTAATCCCGGCAAAGGCAAACATAATCGCAGAGAACATGGAATGCGGCAGATCATCTCCGCCTGCTCATCGTCTCCTCCTGCTCATCATCTCCTCTATCGCCAGCAAAAATGTCAATTTTTGACAGAAGCATGAAAGAATCTGAAAAATCTTCATAAGCGCCTTGCTGGAATCGCGTCATGGCTGCGTTAGAGAGCATGGACTTGTCTCCGTTAAACGTTCGGATGTGTTTGCTCAATGTACGTTACGCGTTGGATGAAAACAAAGTTAGGTTGGTAAGGTGGTTGCTAGTTGTATGAACTGGTGGATAGTCTAATGAATTGCATTACATGGACTGGGAAAAGACCCAGTGGCGCCATGGTGTATATTATTATAATTTGTTGAGGTTGTTTTTGTTGTTGTTGATGTTGATTTTGTTGCGTTATCTAACGGTGTATATATTTGATTAATCAAAAAACATTTTTCGTTAAAGAAGCCGGAATTAATGCAAGAATGATGAGAGTAAATTTGTCAGCCTTATTTAGCTTCCCGCCTCAATGCCTCACAAAAAAAAAAAAAAACAAAGGTGGAGCGGCTCTAGGGGCTGTTCTTATTTTGTTGTATATTTATGAAGTATATGCTATGCCTTAGCAGGCAGAATTTACGTTCATATATATAATTAAATGATATAAAAATTTGTTCTATTTTTATTTTTTAAAATTTGTTTCAGGAAAGTTAAAAATTTTTCTGTTTTGGAAGTAAATTACTTTCCATAACTTAATGAAATTGAGCATCACCCATACCTACATGTAAATTTTAAAAAATGTTTTATTTTATTTAATTTATTAGTTGTGATGATATTAAAAGGATATTTGATAGATTTCTTAGGCTATAACTGAAAAATATGAGCTGTCTTTTCAAACATCAAAATATTTGTCATTTTAATTTTTGAATAAAACCCATTATTTTTTGATCAATTTTAAATGCCTTTCTTATATTATTTTAAACTAAGCATAAAGGTTTCCTCAAGACCGGAATTGTTTTATGGTTTAAGAGTTCCTTTTAGAACAAAACGTTAAATTCACAAAAAATAACTTATTATAAAAACACGGTGTAACAGTGAAAATAAACTCGGCTCGAGACATAGTAGAGGTTGTAGGTCTAGTTGAGCATAAGATAACTGCATACTTAGTTTTGTGAATATACCCTCAAAATCGGGATTTATGGTCAAAAAACCGATTTTAGGTAGGTGTATGTATAGTTTGTTATGTAACTCCGTTATATCTAGCTCAATTTTAAAAATTTAAACATTGATAAAAAGAAGAAAAATATACCCTTAATATAATATACAGACCGTTTTTTTACAAAAAGAATTGACAAAGTTACAGGTAAAATCATTTGAAAATTTCTCATTTCTTTTTAATTTTTTCAACTTTAACAACGTTTTGTTAACAAATTTTGTTTTTTGGCCCTATTAGTTTTAGTAAGATTCTGAAAGCCTGTTAAATTTTGCGTTCAATAAGCTATCATTTACTTCAATTGGCTGAAATACAAATGCACTATCGAATTTTTAGTATTCGTAAAAAAATACAAAAAATTTTATTTTTTTTTTTTTTTCTAAAAATGTTTATTTGACCTTTTTCGTTTATATATATTATAATCGATTTCACGTTTTAGGGACCAGCAGTAGTCTGCCAGCATGTTTATGGAATTTTTTCCCTAAAAGCCGGTTTCTATAGCTTCCATCTCCTGGTGGAACCTTTCTCCTTGTTCATCACTAAACTGCCCAAGGCTATTCGGGAAAAAGTTTATATGGGAGTGCAAAAAATGTATTTTGATTGACATATTGCAGCCCATTTTTTCGTAGGCACTTAAAAATTCATTTACAACATCTAAGTAATTTCGACTCTTCTTCTTGCCGAGGAAATAAATGCAAAACGAAATAAAACTATTCCAAGCTCTTTTTTTCAACTGGATTTAATTTAGAAACGAAATCAGTGTCCAAGAAAATTTTCCAAATTTGTGGGCCCACAAATAAACCTTAGAATAACCGAAATGAATAAATAACTTTTATAAAAGATTTGAACGTGCAGGATACTTTCTTTGATATGGGCCTCACTTAACCTAGGAAACGCTGCAATCAGATTTTTTTTTTTTTAGCTTTGAACCAAGGATTTCAGGTGGAATACCTATTCAGTCAAGTCTGCCTTGGTTCGAAAATGAGATAATAGATTAGTGGGAAGAAAAGGGCAATCAAGTGAAACACGTGTAGGATGTTCTAAGCATGGTGGAACATCCTTATATTTATTAGTCGCACGACTATCCCATTCGCAAATAATGCAAGGATACTTGGTATATCCACCTTGCATTCCAAACAGTATTGTTAGAGCCTTTAAGTCGGCGACATACATATATCAGAATTTAACATATCAAGAATCACACAAAAAGTTTTTAAATAAATCATACTCTTGCAAGATCCCTCAATAAACAAACGCCATTCATTTGGAGCGTGTTTGTGGTTGAAAACTGCAAACAGTTCCGTCACATCCGGGCAATACACCAGATTTATGATAATATATATAAACGAAAAAGGTCAAAAAAACCTTTTTAGAAAAAGAAAAAAATTTTTTTTGTATTTTATTACGAATACTAAAAATTCGATAGTGCTTTTATATTTATGCCAATTGCAGTAAATGATAGCTTGTTGAACGCAAAATTTAACAGGCTTTCAGAATCCTGCTAAAACTAATAGTGCCACAAAACAAAATTTGTTAACAAAACGTTGTTGAAGTTGAAAAAATTAAAAAAAAATGAGAAATTTTCAAATGATTTTACCTGTAACTTTGTCAATTCTTTTTGTAAAAAAACGGTCTATATATTATATTCAGGATATATTTTTCTTCTTTTTATTAATGTTTAAATTTTTAAAATTGAGCTAGATATAATGGAGTTACATAACAAACTATACATGCACCTACCCAAAATCGGTTTTTTGACCACAAATCCCGATTTTGAGGGTATATTCAAAAAACTAAGTATGCAGTTATCTTATGTTCAACCAGGCCTACTACCTCTTCTATGTCTTGAGGCAAGTTTTTTGATTTGTTTTCATTTTGTAACACCGTGAAATTATTATTAAAATGTTGGCAGATGAACGTGTTAAGGACACAACCGTAGGTATTTTGACATGGCAATGTATCCTTATCATTGTCACTAATTTCGACCTTTCCCCTTGTCCTCATCCTTATCATCATTCTTATACGAATACTTGTCTTAATATTTGTTATACTTCATGTTCAAATTCTTGTTTTATTCGATGTCCAAATTCATATCCTAAGCATTGTCCTAATCCTTAGTCGAATCTTTGCCTAAATCTTACTCCTCATCCTAGTTTTTGTTTCCGTGTTGGTTTTTGCTTTGCCTGTTTTTACCTTAGCATCACGCAATAATTCCATGCAACAATGGTGCATTTACGTTATATTAAATGGTTCCCTGAGGGTCTCATGACGTCATTAATTTTTATTTTCATTTGACCGAAGAACTCACCTATATTGATATTCCATAAAATTCAATATAGCGCATGAAGTCATTGAATTATATTTTCGTGCAACACTTTTTAATATTTGTTGCAGGGAATTAAGCGGTTTAAACAAACGTTGATAATCACACAATTGTGCACTTGTCATCCACAACAGTCCTTCGTTAAGTTAGAAATTTTAATTAAAATTCCGTTATTTTAGTTAGATTCCATACTTTTCGAAAAGTTTGGGAGGCATTTTAGTCATAATTTCATTTAATTTCATGCAAAATAAAGGTTGGTTAAATTTTAAGGGCCGCTGTTGAACGTAAACCGCACCTAAACGTCAAGTTTTTCTTCTGCATTTCATTTAACATTTCTCAATTTCAGACTAACTCAATGTGAACCCTGGAAAGATATACAATCGAGCAACGCGTTAAAGTTATTCAGGCTTATTATGAAAATGGGCTTTCAAATCAAAATGCATATCGTGCACTTTGTGATTTTTTTCGGTCAATTGTATCGTCCAAATGTGCGTACAATCGGAAAAATCGTGCAAAAATTTGAACAAACCGGGTCCGTAGGAGATGTGAAAACCAGTGCATGCTCGTACAGCTCGTACTGCAGAAAATATTGCTGCTGTTCGCGATAGTGTGGCTGAAGAGCCGTTCACCTCAACTCGTCGTCGTGCCCAACAATTGCACCTCTCACGTTCGTCGTTGATGAACATTATGCATAAAGACTTGCATTTACACGCTTACAAGGTGCAACTGACTCAAGAACTAAAGCCTCTTGACCATTTCAAGCGTCGTCAATGGTCAGAATGGTGGCAAGAAATGGCAACAGTGGATGATCAATTTTTTGTAAAAAATCATCTTCAGTGATGAGGCACATTTTCACTTCAGTGGATTCGTCAATAAGCAGAATTGCCGCATTTGGGCGAATGATAATCCAAGAGTGATTGTCGAAAAACCAATGCACCCACAAAGAGTGACTGTTTGATGCGGTTTATGGGTTGGCGGCATCATTGGGCCGTATTTTTTCCAAAATGAGGCCGGTCAGGCAGTTACTGTGGATGGTTTTCGCTATCGTGAGATGATAATGAACTTTTTATGGTCCGAATTGGAAGATATGGATGTGGACGACATGTGGTTTCAACAGGACGGTGCCACTTGCCACACAGCTAACGAAACAATGGCTCTTTTGCGCGACAAATTCAATGGCCGTGTTATCTCACGTGGTGGCGATGTCAATTGGCCGCCAAGATCATGTGATTTGACACCGTTGGACTTCTTTCTTTGGGGTTATTTGAAAGAAAAGGTGTACGTCAATAAGCCAGTAGCAATTCTAAAGGGCTAAAGGATGAGATAATTCGGCACATTAACGGCATAGAACCTCACTTAACCCTCAGCGTCATCGAAAAGTTGGACCATCGGATGAAGGTGTGCCGCCGAGGTCGCGGCGGCCATTTGGCCGATATTTTGTTCCATACATAATTGAACCATACCAGTATTATCATAATAAAAAGAAATGACGATAATTTCGTAAATAATTTGTGTTCTATTCAAAATCAACATCGGCCCTTAAAATTTAACCACCCTTTATTTTTACAATAGTTTTTATTAGGGGCAGTGGCGTTCCTAGGCTTGGTGACACCCGGGGCGGATACTCATGGTGTCACCCCTATAAAAAAATTTCTAAATGCAAAAAGAAACCAATTCGATGAGGTTAAGTGTTTTTATTGAACAAACAATAAGAATTTGTAAAGAACAACAAAAATATTACATTTTCAGGTGTCTACATATTTAGATATGTAGGCATAAGGTAAAAAAGAAAACTTATAAACTTCGCAGTCTTAAGAACTGACGGAACAAAAACATTACATTTTCAGGTACATTTTTGTATATGTAGGTATAAGGTTAAACAAAGAAATCTTATTAATGGCGTTGTCTTAAAAACTACCTTTTCTTACTTTAAGAGCTCCAAAATTTGAAATAACCTTATCGAAATCAATATTGGGTCATTTGCAAAAAAAAACGTACACAAAGAGGTTTTCATGTTTTGTTTTTAATGATTTTTAAATTTTCCCGTTGAAATTAAGTGAAAGTTAATGGAGAATTCGAAGTTGTTTTTAGGCCCTGCAAAAAATCATTTTTTCTATGGTTTTTATACGAATTTCTTATTGAACGTCACACAGCAGATATACGAGAAAAATCACTAAAAATTTTAAAAATGTTTTAAATTAAAGCTTACTGTGATGTTTATTAAGTTATTTAATCAGTTAAATTAGATTTTACAAAAATCGCCATTTCAGTTACAGAAATAATAATTTTTTACCAAAAATCCTTACATATTTTACAATTTTAACGGGAAAAAATTAAAATTTTTCTCCAAAAAGACATTAACATAGAAGTTATTTTCAAAGTAGTAGACTTGCAGCAATAAAAAATAAAAAACTGTTAAATAATAAGCCATTTCAGAAAAAACATCAGAGTGACGTTCAATACATTTTGTGACGTTCAATTCATTTTGTTGCGCTTAACCAAATAATTTAAATCAAATTGGGAGCTTAACAAAAAACAGGTTTATTCTTTTACAAAAAAAAAGTAAATATAAAGTATATAATTCAGCTATGCATAAAATGCTCATCCAATTTTTTTTTTCTTTATTTTTTTACAAAAAATTAAAAAATTCAATAGCTAGTTGAATTTGTATTGAAAATTTATTAAGACTTCACGATTTACAATATAACTTCTAAACCCGTTAAAACCACATCTTCATTTTATATCATTGGAAAGGTATAACCTAACGAAAAAACGTAAAAAAATTAAAATTATAAACAAAAAAAAAAAATTATAGCTCGTGTTGCTGGTATGGTATTGAACTTAAACAAATTAAGAATGAGTCAACTTATGGCAATATTTTCAAAAATTTTGTACTTTTCCTCAAAATAGATGAAATAACTTTTCCAATGATACTATATTACCGGTTATAGCGGTCTTAAGTTGATTGAGCTATGTTGTCTCAAAATAGACCCTATTTTGGCCGCGAACAATTATTCTAAAAATTTATAACTTCAAATTTGGTTTTCAATAAACCAATGCAAAAAAAATATTTGAGAGAAATCGGAGATGGTCAGTGCATCTGATCACTTCAATGTGAAATGGGCGATATCAGTAAGTAAACACAAAAAGCAAAAATGAGGTCGAAGTCATACATAGGTACCATTATTTTTGCTTTCGTTTATATTCTTCATTTCGTTCCTTATCTAAAGGGTGATTTTTTTGAGGTTATGATTTTCATGCATTAGTATTTGACAGATCACGTGGGATTTCAGACATGGTGTCAAAGAGAAAGATGCTCAGTATGCTTTGACATTTCATCATGAATAGACTTACTAACGAGCAACGCTTGCAAATCATTGAATTTTATTACCAAAATCAGTGTTCGGTTCGAAATGTGTTTCGCGCTTTACGTCCGATTTATGGTCTACATAATCGACCAAGTGAGCAAACAATTAATGCGATTGTGACCAAGTTTCGCACTCAGTTTACTTTATTGGACATTAAACCAACCACACGAATGCGTACAGTGCGTACAGAAGAGAATATTGCGTCTGTTTCTGAGAGTGTTGCTGAAGACCGTGAAATGTCGATTCGTCGCCGTTCGCAGCAATTGGGTTTGTGTTATTCGACCACATGGAAGGTTTTACGCAAAGATCTTGGTGTAAAACCGTATAAAATACAGCTCGTGCAAGAACTGAAGCCGAACGATCTGCCACAACGTCGAATTTTCAGTGAATGGGCCCTAGAAAAGTTGGCAGAAAATCCGCTTTTTTATCGACAAATTTTGTTCAGCGATGAGGCTCATTTCTGGTTGAATGGCTACGTAAATAAGCAAAATTGCCGCATTTGGAGTGAAGAGCAACCAGAAGCCGTTCAAGAACTGGCCATGCATCCCGAAAAATGCACTGTTTGGTGTGGTTTGTACGCTGGTGGAATCATTGGACCGTATTTTTTCAAAGATGCTGTTGGACGCAACGTTACGGTGAATGGTGATCGCTATCGTTCGATGCTAACAAACTTTTTGTTGCCAAAAATGGAAGAACTGAACTTGGTTGACATGTGGTTTCAACAAGATGGCGCTACATGCCACACATCTCGCGATTCTATGGCCATTTTGAGGGAAAACTTCGGAGAACAATTAATCTCAAGAAATGGACCGGTAAGTTGGCCACCAAGATCATGCGATTTGACGCCTTTAGACTATTTTTTGTGGGGCTACGTCAAGTCTAAAGTCTACAGAAATAAGCCAGCAACTATTCCAGCTTTGGAAGACAACATTTCCGAAGAAATTCGGGCTATTCCGGCCGAAATGCTCGAAAAAGTTGCCCAAAATTGGACTTTCCGAATGGACCACCTAAGACGCAGCCGCGGTCAACATTTAAATGAAATTATCTTCAAAAAGTAAATGTCATGGACCAATCTAACGTTTCAAATAAAGAACCGATGAGATTTTGCAAATTTTATGCGTTTTTTTTAAAAAAAAAGTTATCAGGCACTTAAAAAATCACTCTTTAGCTTTATTTTTTCCGGCGTTAACTTTGCTATTTTACTCTCAGAGCAGGATTTTGTATGCAATTGACCATATTACTTGCAAGCTCGTTTTCCCATGGAAGACCTTAAATAAGTCTTAATTAATTTTAGCTTTGGAAAACTCCTTTCGCATGAAGCTACTGATACACAAATTGTTGAAATAATTTCAATGCGACAAAATGGGACACAAATTTTTTAACGTAATGTATTTGTACCTTTTTCTTTCTGTTTGAGAAATAAAAAAAAAAAACGAAATGGTGTCACCCCTAAAATGGTGGTACCCGGGGCGGACCGCCCCCCCCCGCCCCCCCCTAGGAACGCCACTGATTAGGGGACAACAAAAGAATGTATTCTGTTACTGTGTTTTCGATGTTGTACAAGGGTGGCGCTAAATTAATCACCCTTTCGGAAAATGTTATAATTTTTGCAAATGGCTTCGTACGTCAATCATATTTGACATTTGTGTACAGCTGCAGTAAACAAATAGAGAAGCAATGGAGCGCTATACTCCGCAAAAGCGTGGAATAAATAATGAATATCGTGAAGTAGGCGGGTGGATATTGTGTACCTTGATCGCGTAATCTCCAATTACGCCCGATTTAACCATCCCAGATTTCTTTCTTTGGGGCTACTTGAAGTCGCGGGGTTACGCCAACAAGCCTTAGGCAATCGCAGACCTTAAGGAGAATATTCGACATGAATGCAAACAGTTACCACCGGAAATCTTGCGGAAAGCCATGGAAAAAATTGTAAAGGTCCAAATAAAGATTTCCATCACTTAAAATTTTTTTTTTATTTAGTAAAAAAGTTATTCAAAACAAAATTCGATGTTTAACTTTGCGCCACCTTGTTTATGTTCCATTTGGAGCTGTTGATGCGAAGAGCTGCGAAGAGCAAGAAGGCGAGTGGAAAGTTTATTGTCAAAATTCGAACGGAGTCTTCGCCGGCTCACCACGAGCACAGAAATACCCCGTTGATAAACCAATCAATAAGAAATTTGACGACTTTGGCGTCCTAAAGTGAGAGTTCACCAAGCGGAGAGAGTTTGTTCTAAATGGTGCAGTAAGAGTAGAAATGAATGGAACTCGAAAGAGATTGACGAAAAATTATTCCTATGTCATTGATTCATTTTGACAACTCTTTTACGTTTTATTGTTCGATGTGTTTACTCACCGAGCGACATTTTCGACCGACAGAAAAAATCCCGAAGAACCGCATGGCTGGTCCGATTGCCAAATTGAAAGTTGGAGAAAGAATTGTGAAGATCGAACTCGTGTGGGTTACATGTTTAATGAGACAAATGAAAACTTGGTGGTTTGTTGGTGGAACACCTATCACGATCCTCAGAGGCTGTTGTCAAAAGCTCAACGATACGATAATATAGAGAAGAAAAATATTTTCATTACAATGCCTTACCCTTTTAACAAGCTTGGTGGTTTGATGGTGGAACACCTACCACGATAATCAGAGGGTGTTGTTAAAAGCTCAATGATACGATAATATGGAGTAGGAAAATATTTTCATTACAATGCCTTACTTTATGACCACATCACCAAAGGATCACAGAAGTTCTAATCCTTTAAAAAGCCGTAGAGTCGTTGTTAAAAGCTCGACGATACGACAATAAGAAGTAGCCAAATATTTTTACTACCCGTACTTTAAGACCGCATCTTGGGCGGCATCCGTTTCCACGATAAAGTAGTGGAAGTTCTACACCCTTTAAAAAAGCCGTAGAGTCAAATATGTAAAAAATCCCCACCATCCATATCTAATCTTATTTTATCTTAGCTCCAATAAAGAACATGGATCATTCGTCATCGAAGTAAGTCTTATTGTTAACAGTCGTGAGTTATTCCCGGATGTTAAATATACAAACACTAATACGTCTTCAGGTAAATCAAAAGAAACGATGAATTGTGTTAGACTCTGATTTTATTCACATTGAAACACTTTGCATACACATATATGTACGTATATATGTATGTATAGCGTGTACCAAAATAGTTGGCAAATTTTATGTGAATTTCAAAAATATATAAAAAAAATTTAGTTTTCCTTACAATTGCGAAAATTTATAAAGATTATATGAAAAAACGTTTTGTTTTTAAATTAACCATTCGACAACATTTTTTATTTTCTTTTAAAACATTTTCATCGGACTTTGAACTGCCAATTATTTTGGTACAAGCAATACACAGGTTTTATTAATACATAAATGGTTTGTTCTTTTTATTCTTAAATTCTTATCGTACATAACATTAATTACTTATATACTAGTTGTTTTTTTCTGCTGGTTAACTTTTTACACATTCTGCCATTTTTATATGGCGTATATACTCGTAATCATACATATATATACTGTAATTTCCAATATTTCAACCTATTATTCATCTATGTACATATTTAAAGGGCTGTGTTCAAAAATTAACGGGAATTGTGAAATTTCGGATGTTTTGGGTGTGAAACGTGTTACAGGAAAATTTGTTTTAAAAGTGTTAAATTTCAACCAAAAACATCGGCGAATGGAACTCTTAAAACGTATCATAACAGGTGATGATCCCAAGGTGTATAGTCTCAATTGTTGCAGTTTTATAATTATTAATAAAAAATAAAAAAAAACAGCACTTTTGAATTATTTTAAAAGCTGGCAAATACTAAGCAATCAATATAGCGAAAAAAGTATATATATTTTTTAAAAATGCTTGCCCACACAACAACAGCAATAAAAAACGTGCCAATCGGACCAATTCAGCCCTCGACATTTCAAAATTTCGTTTACTTTTCATACACCTCGTATGATTCTTGCTACCGACTAGGGGCTCGAATGCCGGCAAGGCCATTTACCATTGACCTCAATAACTTGAATTTACTGAGGTAAGGGTATAACACTTGTCTCAGATTTAAATTCTCATATAAATACAGTTTTTTGCAACACATACTCGTAGAACATCTTACACTGGTTTCACTTTTACAATATTATCTTTTATCTCTTATATTATTATCTCTTATGCACTTATCTATCTCTCCATGCTGAGTACAGGCAGAATTGACTCAATAGGTGTATTTAATGTAATTCATCCTAAGTTAAAGCAAAAAAGTGCTTCTTGATCAAACATGCCCACGTAGTGGCCCGTATGGCCCGCGTGGCCCTTCATAAAAATTTTTTCTATTTTAATTTTGTCTTTGCGATGAGCCAAAATCAAAGAACGCCTGCAGAAAACAACAACACAAACTGCAAACGTTCAGTGTTCAGCACATTTTCCAGCGAACTTTACAAAAACAAATGCATGCAAAGCCAAACTAAAAAAAAGCACACTCGATGATGTCGATGCTGAAGCTGATTGTCCCGTTGTCCCTTGTGTGTCGAGTAATTTTTCATGACATCTGATTTTATTGCATTGAAATTGTTTTTTTATTTTGTTTGATTTGTTGTCAAACGCAACGCTGAGCAACATTTTGTTGCATTGGCCCGCGCTTAAAATTTCTTGGGTCCTACTGTTCTAGATCAATTGGAAAGAAGCAAAATCGATTCGTAGGTTTCTTCTTTTTTTTTTGGTTGGAAGAACATGCGACGAAAAAAAGAAAAGAAACGAAAAAGGATGCTGTTATTGGGAACCCTTCACCATCTGTGTCAGCCATTACATGTTGATTCAAGGAATTAAAACGTTGCCGTACATCTATCTGGGCTGTACAACTGTCCAGACCGCCCTGTAGACTTCCTTATCGATGTAAACGTTGAAAAAGTCCACAGAATGATTACAGTTGATCCTAAAACTAAGGTGTGCGAAAAAGTAGAGGTCATAGGCATATCTTCTGAAACGATAATCAATGTTTTAAATGATAAATTGACCGTGAGAAAGGTGTCGGATTGATGGGTACCATGATTGCTCACGGTGGATAACATGCGGATATGAGTATCTTTGTCGATGCGGTGACCTCTTCAAGCAATATTCGCATGAGTTTTTGCATCCAGTCATCACCGTTGATGATGAGACATGGATACATTTCAATACGCCAGAGTTCAAGGTGACAGTCAAAACAATAGGTTGTTCCGGGTATTCTGCTCCGAAAAAGCCAAAGACGGTCTTATCGGTCGCAAAGGTCATGGCCACTAGTTTTGAGAATTCTAAAGAAATAATTCTTTTGGACTAGTTCTTTAGCTTCAAACCACGGATTTCGCTTTAAACCTAGGATTGCGGTGTTACAACTATTCAGTTAAGTCTGCCTTAATTCGAAAATAGGGCAGTAGATTAGTGGGTAAGCATAGGTAGTAGATGCTTTAAGCTTAACGGGAAACCGTTGAAATGTGTGAATTAGATTCTGACACAAGTGTTATGCCTAAACCTCAGTGTATTCAAGTTACTCGTATAAGGCAATACCATTTACAAACTTCTCTTCCATAAACTTAAACTTTTGAGTTGTAAATTATTGATGAATTTTTATTTTCAGTTGTTAAGGAATGAGGAAAGAAATACAGAAGGTTGCAGCGTAGGACTATGGTCTGGCCGGGGCTGGAATCCGGTATCTCTGGAGTGGCAGTTAAGCACGCTATCACTCAACTACTGATCCGAGCGAAGCGATAATAAATGGAAGGAGACGTCACCACATTAGGTTTAGAGAAACGTGTTGTCTTACCACAATAATCTCAAATATTAAAACAAAATTGCATGAACTGCGCTACTTATTCCTGCCACACCCATCGTACTGTTCAAAACTGACTTTTTGCGATTTTTTTCTATTTCCCAACATGAAAATATTAAATTGGGGTATTAAATTCAGCTCAAATGAGGAAGTATTGCCGAGACAGGAGCGTATTTTAAGTTTGACATTTGAAAAGTTATTAACTTTTGTAAATTTAAGAAGTTGCAGCATCGTTCGGAAAGGTTTTTTTGATCTAAAAGAAAATAACGTTGAAGAATTCATAAAACAAAATTGAGAACAACTAACGTCCTTCCCTCAACCGGATTCTTCTTGATCGACCCTAAGAAATTAATGCAAAAAAGTTGTTCTCAAAAAGTTTTAAAGTTTGACGCTTACTTATGAATTTATCTCTATTGACTGTACTAGGAGGCCTGAACGCACTTTCGAATTTTGTACTTTTTTGAATGGGCATAGTTCAATGGACATACTCGTATAAGGAAATGTTATATGTAAATTAAGAATATTGAAAACAAATTTGAGCTTTAGGCCAAATATGTTGACAACAAGACAACATGAAGACAAAGAAGGCAACAACCAACAACAACAACGCCTCAGTATAGAACATAAAAATGTTAAGAAAAATGATTAGTTGTGTGTTTCTCACATAATAACAACAAAGTCTTTCATAACAAAATGGTCTCCACACCATCTTAGGTGTACCATCAGTTAAGCTAATTAAACCCTAAAAATGAAAGTGTGGAAAAAGGGAGGAGCTAAACAGCGAAATAACAGCAACTTCAATATGCCCTGATAGCGGTAAACCGCTGTGATCGAATTTCGAAGATGCACATGAATTAAGGATATGCCTAAACGTATGATACGATCTAGGTTAACCTTGATACAGGGTTCATCGAAGTAGATAAGAATTTAAGCGTTCTCTCTGTCAAAATAAATTCCGCGTAAATTTCTCGGCATAATTGGCAGTATAAGTAGAACCTAAGTAGCTTGAGTGGATCATAGTGAAAAGTCATACAAGACTACTGATGAGTTGGTGTAGCGGCCAACGAAACAGTCTGTATAGTCATGCTGTGTGATTTGCTCGATACAGAGCCGTTGTTGTTGTTGATTGTTGCCTTCTTTGTCTTCATGTTGTCTTTTTGTCAACATACTTGGCCTAAAACTCAAATTTGTTTTCAACATAAATAATGAAAGGTCATATTCAAAATATTAATATTAATAAATTAAGAATATGTAAATAAAAAAAAATAAAAGAAGTCGAAAAATTTCGTACACTGAAACAAAAATGTTTTAATATGGACGACAATTGTTATTAACTTGACGAATTTTGTGTTTAAAAAATAGCTTGCAACAAATTTCGTCAAAGTAAAAGCAAATGTGTTTAAAACTATTGAAAAACATATGGAAAAAAGGCAAATTATGAACACATTGTGTTAAATTTTAAGTTCATTTTTTTTTCAGAGTACGAAATTTAATTTGTAGGAGAGATAGGAGAGTTCAAATTGAATATAATTGCATATTTGAGAAAGATAGAAACTAATTCGCATTATCTAAAAATAAAAAGCAAAGCAGAAATATGTTAAAAACTAATGCCGTTATCGTCAGTACTAGAATTAGGAGGGTTGTTGAAAAAAATAACGTAACAGTAGCATCTAAACATCAAAATTTAAAAAAAATAAATAGCTATATCTTAAAATTTAAGATAGATACAGCATTGTTGTTTTTGGAGTTATCATCATGATTCTAGTACCGACGAGTTAAAACAATGTGGTGCAAAATTTTTTCAAATCGGACAATTTTTTCGGTAAGTTTTTATCACAACCAATAGCGAAAAAGGGGTTTCGAGATAAGCGTATTTAAAGTTACGGTAAGTGTTTTCGAAATAATAAAATTTTTTACGATTGGTTTGAGAAGTTTTCCGATGTATTTGACTATGATGAAAACAATTTTCATCCAAATCGCATGTTTGTTTCCGAGATTTTAGGGGGAAAGTGATCGAGACGTGGTTTTCAAAAAAGTGGTTTTCAAACTACTTGTAAAAAAACTAAATTTTGGAAAAAAAAACAAAAACAATATTTCATTACTACTTTGCTGGCAAGAATACATAACCAAGATACATATGAAAAGAAGGTAGATAACCAAATATGTGCATATGGCGTGATTTTTTGCCTGATTTACCTACACAATAAAATTCGCGCAAAAAAAAAACTACTCGGTGATTTGCTAGAAATCTTCGCAGTATGTTCCCAATACTATGTTACTTCATATAAGACAAAAACTTTTGTTAAAAAAAATTTTCAAAGGTAAAAGGTTAAGACAGCAGCATTCAAAAAAGTGCGGAGTTCGAGAGTGGCATTAAAAGCTCGTTCAAGTCCCTATGTACACTGATCATTTATTAATATAAAATTTTTATATTAATACTTCACTTAAAAACCTTACGATTTGTGTTTTTTTTTAGTATTTAGTGTTGTAACAGTTTTGTTTTATTAATTTTTTTCTTGTGGTTATTTTTTATGTGTTTCTATTTATGTGGTTGTGATTATTTTGTTATGTCAGAGGTCTATTATTCATGCTTTTTTGAAAGTCTTTAGCTTTCTGTGATTATCTCATTGGCTCATTTTCTATTTTTACATTAGTCTATGTGAATTATATTTTTCAACTGCTGCTTTTCGGCAATTCTGTCCCACTGTAGATGCTATATTGCTATAAAGCTGGAAGCCAACTAACCACACTTAGTAATGTTAGGCACCAGAATCCAAAGCTGCCCTTTAAATTTACTGTAACGGTAAAAAGAAGCTTTTATTTTTAATACACATTTGCGCATTGCTGTAGACGTTACACTTACCAGTAGCTCCACCGCCATTGCCGTTGCCCATGAGACGCTGCTTGTGTCCGGCATCCTTGAGTGCCAAAATGGTTGCACGCACCTGACTCAAGCGTCTGACCGTAGCAATGCCCATGATATCTGCCACACATTTCAAGTCAAAAATTTCGGTCTTTGTTATGAAGCGCGGTTCATTGATATGTAGCCGCAGCTGTAGAATGCTAGAGTACAGTGTGAATCCGTCGGTGTTGCGCGAGGTTTCATGAACTTGTGGTTGCAGAGTGCCAGCCGGAGCCTGTAAAAATACAAAATAAACATAAAAATGATTGGTGAATGATGATTCTATGACTGGAAGGACGCAAATATGTAAGGTTGCTAAGACACACACACAAATAAATAAATTTAAATAATCTTCAAGTGATGTTTTTTTTATACACTAAGGGAAAAAAATATAAAATTTATCCAAAAACTTTTTTAATTTATCCAAAAAGCGAGTCATTTTTGCACCAATAACGCATTTGCATAAATCGACTACGTAAATATTTAAAATTCATTTAAAAACTTTTTTAATTAAATAAAATATTAAAATATTTAAACAGAAATAATAAAATAATATATTAAAATTATGCACGAATTTTTTAAATATCTTTTAAAAATTTACTATTTGAAAATAAAACTATCACATCTAAAGGAAATTTATATAAAAAATATTGAAATTAAAAAACAATATATTCAAATATTTCTCACAAGCTGCGTCCATTAATGCCATTAGCATGGTTACTTTATTTTCTTTTTTCGTTCCTTAATATTATATTATTTTTGACAGTCGGTGCAATATTATGACACCATATGTCAAAAATAGTATAAAACTAAAGAACGAAAAAAGAAAAAAGTAACCATGCTAATGACAATAACAATGCAAACTAATAAAGCAAAATATGCAGGCAAATGCCAATCGGTGCGACACATTCGTGGGAAAATGTCGAGTTGTCACTCCACCCTACATATCATTGCATTATTTCAGCACGCAATCGCTCATACGTACGGCCAAATATCCCTGTTATACTACCCTTGCAACAAAAACGAAATGAGAATTATAAGAACTAAGGTTGCAACTGCAAGAGAACGATGCTGTTGCTGCTTGTCGGAATATGTGTGTACGTGTGCGATGCTGTTGCTGCTTGCTTGTATGGAATATGTGTGTACGTGTGTGGTATTAATAAAATTCAAATACGGGAAAAAACGAGTTGTAAGGAAAATATTTGATTTATCCACGTAAATATTTAAATAAAATTGATACTCAGGCGTGGATAATGTTAATATGCATTATTTCCCTTAGTGTACTCATAAATTTGAGGCTAAAGATTGAGAGATTTTAGATTGCAATTTTGAAATAAGTTTGTATATTCTTACATCAAGCAAAATAATTGATTAATTCAAGAATATATTTTATAACCAACTCTGCGTTTGCTTAAATCAGGAAAATATTTTCTTGATTCGAGTCTTGTTCTATATTCTAGAATCAAGTATTTTATTCTTGTTTCAACAAATCAGTTATTTTACTCAATTTTAGAAATAAATGGTCATTATAAAATTAGTTTTCTTAATTTTAGTCTTTAGTGCTTGATTTGAGCAAATGAGGCTTAATTTTAAATTTTTTTATATCAAAATATTTGCATAATATAAGAATATTATTTATCTCTGTGTAGTATGAGTTTCTCTCATGAGCATGAGAACATTATACACAGCTAGTGTAAATTAACTTTACAGCTAATTTAAACTAAGAATATGGACTTTAGTCTGGCCAGACCTTTTTCGATTTAATTATGATTTAAGTATATTTTTAATTGAGCTGTAGACTTGAAATTTCATGAAAATTCCTTAAGTTTCATTGCTATGAAAAAAATATTAGGATGAAAAAACAAATGCAAGTATAACAGGAGGGGAACAAGAATTTTATGGTATACACCATATTGTAGAAGAAGACACATACAAGTGTTCACATAGATTTTGTTTCAAAAATTATGTTATGCAATTTCAATGTTTTCTATAGGGTATCAAATTAAACATCCTTCCAATGGTGGTACTTTGATACTCGTATGCTGAAAAGTAGTTTAATTTGGTAAACCTACCAAGAGTTATCCATTTTAACGTAAGAAAGTAAAGTTTAAAAAATGCACCAAAAATGCAGATTTCGATAAAATTTTGAATTCGTTATAATGTTTAGGCTTTGCTCATAAACGTAACATCATTCAAATGTTCTTCATGGGAGTTTTTGCAGAACTCAATCCATTTGAGATAATTTTCGATGATTTTTGTGCACAACTCGGACACTAGCTCGACCATGACTTGATGAATGTTGATTTTTAATTGCTCAACAGTTTGAGGTCTTTCACGTAAACACGATCTTTGGCGTAGCCCCACAAAAAAGAGTCCATATGCGTCAAATCGCATAATCTCAGATGCCAATTGACATCGCCAAATCTGGAAATAAGTCGTTCTGGAAATTTTTGTTGCAACAAAGTCTTAAAATGGTGCTGCATTGTGAGAGTTGTGGCCCCATCTTGTTGAAACCACATATCATCCAGATCCATATCTTCAATTTCAGGAAAAAAAAAATCGGTTATCATATGGCCATAGCGCTCAGAATGGACAGTAAGGATTGCTTCTTGATCGTTTTCAAAACAAAAAAAAAAAAAAACGGTCCAATGACACCACCAGACCATATGCACACCAGACAGTCACTTTCTGCGTGTCTTCTCCACAATCGCTTGGGAATTTTAAGAGTAACAGATAAGACTCTGCGCCTTCGAATCACGCCATAGTTTGTCAATCCGCACCTTCTAAAATATGTTTTCATGTAAACATGTTGTGAATTATAAGCTTGCCAAAATAAGTTGAAGTGAGAAAAATTTGCTTGATTCAAGTAAACAATTTGCTGAAAACTAAAATAATTCTCTGCGATTGCTTAAATTAAGCAAGATATATTTAACACGATATAAATATATATCTACATTACTACTATATAAAAGGCTTATCACGTATCTTCGTGTACGCTAAACTAAAGAACTACTGAACCGATTTTAATAATTCTTTTACTAATTCAAAGCGTCACTCTTAACTTAAGCTATTGCATACTTTATTTTTTAAAACCTACCCTAAAAAGTTATTAAAATTTGAGATTAAATACCATCTAACAAACTTCATAGAAAATTATTCATAAACGCTGCATTAAGCAGTACAAAGCTTTTTCTTTATTTTCCATTGTGTGTTTAAAAGCTCTCTTTGATTACACCTTGCTTATAAGCATGAGCAACAACAATGTTAATAGTAATATAGAAATTCCCTACAGTAAAATGCTAAAAATAATTATATATGTAAACATAAGCATATGTAAATAAATATAATTCAGTGTCTATGACGTAGTCTCTCGCAAAATAAGCGAAACTTCGTCTTGATACGAAAACACGAATGAGGAAATGAGACAAATGCTGTTGCTGTTTTCGACTATGACTCAGTGCTGCTAAATAGAAGCAGCGGTGCTGTCATCTCTTATAAAGTAGCTGATAAAAAGCTTTTATTAGCAGTGTTGCTAAGCTCACATTACAAAGGTTGATAAAACACTTATAAAGATCCATTTTTGTGCCTCTTTTTTTATGTGTGATGGCACCACGGCTACGACAAAATAATGGTTATGCTAATTTGATGAAAGTAATTAATCCATATTAGCTAACCAAGAATAGCAGAATACCTTATATTGTTTATAGCTGAAAAATTATTTGCGCATTAGTTTATATTTGTAAATATGAAATCTATTTATATAAAAAGTAGTGTACATTTTTATGTCACCTCTTACTGCGGAAACGGGTCTACCGATTTTAACAAAAATTCCAGAGTACGTTGGGAAAGTTTGCACGCTTTCATTGGTTCCGGAGATATGGCATTTGAAAGATTTTCCAATATCTATATCTATATATATATATAAAAAAGTCATGATTTGTGTTTGTAATTCGATAACTCAAGAAGCGTCCGATTTGCTTGAGGTTTTCTTTGTTGTATTCTTATTGGCCGTACAATGGTTCGTATGTGAACATTTTTGCCACACCTCCTTTAACTGCCCACAAATTAATGAAAATTTTATATTTCAGGCGGCTTGGGTCTTATTAGACTAAAATTTAGTACTTTAATTCATATGGTCACTGTTGGCAACAGTACTACAAATGGGGGGAAAGGTATACAAATATGCTGGGGGTTTCCCCTCTCTTATAAACGTATATCTATCTACATTCTTATCTATCTTGGTTTGTTCAGTTGCTTAAAACATGAAAACGACTGGACCAAATAGGATACTTATTTCTGCGAATATGTGATATAGAATATTTTTGGAATTATAGGTCACGCAGCATCGAAATTTGAAATTCGAATGAAATTTTTACGTGACGTTCCATTGGTGAAAATTTATTGGCGTTGGACGAGGGGTGTGGCACTTTTTCAGCAGTCCAAATTTAAGGTATAACTTTCAAACTATAAGTCACATATCAATTTGACTCGGTAAAAACGTACTATTTAGTTGTGTGCTTTGACTGTCAAAATTGAGTGACCATTTGACAAGTGGGCGTGGCACTGCCGATACAATTAAATTTTAGGTATTGAATAGCTTTGGAAGTAGAAGTCACATAACATTGAAACTCAGAATAGAAAATGTATTTCTACAAGAGAACTGGGACGGGGATAGGAAAAGGGGTTATGGCTTCGACCACACAAGTCAAATTTTTGATACTGAATAGCTTTGGAACTAAGCGTCGCATGACAATAAAACTCAGTATTGTAAACAAAACAAACTACTAATTGCCAAAGTCTTTCTACTGGAAAACTGGTACGTGCATTGGAAAAGGGGGTGTGACCTGATTTTCTATACAGAATAGCTATGGAAGTTAAAATCACAGGACATTGAAACTCATAACGAAATTGCCTCCTGGGAGTGATGTTCTGCTACTGGGAAACTGTAACGGACAGTGGAACCTGAGCGTGGTGTCAGACTAAGGAACTAATAAAAGTTTTGAATTTACTTATTATTTCCAATATACTTGCCGGGTGCAGCAATTCGCGCCGGGTATCGCTAGTTTATTATAATCGGTTATCTTACATCGTACATCTATGCTGAATCAAGCAAATTTTTCTTAATTCATGGAAAATAAATTTCTCAAATCAAGCAAATTTGTTTCAGTTTTCAGCAAATTGTTTACTTGAATCAAGTAAATTTTTTCTCACTTCAAGCAAACATTAGACTTGAATCTAGAAAAAGTATTCTTGAGTTTTAAGCAAATGTTTCTTGAATTAAACCAGGCCTAATCACAAAGGTGGCCCTTGTGGCCCTTGTTGTAATAATTGGCCCATTGAATAAAACTCACATTTTGCTTCCGCCAAATTTACGACGAAATGCATTTGCGAAAATTAACTATAACAAACAACAACAACATACGCATCGAAACGGCGGCGCGACTTGTCGCGTTTGTATTTTGTTTTTGGGATTTTTTTATCAACACTTTCTTTGCACTTGCAAAAAGCAACAAATTAGGTTGCCGTCGATGGTGGTGACGCTAACATGTACGCTTTTGTTGTTGTTAATGTATTTTGTTGTTTATTTTAATCAGGCGATTATCTTTCTTAATTAGGCTTTGGCCCTTTTATTCATTTCGCTGATTAGGCCTGAATTAAACTGAAATGGGCAGGAAATTCGAAACATGATCTGTAGGTTATAAATTAAAAGGATATCTAGCTATCCGCATAAAGTTTTCAATTAGGAAACTGCTGTCCAACAATGTTTTGAAAGTCCTGCCATGTACGCATTAATGTCAGATGCAATTTGTAAAACTTTTTATTGAAAACAATATAAATGTTTATATTTGCCCAGAATTCAAGTCATAAAATTGAAAACACAATTAAATTTATACACAATAAGTATTGTGTAGATCTGTGTTGGCCAGATGCTTCAACTGACAGAACATATTATCTACACTTCAATGATTTTATCTATTTATGCACTAGTTCTGCAGGAATGTTTCTTTATCACGAAAGCACAGAGTCTATTCTTTGGCATTGAATTAATTTTAACTTTATTTCACAAACATCAATAAATTTTTTAGACTAAACGAATTAGAAACAAACATTTCCATTACCGGCTCTTCTGCTCAGCCTAACATTGACCGGGTTTTTATGCTGTTACCAATAATTTCCTCTTTTGCCACACTCTTTCCCGTTTGGGGAAGTGCTCAAACTCAGTTAGTTTGATTGTTGTTCCAACAGGTTTGTTATTTTTGGTATTGTTGTTATTTTTATTGTTATTGTAAGTGTAGGGCATTTTCACACACAGCATGAACTTGTTGGTTTAAAAAAAAAAAAATAAATAAAATGTAGAAATATTGAAGTACCTTCTTCGTATACTAAAAAATAGATCGAAATGCAATTGAATTCAAGTCACAAAAAAAAAAAACCGAATTTTCTTTGCTGTGAAGGATATTTTATGGCTTGAGGGGCACTCATGCAATAAGGTTCTCTTGGTTGGCTAAAGTGTGCTAAGAGGTAAGAAGCATTGTTGTAACTCACATTCCTTTAGGTATAAAGAGTACTTTGTACTTACCTATTTTTTCAGGAAGGCATCTAACATTTTATTTATTTTTATTTCGATAGCTGAAGTTCATCTGGTATGTTTGTATTTGTTTATTATTGTTGTACTTGCATTGATGTTGCCTACGTGCTGGTGGAAGTATGTGTTTTTTTTCTTAAACGTGTTACCATGGATACGCTTTGTTAAGTTCTGTTACAGTGAAGAGAAGTTATTGAGTCATATTCTTTTGATACATCCCAGTAGGAAAATAAGCCATTCATATTAAAATCAGTTTAAAATAAATTTTGCAGCTGTGACCTAGCGCGTTAGACAGTGCGTGAACCACTCGATGCCAATTCGAGACCAGGTTCAAAAAGCGTTAAGGGGGTGTATAATTTTTGTCACTCCGTTTGTAACACCTATAAGTAGGCGTGGTAAATATAGAAAAGTATATATATTCTTGATCAGCATCACCACCCGAATCGATTAAACCATGTCTGTCTGCCCGTCTATCTGTCAGTGATCAAGGGCATAGCCAGGGGGAAGGGGGCGCAACTGCCCCACCCCCATAAATCTGAGATTTTTTATATAATCGATAGCTTTGAAAGTAGTTTCTATATATAATTAATTTTTAATCCTTTTTAATATGTGGTTTTCCCTTTTTCCTGAAACTAGATATGGAAAAAGAAATTTATAAGGTCTTTCCCCCCCCTAATTTTCATTCTGCCTACGCCCTTGACAGTGATCACGATTGCAGCCGTAATTAAGTTTGTCTCAAAAAATAAAGATCAAGATCGAAAATGAGTCAAATTAAATGAAAATCACTCCTACTTCCCATACAAAGTGACTTTATCAAACCGGTAAAATCTTTTTAAATTCCACAAAAATCAATATATGGAATTGCAATCTTTGAGCAAATGAGCTTTGATATTTCATATGCAATGTGAGAATAAAATTCAACGTAATTATATGAAAACCACTCCTACTTCCCATATAAAACATTGTATTGGTTACCTCAGACTTTGAATATACTTTGGTTCGGCCGTGGTGGTATTTTAACTTCGATCCAGTCGGTGACATTTTCTTACTAGTTTTCAATAGAAATAAATATATCTGATCGGATGTCACCTCTTTGCAGACAATGGCAAGCCTCAGAGAGTAAATAATGCTATGTTAGGCTTCTTGAGAACCCTGCACATTAGTCGTTCGGTGTTGGCATAAAACCAGTTCTCAATAATTTTTGTTCAAACACTTAATAACACACACACAACACTGTTTGATCATAAAAATCTCGGTTAGAGTTCTTTCAAGGACTGAAATGGCCATTTTTTTGATTTTTTTAAAAATTAATTTTCTGTTCTTTAAAAAATAATTTAAGATCAATGCACTTTGATCTCGCATCTACACAGAACCAAAAACGTACTTAATAACAAAGAAAAAGTTCTTTGTCCCAATGTATTATACATTAAAATTGGTCCAAAGTACGAGTTCCTTGATTCAATGAATCTTTGTTCTTACGTTATTTCTTTGATATGTTATGAAGAAAAATGATTAATTAATGACACATACAACTGTTACAATAAGTTAGTCTGTCCTTAGAAATTTTAAAACAATATCAAGATATATTTTAAAAAATCAGTTTCTTATTGAGATAAAATTCTCTAATGGTTTTTTAGATATTACAACACAAGAACTGGAACAAAATTTTAATGAACACGAACAATGAACTGTTCCTTAAAATTAAGAACAACGATTCATTGAAACAAAGAATTCGTTCTTTGGGGCAATGAATAGTTCTTAAAAATCAATGAATTTCGCTTTATGAACGAGATTCTTTGATTTTAAGAACAATATTTGGTTCAGTGTACAAACTATGAATTTCGACTTACGTTAACCTCTCACTCTTACGTTAAATGCACCGTAGAGTAAATTGAGAAAGCATATTTTACCATATTTTCCAGTCTGATAAAAGTTTCCTTCCGCTTATATATCCGCTTATATATATATAATTCAAATGCCCTTGGTATGGTTCTTATGATAAGAGTGATGCTAATACAGGTCATAAGATTTTGCTTTGGCCAACTGGGGGAAACTTTTGGAATATTTTTTTCAAAGAATCCTAATCTGAGATAAGAATTCATTTAGCATTCAGACCATCAGGTCAGATTTTTGATCTACATGATATAGGAGGTGTGTACAAAAAGTAAAGGGAATTTTGAAATTTCGCGTTTAAGAAATATTAAATGTTGGTTTTGGCATCGATGGTTATATGACACCGATTATATTACGAGCCACCGATCTAGATTTAAAGTAAGAAATTCAAAATGTAAGATTATATGGAGGACTCACGAATTACACAAGTTTGTTAGGTACACAAAAGTTTTTGAACTTGATAATATTGCGTTATTGCGTTAAGAGCCAAAGTCGAAAACCACAAATTGATGTGGAATACGTTGATATGTTGTCACGTAACTTCTTGTTAATATCATTTATAAATCATAGAACATAGACTAAAAGATATATCAATAGACAACAATTTGATGAAAAAGATAATCAAGTTCAATGATATTCATATTAAAAATCATAATCTTCTTTGTCAACCATATTTTCTTCGTAATTATTTAAACTTTTTTAGAGGATATTCTCTGCTTGAATTTATTGGACAAAATATTATAAGTTGAAAATTTCTTCGTTTTATTGATTACAACTTTGATTGACTCTTGACTATATACCAGTGCCTCTAAGTAATGCTCATGGAGCTCGCATCAAACAAGCAAAATGTTTATGCCATTCGATTTTGTTATATTTATCATCACAATGTTAATCATTAAAAATTCCTCAGGAAATCATCATCATCGCTTTTTTGATTGAACCCAAATTTCCCGCTGGGATGCAGCATCATTTCACTGATTGAGCTGCTAGTCACATCATACAATTGAGCTTAATGCAGATTTGAAATAATTATGTTATAATTTTTATTCTTTGTTAATAGAATGGAAATAAATTCAATAGGATTTAGGAAATAACACAAAAGAAGATTGGCTGACAGCACCAAGAAGATGCCCCACACGTGCACAATGATCATTCAGACAGTCTTTTGACTTCATTCAAGTTCTCATATATTGTCGGACTGTCGGTCTGTCTGTCATCATTCTAACTGACTTCTAATGTGCGCCTTCTGGCATTCGTTTTGGCCTTACATTGTGGGGTGGATTGCTGTTCCAAGTGGTGACATTAAACTAAAGTCAATGACAAGTGCGGTTTCGTCAAGCTCATTCGTTTTCATGTTGTGGTTGCCTACGGAAATGAAGCGTATAGGTTCGTCATGATGAATAAAGTTCTGTATCTTCCATTCAGTATGGTCATCAAGATGCTGTTGCTTAAATGCTGTCTGCAGTTTTTTTTTTAAACGTTAGCTTTGACTGGGTTATTATATGAATAGCTTACATAAGCAATGAGAGAAATGAGTGTTTTCAATTAAATTACAAAATACAAAGAGTCCAACTTTGATCTTTACGATTAGATGTCCGTTCATATTTTCACAGTTTATATTTCACAGTTTTGAGAGGTGAAGATGTGAATGAAAGGTGTTATTGAAGAGGTATGTGAAAAGGTTGTTTGTAGCTATGGATATCTGGATAAAGAGAAGTTAATTTAGTTGCCTTTGACAAAATAAGCTTAAAATAAATATCATGGAGCTTTTTGTTTTATTGAACGCTTATTGGATTGGAGAAGATAAACTCGACTTTTGAAAAGTAGAAATGAAAGAAGAGCTGCCGTGGGCAACATGTGATATTCTTTAAGAACCTTCAACTGACAAGTGTTCTAAATTTTATTGTTTTTGTGACAGAATCGATTGAAAAAATCGAATTAAGTTTTATTGGCGAACAATTTTCGCCAACTAAGTTTTTAGTTATTTTTAAAAATGTTCCATTGAAATTATCAAGAGTATTTGAGAAATAAGATATTTCCGATATATCATCTCAAGGTTATTTATTTTCAAGAAAATATTTTTAGATATATTTTTCTGAATTCTTGAAAAAGAATGTATTTTTGCAGCAAAAAAAAAAAAAAATTAAAAATTAAAAACAATATCAACATTTGTCTGAATCGTTGGGAATTGACTTGATAACGGTAGGAAAACGACACAACGAAAACAAAACGATCACAAGATATCACAAATTCTTCTCTCTATAAGAAAAAGAAAAATCAAAGCATTCTTATACATATTGAGAAAATTGATTATTTGAGTGACAAAATTAACATACCCCGTTTACGTTTTTTAAACTTAGGGGTATAAAATTAAAAAAAATAACTCTTGTGGGCGTGGATTAGGTTCAGCCCCATCCATTTCTGGTTGGTTTTTATAAATTGCACCTTTATGCTAAATTTGATAATTTTACCTTGTCTAGTTCTCGGGCAATAAAAAGTTCTCTATTGTGGGTGTCGACTATTCGATGTGACCTTTCTTCCCACTCACTTTTTGTTTTTCAATGATGTGGGTGGCACAGGAGTGGTCTTGACCATTTGGAGTATAATTGTTGAGTAATTATATGAACATTCCAACCAAATTGAACATTTCTGTAAGCAGCATATTCTGATTTTGTGGGAGTTGTCACAATTTATATAGCCTATGTTAAGCGCAGTAATTTAAGGAATCGTTAGATATAGGTTTTATTAAAATCCAACAAGTAGTTTAGGAGTCTATTGTCTACATAGTAACATACATAAATACAAACAAACACAATTAACATATAGATAATTTTTTTTACATAAAATTGATCACCCTTAGAACATATTAAATGTGTGACTGGTACTTCTCAACTTCATGTGATTCTAAATGCTTTCAAACTTTTTCATAAAAACTGTTTAAAATAGTTTTAAAATATTCAATACATAAAAAGCTTTTTAATGTTAAAAATTCTTTTAAAATTTTTTATTCATAAACATGTAGCTGCTATGCAGTTAAAATAGGAACACTCTTGTTATACCCCCACGTTTAAAAAACGTAAATGGGGGTATATTAATTTTGTCACTCCGTTTGTAACGCCCATAAGGAGGCGTGGTAGGTATGGAAAAATATATATATTCTTGATCAGCATCACCACCCGAGTCGATTTAGCCATGTCCGTCTGTCCGTCTGTCTGTGATCACGATTACAGCCGTAATGTTCAAGCTATCTTCACGAAATTCTATATTTCAGCTTTTCTCTAAAAAACTAAGGTCAAGTTCGAAAATGAGCCAAATCGGATGAAAACCACGCCTACCTCCCATACAAAGTGACTTTATCAAAACGGTAAAATCTCTTAGAATTCCACAAACATTAATGTATCGACTTGAAATTTTGAATTTGAGTTTTGATATTAAATATACACTCTGAGTATGAAATTCAACCAAATCAAATGAAATCCACGCCTACCTCCCATAGTAAGTGACTTTATCAAAAAACAAAAGCGAATATTTTCTGTTAAAACTATAACGAACATTTTTTTACAAATAAACACTTTATTGGTTGCTTAAGGCTTTGAATATACTTTGGTTCGGCCGTGGGGGCATTTTAACTTCGGCCCAGTCGAAGATAATTTCTTACTAGTTTTGAAGTGGGAAGAGTATAATGGTTTGTGTATTAGATAAATTCAATGTCTTTTCATTTATTTGTCACAAATACCCTCTATACCAGTGATGTGATTTGGTGGGATTTCGGGCTCATTTTGGGATATTTGGCCTATTTGAGAACGTGTGGGATTTCAGATGTTTAGGTGGGATTTGCTACTGAATCATAATTTTTTAAAGTGTAAATTAGCAAAACTGGTTGGTATCACTTTTTTGTAATCTTTCAAAATTTTTCGTTTAATTGCTGTTTCATTGATTCTAAATATGTAAGAAAGGGATATATATATTCAAGAGGCTTAAAATCAATGAAAATAAGATCCACATTTAAAAACAAAAATAAAGGCTCAGTTTCATTTTGATGCAACGAAAGAAATTTACGATTACTTCATACACTTAAGAGAGTTTTTATAAAAAACGCAGTGTTTAACTTTTCGTATTTTTTTTTCTTTATTTATAAAATTTGTTATATTTATTGAAAAACTTTATTATGTACATTATTAAACTATAAAATTATTATAATATTAAAATATGTAGGGGAGGATGCCCGCCTACTAAACACGTTTTGCTTGCATACCTTTGTTTTAAAACATAATTTTTCAGAGCTCTTGGTTTCATTTGGAAGCTAAGTTCAATAACTAACAAGAATTTTAATCAGAATTTAAAATTTCAAGATCTAGCAAAAGTCTTGAAATCAGCCGCTTTAAAAATCAGCCCAGCTACTGAACACCTAAAACAAATCGTTGAAAAAAAATTAGAAAATGAAGTAAAAACGCTAGTTTTTGAAAGTTTATAAAAAGTTTGTTCTATCAATAATAACTATTCACAATAACTCACTGAACTTTCAACAATAGAGACTTGAATTTCTTTGATGGCTGCAGCCATCGCATCAGAATTTATATTCGTTCTTCTTTTCACTTTTTTTTAGGCGACGCCATTATAAAATTTTATCTGAACGTGGACGAGAATCACGAAAACTATTTTAACTTATTTCAAACACTATTTTCAATATAAATGACAATTTTTTACTTGCACGATTTCTGAAAATTTGTTCGGAAGGTGGACCAACGTTTTGTTCAGTAGGTGGGCAGGCACGCCATCATGATATGACGTGAAATATTTTTTCCCATTTCTCAATATTGTTCGATTGCTCGCCGAATTGTGAAAAATAAACATTAAATATAGAATTCTACTCATATTCACCTATTTCACACTCTGAAATTCACTAAATAGAGATGAACTATTTTTGGGGCTAAAGCAGCATGCGCATTCATCTCAATGATTTATCAAAAATGAACATTCAATGAGATGTTACTGCGACACTTTACACATTGGCGCATCATACAGACGTCAGAACTCACAGTGTTCAGTAGTAGGTGGGCCTGTTCCGCAGGTGGGCATCCTTATTTCTTTTCAAAAATTGCATAAAAAGTCGTTATTGGTAGGATACTTGGGTAGGATCTTTTGTGGGTTTTTCGTGTGATTTTGGTGGGATAAACAGGTCTAAATCGGGATGTGATCGGGATTTTTTACTAAATCAGAATCACATCACTGCTCTATACTAAAGAAATTGTAGTTTTATTACCTTTTTTTTGTCAATATTCTCAAAGGTTTTGACAAATTTGCGTGTTTTTTTTTATTTTCTTTTTTTGAAAATTTTGACTATATTTTGAATTGTTTTGACATATATTGTTTTTTTTTTATTTTCTTTTTTTGGAAATTTTTAATATAATTTTAATTGTTTTGACATATTTTGCAAATGTTTCAAATATTTTGAATAATTTTATTTATTTTTGACAATATTTGTGCTCAGATGAGGAAAAAAACTTGTTTAAAAATGCTCTATAGAGGGATTATTTAAGGTTTCAACTTTTTTTAAAATTATTTAATTTATGAAGCATTTAAAACAGATTTTTAACGCTATTGAACGTTAATGAGAAATATTTTTTAGTTCTTTTGATTTTTTTATATGAAGGTTTTATAAGGTTAAGGTTTTTATGAATACAGTCATTTATTTTGAACTTATATTTAAACTCCTGGTTAAAAAAGATTTTCATTTCATAGAAAGCAGCTCCTGTCAAGTCAATACAATCAAGTAGAAGAACCTCTTTCTCATTACACACTCAAACATAACATGATATCATAAATTGTGTATAATTCATACTCTGAAGGTTAAAACATCCTGAAGTTTCGGAATCCTTTTAATTTGCTTAGCCATTTGTTAAATGCGGAAAATTTTCGCAGTTATGAGCATAAAAACATTTAATATGAAGATGCGCATGAATACTTATTGCAAATGCATAAATAAAGTAACCAAACCGAACAAATCCCGGTTAAAGAATCCTGAATTTGAAAAATTCAACATTATTCGTTAGATTACGTCAAACTTAAACCGAGATAAAAGTAATGTGGTTGAAAAAATAAAAAAAAAAAGAATTAAAAAAAAAACCCAGTACATGACGAGAATGCGCTGCAAAGTAGTTGATCCTGTTCAAATTTGTGCTGTAAAAAATTTACGAATACGAACTGCAATATTGTTAAACACATACAGATACACACATAAATACTAACACACACACGAACCTACACATAATGAACCCAGTGGGAAAAATCGTAAGGTGCTTTCTAAATAATTTATGTTTTTCTTTAGTTAGTGAAGGTGAATATAGAATTATGTCAAAGTAAGTATGTGGTTTGTTAGATTTGGAGCATCTTACCTCTTCACTAATGATTTCAAATGTTAAAGGAATGCGCGTTTGAACCGAGCGTCTCTTCGTGTGATCATTTCCATATGTATTTTATTTCGTAAGGAAAGAGACACGCAGCGGCAACGGTTTTAAGCGACTGTTTCAAATAGACGAAGTAACAATCTATAGATGAAAAAACAAACGAAAAAACGACTAAACAACAAACGTCTACTGATCGCCGGTGAAGTGAGATGAAACGTTTTTGGTGTTGCCAAAAACCACAGAGACTACTGATGAGTCGGAGTAGCGTCCGACGAAACCATGGTCTATTCTGCTCGGTTTGTTCTGCAAAGAACTTTTGTTGTTGTAGCAACCTGTTACTTTATAAATTATTTGGCATAAAGCTCAAAATATAATTCTTAAAAAATATGTTTTTTAAGAATTATAAAATTAAAAATAAAACCAAATGTTTTATATTGTCATTTTTTTTTTATTTATTTTATAATTTAGCTATTTTTTATCACCCATATTTACATAAAAACATAACCGAAAATGAAAATAGAACGAATGATAGCAAGTGCGATCTGTCGCCTTACACTTACCTTATTTTTTAAGTGAAATAAGCAGTGCTTACATTTGCCATCGTGGGGAACGCCGAAATGGATTATGTGCTCGTTATGTATAATACACCTTACGTGTACCTTACGTTTTCCTTCATACTTCCAGCTTATAAATTAAAGTGCATTAGCATGAAAACCCGAACGTTTCCGATTGTTGGGAGTACATTCCCTGCATTTTATTTTAATTAAGAAATACGTAAGTACGCATCATATTTTTCAAAAGGAAGATTACTAGAGGCGGCCAAGCCTTTGTAAAAGTAATGAGGATTCGTAAGGGGCGTTTGCATGCCTCGCGGAAGAAAAGTAAGTAGGGTATAATGCATTATAGAAGAATGGTTTTTCCCACTGGGAAGCAAAACACACTCCCCCATAGATATACACACACACGCACACTTTTATTCTTTCATGCTGATGTACAGTTTATTCGAAAGCACGTACGTACCGTTTTGTTGTTGATGTACCACGTAAGCGTCGCCGGGGGATTCGACCACTCTGAGCTGCAGTTGGCCAACAGCAAATCCCCGTATTTATATGGATGCACGATGCCGCTGATGTACGGATCAAATTTGGGTAAAACTGTAAATATATAAAAATACCAAACAATAAATGTAAGAGAAATACTAAAATAAAATAGACTAAAAGAGATAGACAAAAAAAAAAAACATGTATGACGAGCATGTTCGAAAAAATTTCGTTTTTTGTTTTAATTTTATTGCACGTAGACTTAAAGTAGATTTAACGGTTTGATATCAAACTTATTGTCAATCCATAGGCAAGCAACAAGTAGATCAAAAGTTGGCTTATACTGTTATTTTCTCTTTAAACCAAGGAATTTTTTTTAAAACTTAAATAAATTTTGTTTTTTCTTTTTGCTTACACTTGCCTGAACTTGGAATTAATTTTGAATTTATTTGCCAATATTTGATAATAAGCGAAAATACAAAAAACTGAAACCAAGGTCGTCAAGAATTGTGTTTTTAGTATGTGATTAAAAATTAAAGGGATTTAATTTTGGCAAATACTGATTCTTTAAATGAATGGAATGTGATCCACATGCTTCTCCATATTTTCAGAGGCAGAAAATCCGAATGTGTTTAGTCTGCCGGCTTAATTATTGGGAGCTCCAGGCACGGGACCGACAAATATTTCGTCGGCTGTAGCCCTTTGAGTGTTCAAAGGTACGAAATAAGCTCTATGTTGTGATTTTCAGAGACAGTTCATATTACCACAAGTCATTTTTCTAATCCTTGTCGCAGTGTTTTTGTTAATTTTATTGCATTTAAAAAAAAACTTGTGTTTGGCCAACCCTGCATAAAGAAATTATCAAATTTGACCAAAAAATTAATAGGAAAAGTAACAAAAAACTTGTTTTTTTCTTTTTTAGTGATTTTGAAGTAGTTTTTTTTTTTTTGTTAAAAAGTTTTTATATAATTCTTTTTAGAGATGAGAAATTTTATGTAATATTTTTCTTAAGGACAGTTTCAAATATGAAACTTTGTTCTTAAAAAATTCATTTTATTAATTTCTGAAAGTTTGTTGTTTATTTTCAATTTCTGTCTCCTTATAATTTTTGTTAAAGTGTCACGCCCTTTTTCGAATCCCACTTCATTGATCGTACTTCATAATGATTCTGCCCAGCCCTGTAGCCCATTTTCAGTTCGAGACAAAAAATATTAAATTTATCTAAAAGCCGAGAAATTTTTGAATCAATAACGTATTTGCATAAATCTGCTACGTATATATTTAAAATTTATTTAAAAATAAAATGTTAAAATATCTAAAAAGAATTATTAAAAAATATATTAAAATTATGCACGAATTTTTTAAATATCTTTTAAATATTTACTATTTGAAAATAAAAATATCGCATTTAAAGAAAATTTATATAAAAAATATTCAAATTAAAAAACAACAATTTAAATTCAATATGTTATTAATGGTTTGTTATAGTTCTCGTTTGGTTTTTGTAATGAAAATTATAAAACCTAGATGTTTAGCCAAGATGCTTCGTGAGTGCGATGGGTGTGTGAACCGAGCTCTGCTCACTCGTGATTAGTGGCGGATGTATATACGGGCTGAGAAGGCTTTAGCTTCCCCTTGCAGAATTTTTTGTGTGGGAAAAAATGAAAAAAGTCCAAAAAGACGTTTCAGCCCCCTTTGGGATACAAAAATGTAGTTTTAGCACCCTCCGGCGAATCCGAGATGCACCACTGCCCATGAAACAATTATGCAAGGTAGGAGTGACAGTTTTTTCATATTGCACCCACCATGATACAATATGCATATTTTATTTTCTCTTTGTTTTTTTACTTTTTTCGTTTTCTAATTTATACTATTTTTGACAGTTGGTGCAATATCAGGCCACCAAATTTCAAAAATAGTAGATATAAATTAGAGAACGAAAAGTAGAAAAGAAAATAAATAGCAAAATATGCAGGAAATTGACAATCGGTGCAAGACACTCGTGAGGAAATATCCAGTTATCACTCCTACCTTATATAATTTTATCATGCGCTCACGCATCGCACTCACGAAGCTTATTAGCTAAACATCTAGTCTATATAATTTTCAATACAAAAACCAAACGAGAACTATAACAAATCGAGAGTATTCAGCGACAGGCAAGAATCTTAATTCTAAAAATTTCATTGATAAACTGCAGGAATAGAGTGCGATGTAGTTGCTGCTTGTTGGCTATTTCAGCTGTTTGAAATAAGAAGCTTCACTGCGTGGTATGGATAAAATTTAAATACGGAAAAAATCACGAGTTGTAAGGAAAATATTTGATTCATTAACGTAAATATTTAAATAAAATTTATACACAGGCGTGGATAATGTTAATATTCGTTATTTCCCTTAGTGTAAGTATCAATATTAACCGATATACAGTAGTTTGCTTAAAGTGAGACACCCTATGTATAATTCCGCCCACTTTTGTGTGTATGTATATTCCCGCCCAGCGCTAATGATTTTATCTACCCACCTTAACCAAATATTAGTACCCTAGTCTCAATATTAACTAAAACCCAGTGTTTTTTCTGACACGCCTCTTTGTTGAATACAGCCTACTTTTTTGATCGTGTTTTGTTATAATTCTAGGTAGAAACGTACTCCTTTACCGAATTTCAGTACCCTAGTATCAATATTAACTAAGATACAGTGGTTTTCTAATACTGACATGCCCTTTCGTCGAAATCTGGCTACTTTCTTCATCGTATGTTTTAATAATTCTACCCATTCTTATAACGAATTTTATTACCCTAGTGTCAGTATGATTCGAGATACAGTGTTTTTCTAATATTACCACGCCCGTTTGTTGAATTTTGCAATGAAATGTTTCTCTGTAAAAACATTTTCGTCATATTTTTCACGTAAAATATTAGCTTTTGTTTTTTTATAAAGTTGAAGATAGGCGGGGTTTTCATCCGATTTGGTTGAACTTCATACTCAGAGTGCATATTAAATATCAAAGCTTGTTTGCAAAATTTAAAGTCCATTTATTAATTTTTGTGGAATTATAAGAGATTTTACCTTTTTGATAAGGTCACTTTGTATGGGCGTGGTTTTCATTAAATTTTGTCGAATTATATACTCAGAGTGCATATTAAAGCTATTAATTTGAAGTCCATATATTAACTTTTTCGCATTCTAATTGATTTTACCGTTTTGATAAAGTCACTTTGTATGGAAGTTAGGCGTGGTTTTCATCCGATTTTGGCTCTTTTTCTAACTTGACCTTTATTTTTTAGAGACAAGCTTAAATACTGAATTTCGTGATGATAGCAGACAGACAGATGGACAGACGGATATGGCTAAATCGACTCGGCTGGTGATGGTGATCAAGAATAAATATAGGTTTTATATTCCTACCACGCCTCCTTATGGGCGTTACAAACGGAGTTCCAAATTAATATACCCCTTTTACGTTTTTTAAACGTGGGGGTATAAAAATAAAAAAAGAAACCAACGAATTTGAGAACCTCCTCCTTTTTGAAGCAGGTTAAAAATGCAGTCCATGATAATGCCATGCAGAACTTGAAGCGCGAACAACAATATTTTGTGTTGTTAAGGGCTGCAAGATATTCTTCATTGTTAACTTAACTATTTGACTTCGATCGTTCAATTTGAAATTTCATACAATTTGGTGTATAATCTCTTTACTTGAGCGTCCTAAGCAGCATACCAATTCCAATGGCTGCTTACTGCGTAAGTTAGATGTCTTCAGTGTTTGAGCAGGCAGACTTTTTGTGGCTTTATGTGCAGTACAGTATGTCGACCCAGATATATCAAAGCTGACTTTAAGAATATTCCAAGAGCATACATATTTTTTCTTTTTATGACTATCAAAACTTTCCAAGAGCGTAATATATTGTTCTCAGATGTCAATGTTTTGACAGTTTGTTTATTTATATATTGCTTATATTCATTATATAAATTAGATGTAAAAGTAATGTAACATAGATGTTCAAGTGTGAAAACCGAATTAAAATAAGTGAAAACACTCAGAGAAGACCACTAAAGTTAAATTAAAGCTTTATGTTCTTAGATCTCATTATTCTCCTAGAAAACACATGAGTAATTATAACTAAGAGAACACACTTTTTGAGTTATTTACAACCATGTGTTGCACTTGACAACCGCCAAATAACAAAGTTATGACAAAAAGACCATTTCGGCTGTTTTTGCTGTGGACCAAAATAAGAAAATTTATTCTACCGAAAGCCTCTCAAAGCAAGCATTCAATTGGAGGGTGGTACTTTTAAAATTTTTTCTGTTTACTGTGTGGACACCGACCCATTCTAATGGACAGCTTTCGAATCTTTATGCATAGCTCGGGTAACACGTTTGCCTAGTTAGATTTTCATGTTGCTATTGTTGACGTGCTAATATCTTCATATTTGTTGTCAACATTTAAGAGTCAATATTAAATGAGTCACAAGCTGGTGTTCCTCCTCTTGATTGTCTACGCCTTCCACTTTTTTTTCCTCTTTCTCTTCTATCACTACTACTACTACTACTACTACCACCACTACTACCACTACTTCTACTACTACGTCCATGATCAGAATCACAGATTGTAGGAAAAGTCGTTGAAAACTGCACCAGGAGAGCCCTAAACTATTCGTTTAATTTGTTGTTTTTGTGCAGGATGTGATTGTTGTTGTTGTTGCTGATTCTTTTGCTGCTGTTGTTGATTTTTGTTGGTGGAGCTTAGATTGGATTGCTTTTGTTTTTTCCATTTAACTTTTTTAGTTTTTCCCCAACACCACAACCGAACTCAACACCAACTATGTGACAGTCCAAAAAAGATGTCGCCAAGGGACTCTCAGTGTTGCTGTTGATATTGTTGTTGCTGCTATTGTCAAACACCTTGCTTACATTGGGTTAAGTTAGGTGGCAGAGGTTTTTGTTTGTTTACGTTTTGTTTTTTTTTTTTTTCATTTTTTTTCACCTGAACTGGTACAAAATTTGTTTCAACTTTTCCACACCTTTTTCAATGGACATTTTATGCCTTTGTGAAAACAGAACACGATAAAACACAAAAAAAATTAAATATATATGTATATATAGTGGACCAGAAAATGTTGTTCACAAAGTTTTAAAAATACTGAATAAACTCTGAATCCTTGCACTCTGCTGTCCACTCCACGCAGCTTCTGTTTAGTGGTGCGGCAACGCATGTTTTTATACAGTCAGATGATTAACTTGAGACGCTTCGCTTGAATGGGTCCCACTGGCAAAGCGAATGCTTTGTTTGCAAGCCCAACCCTAAAAATTTACGCTTGACCATTGAAATGAGTGCCAAAAACAACTCACGGCATTATCTTCCTAACAAGAACTTTTGTTCTTTAGAGTTATTTTAGAGGGTGCCATGGCATAAGTTGTTGACTGGGGTTGCGGGTTAAGTGAGTCGAATATCTTTTTTGCTGCTGGTGCTGATGTTGCTGCTCCTTGATGTCAACTTTTGATGCCTTTGTGATCAACTTGTGACAAGGGTTTCCGCCTTTTGTTGTTGTGGTATAAGTTGTTGTTATTGTTGTTCGTCGATGTTTGTTGCCATAGTTGCTTGCCATGTTCTGAGTTAATTTGTAGACTGTCATCGTATCGGCTGCCTCCGCCCCTTCCCTTCCCTTCCCTTCCCTTCCCATCCATTTGCCATCCTCTCCTTCCTGCACTATTATTGTTCAAGTTGATTGCATTGTTTGGAAATTGTTGAACTTTGCATTTTCGCAAGTAAGTTAAAAGTTGCCTTAAGTGGTTTGATTAATAGTTGCTTTAAGCTTGACTCCGAATGAAGTCAATTATTAAGTTATCGTCAAGTTTTGGTTTGAATAATTCTCAAGTTGTTTACGCATTTGCGGTTGAAAGTGCTCCAAACTAACAAACAATCATCTTTAATTGGTTTGGGTTTCAGGTTAAGACAGCGCACAAACTCTTGAAATTTAAAAAGTTTCGTTAAGTTTTTCCGAAGGTTGACTAGCAATTTTGGTGGAGCCATAAGTTGTAAGCTTACGGGGTTAAAAATATCGGTAGAAAAACGGTAAGAAACTTTATAGCTTCCAAGCTTGTGAATGAATCAAATAATTTTTTTCTTTATTTCTTCTTAACTTGTTATGAAGCGCAACATTTTGAAACAAAAACTATACAAATTCAAAAATTTATTTTTGTCTACGAAAGTAAATACATGAATGTTTGTTTTGTTATAGTTTGATGAAATAAAAAATCCAAAAATAATAATACAGCTGAACATAATTTTAAATCATAGAAACCAAAAACCATTTTTACTGAACAAAGTTATAGTTGGATTCAATAAATAAAAAATAAATTCACAAAATTTCATGATAAAAATATAGTTAACTTAGTGGACCCATGCAACAGATTGATACTCTGAGCGTCAAAACAAAGTATACACTTTCTTGTACACGAGTTGTGCACAAATAAGTCTTCAACACTGTGATAAGTCCCAAAACTTATTGGGCCTTACCAATAGTTTCCTACTTTCATAGAAAGAAAGAAATAATAAACGAGAAAGTATCGACATGTGCTCTAGTATCATACTTTAAATTAGTATCGGCTTCAGCTGATGCTTAGTATTTTAGTAGAATGTCAGTATTTATCTGTCAAACAAGGCAAAGCACATTCACAATAGATTAAAGGTTATGCTTTAAAAGCCAATACTGATTTCGTTTATAGGTATGGATAAATAAAAAGTTGAATTCTAACGAAAAGCTTATACTAATTAGTGCCAGCTTTTTCTTAGTATCAGCTCTTGACTATTGGTAAGGCCCATTATGTTTTCAATTCTTATTAAAGTCTCTCTTAATATAAGTATAAAGTCTTGCAAATAATTTACCACAACAATAAAATATTTAATAAAAACAAAAATAGTCCATATTAATTGCGTCAAAACAAAGTGTACACCTGCATAGTAAGCTTAGCAATTTTAAATATTTAAAACAAATGTAACGGTATCTCTCTCAAATTGGTTAATTATGATGTTAGTTAATGTTTCTGCATCATTGGCCTTTGGTAAAGTGAGGAAGTAAGTTGTAGGAAAACTTTTTTAAAATGCGTAGTTAAACTTCTATTGAAACACGGGACTTAGTCATTAAATTCCATAAATCAAAACAATCACTTCGTGGAATTGCTTCAATTTTTGATAAAGGTCATAATACCATCAAGAAAATCATTGACAAATACAAAAAATTTGGAACACTAGAAAATCAACCGTGTGCTGGTAGACCAAAACAACAATGTGAAACCGAAATACGGTCACTATTCAGAATATGTAGTGTGAAAATATCCAACTGCAAGCGCAGTGAAAATAGCGGATGATCTTTTCGTATCATCAGGAACCAACGTTAGTGCCAGTACAATAAGACGGGCATTAAATGCAAATGGTCTATTTGGAAAAGTCCCTCGAAAAAAGCCGTTAATAGCAAGAAAAAAATCAAAGGCTACGCATGGATTTTGCTAAAAAGTATGAAAATCATGAAATTTCATTTTGGAAAGACATAGTTTTTAGTGACGAAAGCGTATTCGAAATTTTTGGAAAGAAAAAATCTACCAAAAATATGGAGAATCAAAACTCAGAAGTTCAAAGAGTAAAATATTACTTCTACAATAAAGCATGGTAAGGTCTCGGTGATGGTGTTCGAGTGTTTATTGACAGTACAATGAATAAATTCGAATACTATAATATTTTAAAAGAACATTTGCCGGCCATTGTTAACAAATTAGGAGTGGATCGCTTGTAAATGTTTTAGCAGGACAACGACCTGAAACGTACAGCCAAGGTAGTGAAGGAATAGTTGCTGTGCAAAACTCCAAGACAGCTGGAATACCCCCCACAATCACCGCACCTCAACCCGATTGAACATTTGTGGGAGCATCTGGATAGAGAAATACGAAAGAGGATGATATCCAGCAAGGACTCGCTGAAAGCCGTTTAACTTGCAGAATGGCACAAGATTTCATCAAACGTAACAACGAAAGCTACAATTTCGGCATGAGGAAAACGAATAATTGGACTGAAGTTATTTTTTCTTATTTGCAACTTAAAGTGTACACTTTGAATTGACTTGAAGAAAATGGAGTATTTTTCGTTTTTGAGTTATGTGAAAATTTGTTATTTTTGTTTTTTAAATATTTTTTAAATTTTTTTTTATTATTTGTTAAATATTGTAAGAGCATTAAAAATTAATTCCAAAAATACTAAAATATTTTATAAAATTACTTTTTAAAATATAGAAATAAAGTAAAAGTATTAAAAAACATGGTGTACACTCTGTTTTGACGCTCATTGTATTTTTAAATATATAGTTCTAGAAAAATAGTCAATTCATACATCTCATACAGATCGAGATTACATCTAATTCTGTATTCGCCATTGACGCAGATTGGACCGAAGAACATTATCAAGGAGTTTTTTTTTTCGAAGACTCTTAAAGTCTTTTCATCAGAATGGCCGTACGTCCAGGTTAATGCTGCATATACTAGGACATATATGATTAGGGACTTAAAGAGCGTGCGTTTTGTTCGTCGAGAGAGGGCTCTGCTTCTCAACTGCCTACTCAACCCTAAGTTACACCTGTTGGCAAGATTTATCCTTCGTTTTGTCTCAATACTGACATCGTTGGAGGAGTTTACGCTGGATCCAAGATAGACGAAGTCCTTAAAAACCTCTAAGGAGTTGTTGTCAACAGTGACGTGGTTTACAAGATCCTGGGTCTGTTTGTTTGTCATTGACGTATTATGGCCAATGATATCGATATCATCACCACCAGCAGCATAATACTCTTTAAAAATATCATACCACTGAGTCTCAGATCAGCAGCTTGGATTATCTTCTCTGTCATTAGGTTGAAAAAATCGAAAGAAAAAGAATCACCTTCTCTGAAACCTCGTTAATATCGAATGGAGGATAGAGGTCCTCCCCGATTTTAACTGTTTTGCCGGTGTTGCTCAGTGTCATTTTGCAAAGACGGATGAACTTTGAAGTAATACCAAATTTAGACAAGGTGGATTATAGGTGATACCTTATTGTATTGTCAAATGGGGAGCTTTGCAATCGGTAAACAGATGATGTGTGCCAATTTGTTTTTTTAGAGTCTTCGCCAAGACATGTCGTAGAGTAAATATCTGGTCGATAGTAGATTTGCTAGATCTGAAGCCACACTGATAAGGTCCAATCTGCTGGTTAACGATGGGTTTCAGTCTTTCACATAATACGCGCCACAGGACCTAATATGCGATATTAAGAAGGCTATTCAACGGCAGTGTGGCGTCCGTGGCGTAGTTGTTTAAAGTGCGTGGCCGCTATGTCAAAGAACTTTGGAAACCCAGGTTCGAACCCCAGCAGCGACAGAAAATTATTTGAATTAAATAATTTTTCTGTACGGCCGCCACCTCTCTGCAGACAATGGCAAACCTCAGAGAGTAATCAAAATGCCATGTTAAGCTTCTTGAGAACGAGAACTTTCCGTTCATCGCCGTTCGGAGTCGGCGTTAAGCATGTAGGTCCGGTTCTCGGTCAATTGTGTACAAACTTAATAACACGCACAACACAATTGATCATAAGAAGCTAGGTCAAAGTCCTTTCAAGGGCTGAAATGGCCAGTTATTTATTTATTTTTTTATTCAACGGCAGTTGGCGCAGATGGTATGATAGCTTTTATTGCGCATTGGACAGATCACACTAAGGTTCTAATAATTTGGAATGCGTTCAACTGACCATAATCTGCATAGAAAATGCACTGAAATAGAGCTTTGCCTACATTCTTGAATAGCTAGCTCATCAAGTAGTGCGGTTTGTTGTTTCTTAACCAAGCTATATAGCTTTTAAGATTTCATTATATTCGGGCAGCGAAATTTCAACGCTGTCGTCCGCAATTGGAGTTTCCGTGATATAATCTTTATTGGCCGGATTGTTGTCATAGTCGCCATTCAAAAGCCTGGAGAAGTGGAAGTCCCTTCACATCATCGTGTACTTTAGTCAACAGATTACCGTTTTCGTCTTCGCAGGAAGAGGCTCCGGCCTCAAAATCATCGGCCGGGCGCCTTATTTTTTCGAAAAATTTTCAAACCTCATTCCTTTCGGCTGCATCTCTTATTTTCTTTCTCACGCATTCCTGCCTACCATTTCTCTCGCCTGAAAATGCGTTTCTCTTCCCTCCTCTTCGCTTTGTATCGCTCCTTAGCAGCTTAGGTGGTTTTGTGGGCATCGTCTTTCTCTGAATTGACAACGAGACAGTCCTGGTCGTGTGACTGGTTTTGGCGAGGGCTGTGGTAACCAATTATCTCTTCAATAGCCGTACGCATGAATTGGGAAATGTGTGTCTCATGTGCACATATATTGGTGCGATTGGAGGAGTGCTTTCTTGAAGCAGCAGTTTGAGTCGAGTAGGGAAGATCTCTACTTCTAGCTTTCTCTGCTTGGCTGTGACAAAATAATGATCCGAGTCTATGTTGGCACCACGGATACTGCGTACATAAAAATACTAGAAGATTTGGTAGAGCTCCAGTCAATTAGCCTCATTCCATGATCGGATGTGTTGTCATAGTGTCGGAACTTTCCAACTGTTGGACCAAAGACGTTTTTCTTTTCAACTTTTGCGTTTAAGTCACTAAGCACGATTTTTATATCGTGACGGGGGCTGCGCTCATAAGCGTCTTCAAGACGCTCATAGAAGCTTTCTTTGGTCTCATCGTCCTTATCTTCTCCCGAAGCGTGAGCATAAATATAATAATAATTCTGCCTCGAAACGGATTATGTTAAATCTTTCGTTGACAGAATAGCAGGATGTAATAGTATCTTGCCAACGAGAATTCCGCATCCAAGCTCGTGCTTCTCTGTATGCCCGCTGTAGTTGATATCATAGGATGCTTGCCGTGAGCTACCAAACAAAAAAAAAAAACGTTTATTGCCAGTTTGCCGCAAACGAACTTCGTTTGTCGTGCTTGGGATCGTTATTTGCAAACGTTTCAACAGTTGTCATAATAATAGTTAGTTGCGAGAAACGCGTCATTTAGTTGTAGGTTATTAATTTCGTTTGTCACGCGAATGATTTTTTAATTGCATCAATTGAAAAATTTTTTTTCCCAACTGAAATGTTTTTCTCTTCGTTGTACACACACAACGCTTATAATTCAGAGTTACTTTATGGACAAACTGTTGTATATAAGCAAATTGGTAATTTTATTTCGAATTTTCAGTTGCGGTGAAAAATTTCTATGTGTGCAAGATATCTATTAGTTAGATAGAGGCACCATCCCAATTTAGGTGCATATCTGGACATAAGAATATTTGACGACTGCACCTTGGTCGAATATTCAATCTTTGCTAAAAAAATTGTATACATTGGTAGCCAGGGATTGTACCCATCATCCTGCAAAATATTGACGAAAGGAAGAGGATGTAACTCTAAAATTCGCTCTCTTGAGTCCCATCTGATTGCATTAACTGAACATTTACCAACAACAATAACAACATTAACAGCAGTAGTAACACCTATGAGCCCGAACAGAATCAAATATCGTTGCGACCGACGATCCTCTCTTGTCGTCGATCGCAGAGAACACGTCCAGAATGAAACGATTGCGACTGACGATTCAAAGTTGCTTTTGTTTAGTATTTTTTTATTTAGTATTTTTATACCCCTACGTTTAAAAAAACGTAAACGGGGTATATTAATTTTGTCACTCCGTTTGTAACGCCCATAAGGAGGCGTGGTAGGTATAGAAAAGTATATATATTCTTGATCAGCATCACCACCCGAGTCGATTTAGCCATGTCCGTCTGTGATCACGATTACAGCCGTAATTTTAAAGCTTTTATCACGAAATTCGGTATTTAAGTTTTTATTTAAAAAATAAAGGTCAAGTTCGAAAATGAGCCAAATCGGATCATAACCACGCCTACCTCCCATACAAAGTGACTTTATCAAAACGGTAAAATCTCTTAAAATTCCACAAAAATTAATATATGAAATTGAAACTTTGCATATGAGCTTTGATATATAATATACACTCTGAGTATGAAATTCAACCAAATCGGGTGAAAACCACGCCTACCTCCCATACAAAGTGACTTTACCTAAAATGTAAAATTTCTTTAAATTCCCCAAAACTTAATATATGGACTTGAAATTTTGCATATGAGCTTTGATATATAACTTGTACTCTGTGTAAGAAATTCAACTAAATCGAGTGAAAACCACACCCACCTACCATACAAAGTGACTTTATCAACAAAACAAAAGAGAATATTTTCTGTTAAAACTATGACGAAAATGTTTTTACAGACAAACATTTTTTGACTGCTTAAGGCTTTGAATATACTTTGGTTCGGACTTGGGGGTATTTTTACTTCGGCCCAGTCGAAGATCATTTCTTACTAGTTTTATTAATTTTTTCTATTTCATTTCAATGTATTGGTCTCTTCAATTGTGTGAATACAACACACACAAAGAAGAAACGTCAAGACATAATAAAAATCAAGGTTATGTTTTTGAACATATTCCATTTCTAGCAAAAATATGGCAACATTAATAGCACTCAGAGAGAGAATCGTCAGTCGCAAGAGAAAAAATAGAATAGATTCTAATTGTGCGATGTATCGTTGCGGCTGCTGACCTGCGATTTCATTCTGGACGTGTTCATACATTTGAATGCATTCTATTGCTTTGCGATATCGCAAATCGCAACGATATTTGATTCTGTTCGGGCTCTGTATTGATCACTCCTCGGACGCTTTTCTCTTCGGATTGCCTCTTTCTGAAGATGAGAATCTGAAGAGCAAGCTTAATTTAATTTGCCGTTTTATTGGGTTTCAATCACCACCAGTCAAAGACATATTTAGAACAAAAAATAAAAATAAAAATAACAATAAAAGCTCTGTGGTGATTGTTAAATTCTACACACCTTACGACAGAAATAGAGTGCTGAAAGCTTTTGGTGACTACCGAAGGCTAGCAAAGAAGGCAATAAATCTAAGTGACTGTGGTATTGACTCTAGCAACAATGTGTATTTGCATGAGAGTATTTCTGCAGGCACTAGAAGAGTTCTACAAGCTGCTATTGTCTGTCAGCGGAATAAAAGCATCTTCAAGGTATTTACATTGCGTGGAGCTGTATTCGTCCGAATGCAAAAAGGGGGAGAAGGGATTCGTGTCAACAGCATTGAAGAGTTGCAGAATGTTGAACGTGCTGATGAGGCTGGTTATGGATAAGCTTCGTTGCGTTTATTTCAATTCTTTATATTGTATATCAATTTTTGTGTTCTTAATTCATTTTTTATTGAATGTAATGATTTCATGTCTTTTCCTTTTCTTCTTATTCTTTAACTTGTCATTTTTTATATTATTATTGACATTCTTAATTAAATTATTGTATGTAATGTTTTCTTGTCAATTTCTCTTCTTTGTCTTCTTACTTTCTTCTTTCCATCCTCTTGCTTACATTCATGCTTACATTTGTGTTACTATTGTTATAAGGTATGGTGTCAAATCTATCGCACAATAGCGACATCCATAAGAGTCTGATAAGCGTTCTATGTAAACAGCATTCAGGCTTGAGAGTGGTTCACTTTAATGCTAGAAATCTGAATGATACAAAACTTGATTGTGTACGGCACTGCTTTGAAAATTCTGCTGTTGATGTCATTTGTGTCTCTGAAACCTGGTTTCACTCCGATATATATGAATTTGTTTGAATATAAAAAATTATAAAATGTTTAGAAATGATAGAATTAATAAAAAAGGAGGGGGCGTGGCAATATATTGTAGAAATAATCTGAATGTTAAATTGTTAGCTGTGTTCAATGGTTATGAGGTGGATTTTTTAAGTGTGGAAATATATGACAATTCTACTAAAGTGTTCTTGTCCTGTGTATATAATCCGTATCGTCATTGTAGTTTGGATTGTTTTCCACGTTGTCGGCAATAGAGTACGATCATTTCATTCTGTGTGGAGATTTTAGTACAAACATTTTAGCACAAGATAATCTTCTTGATCAGTTTTCAAGATCAACTTCTTCTTGATCAACTTAAAAACTCATATTCAGGCAACTCATTCAGAGAAAAGTATAGCTCACTAAGGTATTATTAAGAGAACAGTTGAGTGGAGATGCAGATTGTTTCTGGAACTTCTCTTAGCTTGTCGGAAATAAGTTATTTGGAATGTAAATTCCCAAACAACACTTATATGAATATAAATTCAATTGTTTCATTCCGTGATTTTCGTTTTTGTATCTTTTCCGATCTTCTCCAACTAGTTTTTTTATCTAGTTTGTATGGAAAAAAATCTCTGAAACTAATTTTTTCGGAAATCTGATTCCTAGCACTGAAATCACATTCCCACTCAATATTGTTAAAATCTTTTTATGAGTAATTTTATCATTCATAACAGCTTTCATGACCACTTAAACTTTTATTCTGACACTGGGACATGGAATGAGCTACACTTATTTATGTATCCTCTTATTTAAAACATCAGGGCTTCTTTATTTATAGCTACGGCTACAATAAATCCTTTTAAAATGTTCCTTACTGTCCCTGCTCCTTTTTTTCTTTCTGCTTGTCTTAACAAATCTAGCCATTAAATTTTGACGTATGCTACCAGTTTGCAAGAGCAGCAACGTGACCCTGATCTCTACGTGATATTTACGTTATATATTATTATCACAACGTAACAAGAGTAACAAAAATAAAAAAAAAAAAAAAATAAAAAAAAAACAATCTTACAACAAATTAAACCCAATTTTCAAATCGCTTCATAAAATTATAAATGAGTTATACGTGGCGTTGCCAGAGAGCTGGAGTTTTCGCCAGACATGAGAAGACCTAAATTCACCGTTAGCTTTGATAAAGCCTCTAAGAGCGCGATGGCAAAGCAAAACGATTTATCATTGACAGTCAGCCAGGCAGCGGGCATCCACTAGCAGTTAGTCTACTAGTTGGCTGTTGTGATGATAGGAAAGTGTTGGAGGAGGGGAGACATAGGCTTTACCGCCTTGCAAGCGACAAACTAAGCACTGAGAAAAATTGTGACACGCAGCAGCCATTTGTATGACTAATGATGTCCCTCATCACACAGGCACCCATGCTCAACACACCACCAACCAACAGAATGCCTGCAAACTGAGGCACAAGAAATACACCTAAAGGTAGATCTTCGGTTTTTACAGGATTTTCCTTGGCTTGGCCTTTTTTGCTGTCTCTTTTTATTTTTTGGTGTTGTGTCGTCTTTTGTTTAACATATTCAACGCAATTGAGAATTGTGTGAATCAATTTATTTAACCACAAATTCGGGATCTGTGCTGTGTGTCGTCGTCTATGACAGCACGTGCTTCACACTCTGTAGGCGGTATTGGTTGTATCTCATTGTTGTTGTGCGCTTCTACCTCAAGCCTCAATCCTCAATTTTCAATCCTCAAGCCTCAGGCCTCAAGACTCAAGTACTTAATGCGACAAGCTGAGGCTTAAATACAAGTGGGGAGGTGGTTTTCTTTCGAGTCTGCTCCTGACAGACAGAAGTGGCGTGCGTAGATTTGGCGCATTATTTTACTTTGAAATTCAAATCAATTGATGTCAATGCGCCCCTAATGTTATTTCTTACAAATGGCCTCCTTATGTCGACAACGCGAATAATGATTTATTTGTCGCAATTTCAACTCCTCCCGAAGGATTTGAATTTTGTTTTCTTTTATGAAATGTCGGCTTCCTTGTCGTTGTTTTTGCTGTTTTTATCGTTGTCGTTGTCGTTGTCGTTGTTGTTGCTGTTGTCGTCATCGTTTCTAATATGATTTTATGCTGGAATTGATTTTCGATTTTCCGCTCTTCGATTTGCATTTATGAAGTATAAAAGATGAATTTAATGCGTTTTCCTTGCGAATTTTTTTGTTTTGTTTTTGGTGGTTGTCCTTTCGATGGTTAGCAATTTAAATAAGTTGCCGACTTTTAGGCAATTTAAAGAAGGATAACAGCAGGATTTACTACTACATAAGGCGGCTTAAAGCTAAACATAATAATACCCAAACGAGTATTGTTTAAATGGACAAAAGGAAAAAAAAAAATTAAGATTTTTTCATAGCAAATTTTATCTGAAACACTTTTCATTTTCATTTCAATTCAGTTGAAATAAAATATTTTTAAGCTTGTATTTTTTTACTGCTTCTTAATTCTTTGTGCTTCTGCATAAATTTTCTATAATCTGCATTTTTAATCACAGCGGATAAGCTGGGAAGCATTCATTTTAGATTTTTTGATGTTTATTTTTGTTTTTTTTGGACAAAACAAAAATATTTTTAGTTCCGTCGCTCGTTGCGCATAAATCATAGACTTTATCGACTCACCTCCGACTGTCATGTTGGCAGTTTTATCGGTCAGCTCAAACTCGGGCGCATCGCCCGACACTTCACAACGGTAGGCGCCCGATGAGTGTAGCGACAACTTCTCCAGCTCCACGTTGCAGATGAATTGATTACAATGCGACGAACCCTCGGCGATGGTGACACCCTTGACAGGAAACCAATTTGTAGTTGGCGGTGTAAGCGGCGAGTATCTGAGGATGAGATGGATGGAAAATCAATGTAATGCTTTGAGGAATTTCTGTGCTGAAGATACAAACAAATATAAAATGACTTATTGATAAAACCGTTTGACTTTAATAAAATCGATTGAAAATCGAGTAAAAAATTCAGATAGTTTCAGCAGAAAAGGACTTTAAGGTAACCATAAAGAGTTAAAACAGTTGCATGAAGTGCATGACATGAAGGAAAATAGAAATAAAAAAAGAAATATATGTATTAGAGCGGAACGAATTTTTAACCTCATGGGCATCATATATTTTTGAAAAAAACAAGTAAAAAAATAAATTTCTGCATCTTTAGTTTTTTTCTGCGACATAACTTTAGACTGCGCCCGAGGGTTTAAATATTTCATGCCAGACTTATTTTTTTTTTTTTTTTTAAATCCAAAGTTTAGTTTGAAAATTAGTTCTCAAGCCTCTTCATTAACGCATAAATGATAACTTGTCAAGAGATCCCTATGATACCATGTATGCGTTTGAAGATATTTAGGATCAAAGATCACCGAAATCGGTCATTCGCTTATATCTCCGCTCCTCTTTGTATGACAGAAAATACTCAGAACAAAATTGTAGATCAGATAATTCTCTACAATAATGCGCTTAACAGTTTTAACATAAAACAAACAGTTTTCACGCTAAGTGACTAGATATGTGTGAATAACGCAAAGTAGAAATTTCATATTAGCTTTGAGCAGAGCGGAGATACAAGCAAATTACCGATTTTGGTGATCTTTAAACCTGAATATCTTCTACCGCATACATGAAAAGTTGTTATTAATGAGTAAATGAAGAGGTTTGCATCAAAAAAAATTAGCTCTTCATTTTTTTGGATTTCAGAAAAAAAAGTCTGAAAATGAAAAAATATATGTATAAACCCTTGGGAGCAGTCAAAAGTTATGTCGCAGAAAAAAACTAAAGATGCAAAAATTAATTTTTTAAGCGTAGTTTTCAAAAATATGTGAAGCCCATGAAGATTTTTTGCTTCCATACATTTCGTTCCACTCTAATATGTATACAGGGTGGGCCATCTAGAGGTTTCTTTTTAAATTAAAGGTTATTTTGTCACTGACATCTGTTTCCCGCTCGAAATCTTGACATAAAGTCAGTATCATCCTCCGCAGAAAGAAATGAGTCGCTTTACGCTTCAACAACGTTGGGAAATATTGAACATTTATTTCCTAAGTGGGTGCTGTGTAGCCCAAACAGTGCGTTATTTGGAACGATTGTACAGAAGATGATTGGGCGAAAAATTATCTTTTCTGACGAGGTGCATTTTCATCTCGTCGGCTACGTTCACAAACAAAATTGCCGCATCTGGGGCTCGGAAAACCCGCACATTATTGTCGAGAAGCCGATGCATCCTCAGAAAGTGATAGTTTGGTACTGATTGTGGAGTAGTGACATCATTGGACCATTTTTCTTCGAAAATGAGGCTGGGAACAAAGCGATAACGGTGTGCGTTACAGAGCCATGTTAACCGACCTTTTTTTTACTGAAATTGGAAACATGAATTTGGACGACCTCTGGTTCATGCAGGAAGGTGAGCCATGCCACACAGTACATGCCGCAATCGATCAAATTCCCAAATTGTGTTATCAGCCGTCTTGACGATGTCAATTTGGCCGCCTTGGAGCTGCGATTTGACCCCTTTGGACTTTTTTTTGCGGGGAACCGTGAAGGACCGATGTTATGCCAACAATCCGGAAACGATTCAAGCACTTTAGGCCAATATCATCCAAGCAATCCGTGAGCTATAGACCGAAACCATTTCTAAGGTCTTGGAAAATTGGAATTACAGAATGCGCTAAATCATGAACAAGGTCTTGGAAAATTGGAGTGACAGAATGTGCTATACTTAGCCAGCCGAGGCAGCCACTTGAACAACGTTGTGTTCCATACTTAATGGGAATGTTTGCTCTTACTAATAAAACCATAATATGTGGAAAAAGTTTAATTTTGTTAATTTTATTGCATTTAACAAAAAATCTGTATTTGGCCCACCCTGTATATCTTTAAGTTAATATTAATTTTGAAGAGAGTTTAAAACTTGAATATTTTCTCCCTCTATAATACTTTTAAAGGCCTGGTGTAATCCTACGGAGAAACTTAATATTTATAGTGCAGGCTATTAATATTTTTAAGTTTGCAAGAAAGCTTTTAGCGGTTTTTTTGATATCTCGATCTTATTTAATTTTTTGTTTAATTTTTTTTTAGTTTTCTCCTTTAGAATAGATTTTCATGCATAGCCCGAAGTTCGGAAAAAATATGATGAGTGAAATCGAGTAGCGCCATTTAAGTATCGATACGTCAATTACTAGTTACAAATTGGCATGTGAATTTTATCAATGCAACGAGTATAAAAAAGCTCAAGTTTGCATCTGAGCAGCGAGCTTTAACGATGCAGCTAATATAAACAACTACTAGTCTACGTGGTAAGAGTGTGCGTTTTATCTAGTTTTAAGTTTTAGTTTTTTAGCATACGACACAAAGGTACTGAGATACGACAGACAACATTTGAAAAATGACGACATAAGTTTTTTGATTTTGTGGTATCTGTTATACTACCACGTCAGTCGCAGAGAGTTAAGAAACGATTTTCATATAAAATCTGCTGTATGAAAAATAGATGGTGAGTGAAATAGAGTTTTAACAAAAAGTGAAGGCGTTATGTTTTCAATTCACTTCGTTCCACGACAGTTTTAACCTATGTTGAGGTGAAAAATTTTAGTTTCTGAAGCGCCATCTACGTGCTGGTCAGTCAATGATTAGCATTGGTTTGTAAATTGGTTATCGATGTCTTACAGCCCTATTCTGGCAGCTTAAATAAGCTCACCACACTAACAAAATAGTTAATATTAAAAAATTGTTAAGGTTTCGTATTCTGGTGATAATTTAAAAGCTCCTTTCTTTACTATTTTGTTAATGGCAAAAAAAAACATAACAATGAAAAATAGTTCAGTATTAAGCCAAACAAATGCTGTGTAAAATTCTTCCTTCTTACTTCTTTTTAGCATTGATATTGAAGAATATTAAAGAAAATATAAAATTTTAAATACTGAAAAACACTCGAATATTGCTTGGCTATTAAAAAAAAATTAATATTGAAACTTAAAACAATTGAAAACACTCAGTAAATTATATATTTCTTAACATTTTCCATCTTACTTGTAGAAAAATAAACGTAAGCAATCAAAAAAAGCAAGAAATAAGCAATAAAAGAACAGCTGATGCTTTATATCTAAGGCAGTGGTGATCAACGCACAGTTCAAACAACAACAAAGCGAGCTTTCCGAGTGCACAGCTTTACACTTAAAAAAGAAGTTGTTAAAAGCTCTCAAAACATTTGGTCTTGTCGAGTGTTGGATTTTAAATATAATAATTTCTTTTTTATTTTTGTGTTTGTTTTTCGCTCTTTTAACATAGAAAATAATATAAAAGTGAAGAATATAATTTCCTGAAGCATTGCAAAATATTTACGTACATTCATAGAAAAAAAAAACTGCGAGCAACACCCCCACTGCATGAGCGCCTAAAGCACAGCAGAAAAAAACAAACTTACGCAGTGTACAAGCACAACGAGCCGATTGCTACTTCTTATGCAAAAGCTCAACAATACATGAAGCCCGCGGGCTATGGGAAACCTTGTAGTGAGCACCACTGATCTAAGGCACTAACATTTTCACCATGCGTGGTGAACTTTAATAGCTTTTTAGAGCTTTCAATTTGATAATGATTTGCCAGCATACGAAAATTTACTTTACATAACAAGAACATAACAAGAGCTTTTTTACAATTCCTTGTTATGTTAACAAGCAGAATAAAGCTGTAGAGCTGTTAAAATGAATAAGTAGATGTGGTGAATTACTAATGAGTAGCGAGGTTCAATGTGTGCCAAATGGAAACTTTTCAGTGGTGGTAGAATAGAAATTGTAAGTGTGTTTTAAGGTTTGTTTCGTCTAAAAAAGATATTTTTGCATGAATTTTTTTAAAGAAAATTATAACTGTAGGTTTATTTTACATATCTAATATATAAAATTCTTCTGTCACGGGGTGCGTGATCGAACTCCTCCGAAACGGCTCGACCGATTTTCGTGATCCTTAGCGAGGATATTAGTCAGGGGTGAGAATCGAACAACATCTATTTTTCATCCCCCTAAAATAAGGGGGCGTGGCACCTCCCATACAACCCAAATCTACGGTAGCGAATAGCTCTGAAGTTATTGGTCGCATAGTATCGGAATTCGGTGTTCTATCTCAATTTACAAGAGCCGTTCCACACGTAAAATTTTATGGGCGTTGAATGTGGGGCGTGGCAATTTTTCAGCCAAATTTTCAGTATAACTTTCAAGCTATAAGTCACACATTAATGAAACTCGGTTAGAACGTTCTATTTAGTCGTGTCTTTCGACTTGCAAAATTGAGCCAGTATAGGCCAAAGGGGTGTGGCACCGCCCATACAATTAAAATTTATGATATCGAATAGCTTTGGAACTAAATGCCGTATAATAATGAAATTCAGTATGGAGTTGCCACTTGGTGATATATCTACTATAAAACTGGGATAGGTTTTGAAAAAAGGGGTGTGGCTCCGCCAATACACTTTAAATTTTTGATATCAGATAGCTTTGGAACTAAATGTCGTTTAACAACGAAATTCAGTATGGAATTAATATTGGGTGATATTCTTCTACTAGAAAACTGAGACGTCATGGAACAAGGAGGTGTGGCTCCGCCCATATAAGCCAAACTTGCGATATCGAATAACTTTGGAATTGTAAGTAGCACAGCCTCGAAATTTGGTTATCAATTTCCACGAGTCTTTCCAGTTAGAGATAGAGATACAGATAGAGATAGAGATAGAGAAAGAGATAGAGATAGAGATAGAGATAGAGATAGAGATAGAGATAGAGATAGAGATAGAGATAGAGATAGAGATAGAGATAGTGATAGAGATAGAGATAGAGATAGAGATAGAGATAGAGAAAGAGATAGAGATAGAGATAGAGATAGAGATTGAGATAGAGATAGAGATAGAGATAGAGATGGAGATAGAGATAGAGATAGAGATAGAGATAGAGATAGAGATAGAGATAGAGATAGAGATAGAGATAGAGATAGAGATAGAGATAGAGATAGAGATAGAGATAGAGATAGAGATAGAGATAGAGACAGAGATAGAGATAGGGATAGAGATAGAGATAGAGATAGAGATAGAGATAGAGATAGAGATAGAGATAGAGATAGAGATAGAGATAGAGATAGAGATAGAGATAGAGATAGAGATAGAGATAGAGATAGAGATAGAGATAGAGATAGAGATAGAGATAGAGATAGAGATAGAGATAGAGATAGAGATAGAGATAGAGATAGAGATAGAGATAGAGATAGAGATAGAGATAGAGATAGAGATAGAGATAGAGATAGAGATAGAGATAGAGATAGAGATAGAGATAGAGATAGAGATAGAGATAGAGATAGAGATAGAGATAGAGATAGAGATAGAGATAGAGATAGAGATAGAGATAGAGATAGAGATAGAGATAGAGATAGAGATAGAGATAGAGATAGACATAGATATAGAGATAGAAATAGAGATAGAGATAGAGATAGAAATAGAGATAGAGATAGAGATAGAGATAGAGATAGAGATAGAGATAGAGATAGAGATAGAGATAGAGATAGAGATAGAGATAGAGATAGAGATAGAGATAGAGATAGAGATAGAGATAGAGATAGAGATAGAGATAGAGATAGAGATAGAGATAGAGATAGAGATAGAGATAGAGATAGAGATAGAGATAGAGATAGAGATAGAGATAGAGATAGAGATAGAAATAGAGATAGAGATAGAGATAGAGATAGAGATAGAGATAGAGATAGAGATAGAGATAGAGATAGAGATAGAGATAGAGATAGAGATAGAAATAGAGATAGAGATAGAGATAGAGATAGAGATAGAGATAGAGATAGAGATAGAGATAGAGATAGAGATAGAGATAGAGATAGAGATAGAGATAGAGATAGAGATAGAGATAGAGATAGAGATAGAGATAGAAATAGAGATAGAGATTGAAATTGAGGTTGAGGTTGAGATTGAGATTGAGATTGAGATTGAGATTGAGATTGAGATTGAGATTGAGATTGAGATTGAGACTGAGTTTGAGATTCAGATAGAGATAGAAATTATTTCCGCTACGACAGCAACGCGTCGGGTACCAGCTAGTTATTATATAAAAATACAACATTATAAGAATATTTAAAAAATTTTTGTTAAAAAATAGAGACAAATAACGGATTTATTGAAGATCTCCGCAGGTGCCTCGAAAAAAAGTCTTTATGCAGTGACCATCCTACATCATCACTGAACCATCTGAAACCAAAAAATCAAAATGCTTTCTTTAGTTTATTACTTTATCTCTCCAGTGACGTCGAGTATTTCTTAATTTTTAATGAGGTTTTTTGACAAAAAATCCTTTGTTATTGTAAAATTGTTAGTAATTGAAAAATTTTAAAAGACTCGACGTCACTAGAGAGCTACTTATAAGTATAGTATGTGTACAAAATTTCAAAACGATCGGTTCAGTGGTTTTTTCTATAGGCTGGTCACCGACACTGACTAACTAAGTTAGAGGTACGGTCCTAATGACGGTCCGAATGACCTAAAAATTTAATACAATATTCTTCAGATGTTGTACTTTCAGAAACAAAAATAAAAAAAAAAGTTGTCAAACCTTACCCCCCCTTAACAACTAGGAACGCTTAATGAACCAATATTAAGAGCAAGACAGGCATCGGTATCTATCAAAATGTTGGCGATTCTCAACATGACGTTACTCTCTGTAATGCTTACTTGAGAAGAAATTCTCAGAAAGTTAGTCAAACAAAATCTGCTCTTGGAGGTAAGTCAAACCAAATACCTGGCGGCGATGTCAATATTCACTGCTATAAAGATGAAGAATATTTTAGCAAAATGTACCAGTGCAAAGACGTGCCTTTTGTGTCTAAACATAAAAAATTATGTTAAATTTATGCAAAATATTGGATTTTTGTCTGATGAATCAGATTTTCCTATAAATTGATTCATATATTTTTATTCCAAAATTTTGAATTTATGTCCAAAAAATTTGTCGCCTTTATGAAATGGAGGATTTTTATTTCTGGCCTCTACCGGCCACACACATATTTTTTTTTTAATGAAAAGTCTTTAATACAATTTCAGATACGTATTTCTGGCATATTCTAGATCATAACTATCTAAAAAAAAATCTATTTTTTTTTCTATTTTCAATCTAAATCTATTTTCTTTTTTTTAAAAGTGTACTAGTATCTTAAACTATATATTCTTATACTAGCTTTTACCAGAACAAGAGGACAAGTTGTAATACACATTGTCGGGTTATTTCATAAACTGGTTTTTATTTTGTAATTTAAAATATTAATTTTATATTTTAAATTAGTTAATAAAACCTAACCGTACTTGCTGCCCGAAGTACAGATATTTTATAAATGGTAAATGGTTCCTATTTGAAAAATGCAACGCATACGGCATAAAAACTACAAAATCCGTTTCCGCCGGTTAAAGTTTGCATTTCCGTTATTGATGCACGGCCTAACACACGAGAATGAAAACATTAAAAACAAATGGTTTCCCAAAATACAGTGAAATCCTAAAACCAAGTTGGAAACTTCAAAAAAAAAAAAAAATAAAAAAAAATACTAGTTTCATAGCTGCTTTATAAGTCAATTTTAGAGGTTTATAGCTTTTCGATTTTTTGGTAATGTTTCTGTTTTTGATTTGTCTCCCCTGGCAATTCTCCCATTCATTTGGGTTATTTTTGTTGTTTACTTTTTTACATATAACGATGCGGCTACTCTGTGTATGTATTTATTTTGTTTAAAGTATCATGGAACAGTTTATTTTGAAAAATATCATTGAAATGGATGTTAGGCTTAATATCATATTTGCATAGAGGTTTAATTTAATACTTTAAAATTAAACTTAACTAAAAGCATTTAGCAATCTATTTCAAAAACCGTCGAATATACAAACACCACAAAATCTATCACACAGGAAATTGTTAAAGAGCTTTGATTGACGAAAGCCTAGAAAGTCACATATTGAGTAAATTTAATTGTACTAATATATCTTTTTTATTGAAGTTCATGGCAAACCTAAAAGATAAAATTTTCTTTTTTTTTTTAATAATAATGTTTAAGTTTTCGAACTCTCGAAATGTGATACATTTTTTTTTTATAAATAAAAAAAAAACAAAATAAAGCTTTCTACAAAAAAACGGTGAGCTTGAAATGAGTTTAATGCTGAAATCACAAAGATGCGTTAGGTCGGTCGGCCTTTGAGCGTACTTTGATTACTTGAGATGTCCGAACGCACGACCTTATTACTTTCCTTCTTCAATGTTACTTTGGCAAGTCGTGCGTTTGTCAGTAAGATCAACTTAGGTGATGCCAATGTAAGAAGTTACAAAAGAAATTCCACAAAAAAATGGCTTTTGCCTAATCACTTATAATGGTAGTAGATGTTATTTTATTTAATTAATGAAAACTTAAAAATAATGTAAAAAAAATCATCGGTTGTAGTTAAATATATGTCCCTAACAGCAGTTTTAATAAAAAAAAACATACATTACAAACAAAAATCTGAAAGATAAAAGATCTGAAGAGATAACATAAAAAAACCCATGAAAACATGTGCTTTCCATCGAAACTCAAAAATACTTACATATTAAGCTATCTTAAAGCAAAAATGCAACCCTTCCATAACAAAAAATGCCTCAAGCACGACCGAGTAGACATTTTTCCTACTCATCTCGTTGATCGTAAATTTATGATCATACCTGCGTATGATATTTAAGCGGGAAGTTCATTAACTGCATTTGCATATGCGTCCGTCTACTCGCTGAATGCAATGCAATAGAAATATGTGAAAGCTTACAGATGAAATTTCATTTACTGCATTTGCATATGCGTCCGTTCACTCGCTACGCAATCAAAGTCGAAAATATTTCAACTTTTCTTGCGTAATTTGCGTTTTTTGACAGCTCGTTACTTATAACGAACAGAGAGAAGAAATAAAAGAAACGAGTCAGAAACTCATTACTTTTGGGGAGGACTCTTCTAAATAAATCTTAAAAATTAAAAATGTCTATAATTTTTTCATTGTTAATTTCTCAAAAGAACTTTTTTATACTCAGGATTTAAGATTTTTTTAATAATACATTAAGACATTTCAAGTATTTTTGTGTAAACACGATAAAAAATTCCCCATTAAGAACATACCAAATATTTTACAAGTTTGTAGCCCTGCTTAGTCTGGACGTAAAACGCAATCATTGAACTCTGCCATAATTTTCTTGCGTAAATTGTGCCAGCGAGTAGACGGACGCATATGCATATGCAGTAAATGAACTTCCCGCTGCTTTATAAACAAAGTACGACCAAAGTTTGAGGTGAATTGCTGCGGAAAAAAAAACTTAGTTAAAAAATATAAAAAGTTATTATTTTCAGAAACATATCGAAGAACAATTTTGATTTTGAGCTTTTTATGATGCTTAACCCGCATCCATCGGAAATTTCTAGAAACGAAAAGTACTTTGTGCATCAATTTGATGCAGATACAAAAAGACAATATTATTCATTGGATTATTTTCAATTTATTAACTATTCTAGCGGGATAAGTATAAGACTATCTCTAACTGTAGAACTGCTCACTTGTTTATTTTGATATTTTAGGAAGGTAGCCAAAATTCTGAATTTATATATGCATATTTGTTTTTAATATATGAATGTGTTTCAAAAATTTGCATCAATTTGATGCAAACGATGGATGCGGGTTAAGCGTTGTAAAAATAAATTCCGTCGAAAAATTTACAATCATAAGCTCAGTTCAATTTCACCGTGAAAATTTAAGTATGTTTTCTAAATAAATGCTATGGAGCTGATGTTTCGGAATTTTATTTTTTATTGGTTTCATAACGGTCAACGTAGTGGTGTCGCCGAAAAAGTGTTGTAATATTTGAATATGACCTTTCATTATTTATATTGAAAACATATTTGAGCTTCAGGCCAAGTATGTTAACAACAAGACAACATAAAGATAAAGAAAGGAACAACCAACAACAACAACAACGGTTCTGTATAGAGCAAATCACACAGCTTGAATATACAGACTGTTTCGTTGGTCGCTACACGAACTCATCAGTAGTCTTTGCATGACTTTTCACTGTGATCCACTCAAGCTACTTAGGTTCTACTTATACTGCCAATTATGCCGAGAAAGTTACATGAGTGAAGGTTATGCCTAAAAGAATACGATCTAGGTTAACCTTGATACAGGGTGCATCGAAGTAGATAAGAACTCAGTCACTATTAAGTGTTCTATCTTTCAAAATAAATTCCGGGTTACTTTCTCTTACGGGCTCTAAGTTTTCTAACAAAATACGCAGAGACAACAATTCTTCGCAGAAAAAAAGATGAAGATGAAGATTAAGAAGGAGATGAAAATGAAAATGAAAATGGAAATGAAAATGAAAATGGAAATGGAAATGAAAATGAAAATGAAAATGAAGATGAAGATGAAAATTAAGATGAAGATGAAGATGAAGATGAAGATGAAGATGAAGATGAAGATGAAGATGAAGATGAAGATGAAGATGAAGATGAAAATTAAGATGAAGATGAAGAATAATATGAATTTGAATGTGGATATGAATATGAATATGAATATGAATATGAATATGAATATGAATATGAATATGAGTATAAATACGAATATGAATATGAATATGAATATAATATGAATATGAATGTGAATATGAATATGAATATGAATATGAATATGAATATGAATATGAATATGAATATGAATTTGAATATGAATATGAATATGAATATGAATATGAATATGAAAATGTAAATGTAAATGAAAATGAAAATGGAAATGGAAATGCAAATGAAAACAAAAATTATATTGGTACGCCCCTTTAGAAAAGACATAAAATCTGTTATTTTTGGTCTATCTTGTTTTGTTTTCAAGATAAGGCGTTTTTTCGATTTTTTCAACGTCAAAATGAAAATGATAGTGAAAATAAAAATGAGGAACATTGAAATAATTTATTATAAAGCGTCTAAGTCAACGCTAAGTATGTTGTTTTAGACAGAGCATGGTTGCCAAAAAGCTCTGCAAGAATTCTATGAGTTTTAACATAGTCATTAATTTTTTTTTAAAGTCGTGCAAAATTTCCAATAAATATATTTTTAATACATTCGCAATAGAATAAAAAATACATTTCCCGCAAGAAATTTTACATATTCAACGATATGAAAAATATGTTTTTCAAACTTTGGCAAACCGACGATTACTCTTTATTTAGAACTTTTTTTTTTTAATGAACTTTACGATGAAGTTGGCTGTAGTCTTGCGAAATATAAAATTCCCACAGTAACGCCATCTGACAGGAAATAACTAGAACTTACTACACTCGATAGTTAAAAATGATTCAAGTCTCCAAGTTCTTTCAAGATAATATACCTATTTCCCCATTTTTAAAAATACAGGTTGCACCATCTCAAACTGATCAATGAACTTATTGAATAAACTTGACAATTCGCAAATGATTTCGGTAAGTTGTGTTTTCTTTTATAAATTTTCTCTTGATATAATTTATATCAACTATTTTTCGAAAACAATATCGACTATAGTCAACGTTATTTGTACGACAGAAGCGTGTTTTTCTTCTGAAATTTTCCATCACATCGCACTATGGTCCAGCTGACACATTTTAGTGGCAGAAAATAAGAAAATAGTTGTTAAAGTTTGGTATAAAAAATATTTAAGCTTAATCCTCAAACAGCTGTTCACTAACTCATATTTCGGCGGACTGGTTTACATTTGTAAACCCATATATAATCCCCATTCGCAGCCTGCGCAGAACGTTATGCGGAACACACGTTCAATCCATTGCAACGCGACAACAGCTGCACGCTTACCGAAGCTTACCGTTATTCGCAGCGTTGCCAGATTATTTTACAATAACATTTAAATTAACGCAAAAAAATAAAAAAAAGCAAGAAAAAGTTTAATATATTCTTTCAATTCTGAAATATTAAAAAATTGTTATTTGCACTACAAGTCATTTAAAAAAAATATGAAACTGTTTAAAAAACTGTTGTTTACATTTAAAAATGTAAATATGGCAACGTTGATTATGCGCAACACTGTTATTTCCCCTGCAAGAAGACGCTGCACGCTTACTGTTATGCGCAACACACGTTCTATTTATTCATCGCTCTATTCATTAACCGTCATGCGAAAAATTTAACAATTGTTTCCGTTTAGAGACCGAGTATCTTTCAAGCAGTACATTCCATCGAAGCCAAAATATGGAATAAAAATTTGGTGGGCTGCCAATGCTGCCACTCATTATCCACGAAGAGGCGACATATACTATGGCCGTCAGCCTGGTCAGCCGATGGCCAGTAATATTGGCATTAATATAGTACAAGCACTCGTCAAACCATATTGGAGCTCTGGACGAAACATCATAATGGATCATTTTTTACTGGATTGGATTTGACTCATCAGTTGGTTGGCAAAAAGTTGAGTCTCGTCGGCACAATGCGCAAGAACAAGCGCTGTATTCCCCAAGAAATGCATTGGACTCGTGACAGAAAAGTGGGTGAATCTGTGTTCGCCTTTCGCCAAGATGTCACATTGGTCTCTTACTGTCCAAAGAAAAAAAAAAATGGTTTAGGTTTTGTCCTCGATGCATTCCAACAACGCCACTGATGCAAAAACTTGGAAACCAGAAATAATTATGGAATATAACCTTACAAAAGCTGGCGTGGATACCATGGACCAAATGCTTGGCAATTATACGTGCAACCGGAAAACGCGTCGGTGGCCATTAACTGTGTTTTTCAACATGGTGGATTTGTCGGCATTGGCCGACATACGTTCTGAATGAAACGCATTGGACCAGTCATTCTCGACGCAGCTTCCTTATTGAATTGGCGAACGATTTGGCCACTCCGAACATCAGGCGTCGAGCACAGATTAGCCACGTCAATCGTTGGCCTCATGTTCGAAATGCGATGCTGGACATGCTGGGCACCACGAGTCTTCCATGGGATCAGCCACCGCAACAATTACAAGCGAATGCAGGAACACTTATCAAAGGAAAGTGCGTGTTTTGCGAAATTGAGAAAAGACAACGCGTAACCTGAAAAATTTGCTCTTTTTGAGCCAAGAAGGTGTGTGATACGCACTGTGTCACGATTACAAAGTGCCCGGAATGCAAATAAATTTTTAAAAGTTTCCTCTTTCCTCTGAAAGTAAAATATGAATTAAAAAAACAATGAGTTTTTGCAATTTTATCGTATCTCCATATATTATACATATGTTTACAAATGTAAACCAGTCAGCCGTTTAGCAGGTAGTCTTGAAAAACAGACAATATAAGGTAAAAAAAAATTTTTCACACTTTTATCTTCTTTTTTTCAATTAATAATTGAATTTGTAGTTCTGTTATGAAGTTTCAAGAAATTTGAACAGTTTAAATATAAAAAAAACAATGCTTCAAAGTCGGAAAGTTTACATTTGTAAACTGTCAGCTGATTGAGGGTTAACAGAGATTGTCTAGACATTATAAAAGTGTATAATGTATAATGTTCCGAAATTTTGCAAATTTGGTTGGAGAACACAGGAAATGTTGCCAACCTATTGAATTGGTTTCTTCAAAAACTAAATATACATCATATACGTGAAGAAAATATTAATAATATAAAAAAAAATTCCAATTTGTGTGCTTTTATAAAAAGAAATTGGAATTATTGCAACAGAACTCTGACAACTTTTAACATTTCACATAGCCGTTGGTTCTGTAAAACAAAGAAAAAGGGGGGAATGTTCTGGAAAACAAAGTAAAAAGGGATGGCCCCGGCTGAATTACACAGATGTAACAATTCGATTGAAAAGAAAACTTGCTTCCGAATTTGCTTCTAAGCAAAACAATGAAACCATTCTGATGGTGCTAGTGTATCAGCCAGAACCTCAAACAATAGCGATTTGGCATTTGTAATAAAAGAAACTATATTGTCTCCTACAAGACCAATAAAAATAAGAAAAACAGTGACTTCTGAATATAGTTATCCAATTGCTCTAAGTTTTAAATTAAAAATAAAAAAAAACAATATTAATTATATCAGAAAATACAACTTAATATCGATTCCATATCTTTCTGTTTCTAATTGAATATTGATAACTTATATAGAAATCAATATAAATATAGGGTTCCACTGTTGTGGTTTGTGTGGGAGGTGGTTGTGAGCTATGCTTTTATGGCTTATGATTTTTGTGCATATCTTTGTTTTCAAGTAACATTCACACACATCAAATATTATTTTGAAGCTCTAATACAACTCATTTTACAGAGTTTATACAATAGTGGGCGTGGCAGTGAATCGATAACGCCCACCTCATACAAATTTCATTAATACAGTATCAATAGTAAATATGCGAAGTTTGGGCACTCTATGTGCCTTGATTTATTTAATGCCACAAAAACCCGGTTCTTGGACCATAGTGCATTGGCCGATATCACTGCCTTTTTGGGTCTGACTTTGAGCTTTTCTATCGTCTTTGGCTTATGATATAAACTTATATTCTCAAAAATCCCCACAATGAGTAGTCCTATAAAGTAAAATTCAAAGATCTTGGTGGAAAGTCAATATCAACTTTGCCCGACACCACACTTACTGGGAACTTGCCACGTAAATAGACCATAGTTTAGTGCGCAGTGTGATATTTCGCGCTGTGTTCTTGAAACCGGAAACCTTGAAGACCTTTTTCTTGCATTTGCAGTAATGCAGATAACTGCCAATATCCACCGATATTGATAGCAAATGATTGCCTCACCATCTCAGTAAGACGAAGAATGGACCCAGTGGTAGGTTTTCCACAAACACCGGTGCAAACAGTCACTTGTTCTATATACATTGGTGATTCCTGAATTATGTGTGGATTTCGGTACCCTAAAAGCAACAATTCTCTTAGTTAATGGTGTTAGAGACTGTGAAACGATTACGAGATTTTCAACGGAAACACAACTGAGTGTTAAGTCAGTGTGTCAACAATTTTAAGTGCAACTATTTCGACACGTTATTTTGCCTTATATTGAAATAGGATTTAAATTCTAACTCTAAATTGACTTTTGAAAACATGGAAAGTAGCGTCATATTGATTTTTAATTTCCAAAGTTTTTTATTAGTTCCATTGGCCAATTTTTGATGGCGCGGATGTATATTTTCCTTTTTTACGAAATGCTTGGATCGAGAACTGAAAACCTTAAAATATTAAATTTTTGTTCTTTTTCGGAAAAATTCACCGTTCATTTGTATGTCTATTAGAACGGGTCAAATTTTTTATCGATCAAGCGTATAGCAGAAACGTAATCTATGATGAATTCTGAGAAAATTTCCCCAAGAAACCATATGTCTAAAATTAATCCCAATATCGCGCATATCCAGGTCAAAATTTGTGTATGGATTTCATAGTTTTATATAAAAATACTGTAGAATAGTCCAAAAATGGCAGCGTATATCATTGATTTTGGGCTTGTTTAAAAGGAAATTTTGCCAGCTCTCCGAATCTGAATTTATTTGAAAAATATTTTGGCTTTTAAACCAAATTTTGCCAGCCTGATATATATGTAAAAATTGCCAAAAATGTAAAAATCATCGTAGAAACGTTTTGATTATTTTTAATTTTATATTTGAATTCTTCATTTTTACTATTTTATTACATTGTTCACATTTTAGTATTTAAAAAGTAAACAAAACTGGAAGTAATAACCTCAGCTATACGAGTTCTTTCATACAAAAAATTTATCTCTTGACGATTTGGTTGGAATTTGTTGCGATGGAGAAGTAGCAATATTGTAAGTAGCAACGTAACGAATACCGTAATGGCATTCTACGAAGGTTCGAAATTGCTCTAAAAAATCATTACATTGGTTTGTTTGCTTCCTGCATTTTAATGAACTACCTTTTCACCACTTGTTTGGTGCATTGGAAAAGTCGACTACAAGCGGACCTAGAACTGCTAGCGGGGATTTGACAAAATTAATTGAAACCTGTGGACAGTTACAGGTAGTTTTACACTAATTTTAAAATAATTGGACTTTATTTTAAGGCAACCCACTTTTTGTTATAGATTGTATCTGATTTTCAACCAATTTTGTTTGGAAATATGCCTCTACCGTTAAATACTAAAGACGAACACGGTCTTTCTACAGATGTGAAGTATCTGTATCGACTAACAAGAGCGTAGGCAGGATGAAAATTAGGGGGGGGGGGGGGGGACAAGACATTATAAATTTCTTTTTACCATATCTTTCATATCTTTATCATATCTTTTTACCATATCTACAAAACCAAATATAAAAAGGAATTACATATAGAAACTACTTTCAAAGCCATCGATTAAACAGAAAATCTTAGGCAACTGCCCCTCTCCTTCCCCCCATGGCTACGCCCTTATCGACTAGCCAAAGCCGTGTCTGAAGGTTTCTGTCCCGCAGATTTAGCCAGCATGAAACCCGCGCAAATAGTTCATTCTCGTTGGCTGACCAAAGCTAGTAGACTATTGCGACTATACGTAACTACAAATTTGCCATAAACCAACTTAAAAACTCTAGCAAACTATATTATGAAAGTTTATGTACCAATGTACTTTAATGTAAAGTATTATAGTTCTGTTGTCTACGGCAATGCATTGTTAGCAAAATTTATACGGTCAACGTAATATTTGCCACCAAACCTTAGGGATATTGTATTGTAACGCTGCAGTTCAAAATAATGCCTATTTCGGTCATACAGAGAATGTTTTATTGGCAATTCTCTTTGATGATAGAAAACCGGTTCGCGAAAGAAAAATTAAGAAGATTTTGTATTATCGAGATAAGCTTTATGATCGAACAGTATTTAGGACTTTTAAAAAGCATAGTATTAATTTTGATTGCTCAGACTATGTTGATTTGATAACACTGTGTGTCATTTTTTAAGTCATGGCAAAATAACCATATACGGACACAACTACGCGATAAAAGACTAAAAAAAAAGACCCGTGTCTCCCAATTTTTCCCAAAGTCATGCACTTTTTTGTTTATGGGCCGCCAAAGATTTGGGGCCTCGGTATCATTTTCGCAAAAAAGTGATCATTTTCTCGGGCTCATATCTTGCAAACCGTTCAGAATTTCGATTTACTCTCTGAGGCAAAGTTGTAGCTCTAATAAAGCTCTATAAAATCAAAAAACTTCACCTTCCAGATCAAAATCGCAAAAAACTAAAAAAAATTCGATTTTTTTTTTACCTTTTTTCCCGTGTTCAGGTCCATAGGTAGCAAACCGTTCAAAATTTAAGGAAACAATCAACTACAAAAATTTACCTAAGATTTCAATAAACAAATTTTTAGAACATATAAACTTCCTGGGAATTATTCTTAACACCGTTTAGGTAGCGCTTAGGTAGCCGCAAAAGTGAAAAAGTACCTAAGCGCTACCTAAACGGTGTTAAGAATAATTCCCAGGAAGTTTATATGTTCTAAAAATTTGTTTATTGAGATCTTAGGTAAATTTTTGTAGTTGATTGTTTCCTTGAATTTTGAACGGTTTGCTACCTATGGACCTAAACACGGGAAAAAAGGTAAAAAAAATCGAATTTTCTTAAGTTTTTTGCGATTTTGATCTGGAAGGTGAAGTTTTTTTGATTTTATATGTTCGCAATTTTTGTTCTTTATGACAAGAGCTACAACTTTGCCTCAGAGAGTAAATCGAAATTCTGAACGGTTTGCAAGATATGAGCCCGAGAAAATGATCACTTTTTTGCGAAAATGATACCGAGGCCCCAAATCTTTGGCGGCCCATAAACAAAAAAGTGCATGACTTTGGGAAAAATTGGGAGACACGGGTGTTTTTTTTTTTAGTCTTTTATCACGTAGTGGTGTCCGTATATGGTTATTTTTTTTCGTGTTGCACTGTGTAAACATAGATGATGACCATTCAATCCGAAACTCCATTTACCGCAAACATTCCATACGAGCACAAGTTATCTAGAGTTCGAAGATCCGCCGCTGCCAGACCCACAAATTCAATCGCATATTCAGCGAACTGAGCGATTTGTTCAGTAACTTTCAAGTGTTTCGCGATGCGTAATTAAAAGAAAACCGAGATGTTATGGCAGTAGCTGCAAAAAGTCGACCTAAAATACCACGCATTGAGAGCAAACAAGACTTAAAAGTCTAAAATTATACTTTTTGCATTGATTGAATAAAATATTTTTTGTAAATTTAAATCGTTTTATTTTTGACAATATTAAAATATTAGATTGGCAATATTTGGTTTAAAAGAAAAAATATTTTTAAAATGAATTCAGATTCGGAGAGCTGGCAAAATTTCCTTTTCAACAAGTCCAAAATCAATTATATACACTGCCATTTTTGGACTATTCGTCAGAATTTCTATTTAAACTATAGAGTTGTTTTATAATTCATATACAAGTTTTGACCTTGATATGCGCGATATTGGGATTGATTTTAGACCTATGGTTTCTTGGGAAAATTTTCTAAGAATTCATCATAGATTACATTTCCGCTATACGCATTTTTTGTTTTTTCTCATCCGAACAAATTGACCCGAACTAATATCTATATTTTCATTTTAAAATTTGTATCAACATAGTTTTGACGATTCGTATTTTTACTTAAAGTCATTTATTGGAACCTTGTAAATTATTCCTTCTGATTGCAATAGATATAAAAAATTTAAAAATTCATCCAATGAACAACACATGTTAGTAAAAACTAAATCCATGTGAAAAAAAAGTAAATGCAACAAAAAAGTGTTGCATTCCAACATTTAAATATATATCGAATGTTGCAAATTTATGCGCTCAATTTGTGCGCCGCAAATAAAAACTCTTTCAATTAAGTATTCAAATGAGTTGCGACACTTGGTGATAAAGCGTCGATTTAAGCTGCAGTCGCTGCTGCTGTTGTTGCTGCTGTTGCTGCTGTTGCCAATGTAGCCAACACACAGCTATTTTATGACATTTTTAATTTGGGCTGCAATTTGGTCGCACAAAAAATACTAAATGGAGTTTTTATTCCTTTTTTTCACAGGCGAATAAAGTGAAAAAAAAAAACAAAACTAAAAACAAAAGCAAAGGCAACTCACCTGAAAAACTCGTGCCCGTCTTTGTACCATTTAACGGAATTTAATGTGCGGTTCCTCATTTCGTAGCTACAGAAGAGTTTTGCTCTATGGGCGGCATCAATTATACGAGGCACGGAAAGATTGGAGATGTACAGAGCCTGATTAAAGTGAAAATCTGTAAAATATAAAAGAAAATATAAATTATACTCAATCGAAAAAAATAACTGGAGTTAGGATATGTGGTAAAAACGGCTTCAATAAACAGAAAATAAAAGCTTTCTGAAATTAACATGAAACTTACAATTGAATTGCCTTTTAACCCTCGCTGGATTATGATTTATTAATTACTAGCCTTTTCCCGGCGCGCGTTGCTGCACCCTGCAACTATATGGGAACATAATAGGTGTATTCAAAACTTTTCTTAGACTCAACGTTTGACACCACTGTCATTTTCCACTGCCCGTTACAGTTTCCCAGTAGCATGAGATCACTTAATAGTAACTCCATTTTGAGTTTGTATGTAAGTAAAAAAAAAATAAATAAATAACTGGCCATTTCAGCCCTTAAAAGGACTTTGACCTAGCTTCTTATGATCAATTGTGTTGTGCGTGTTATTAAGTTTGTACACAATTGACCGAGAACCGGACCTACATGCTTAACGCCGACTGTGAACGGCGATGAACGGAATGTTCTCGTTCTCAAGAAGCTTTACATGGCATTTTGATTACTCTCTGAGGTTTGCAATTGTCTGCAGAGAGGTGGCGGGCGTACAGAAAAATTATTTTAATTCAAATAATTTTCTGTCGCTGCTGGGATTCGAACCTGGGTCTCCAAGGTTCTTTGACATAGCGGCCACGCACTTGAACCAACTACGCCACGGACGCCACTGCTGTATGAAAGTACTGCTACTTTTACTTTCAAAGCTATTCGATAATACAAATTTTAACTGTATGGGCGGAGCCACAGCCGCTTATATAATGCTCATCCCAGTTTTCTAGTAGATGGACATTACCCAGTTTTAGTACAGTTGCCGACAGTGAGCATAGAGACTAAATTACCAAAATGTAGCCAAATCGACGAAAACCGTAGGAAATATAGCATTTTTATTTTTATTGATTTGTGGGCGGTAAAAGGGGGTGTGACAGAAATTTAAACCATCTCGTACTTGAAAAAAATGTACTGCCAAACTTTCAGCTCTATCGGCTCAGTAATTTTGAAGTTTTCAGCCATCACACAGACAGCGTTTTCCTTTTTGTATATATATTTTGGATAAAGATTATTGGCTATAACTTTTGATTGGTAAGAGATACTAAGATAATTTTTTCTAAGAAATTAATTTTGTAGCTTGTTTATTTTTTCAAAAATATAAAAACACAATATTGGAAAAAAAATTTTTTTCGAAAAAATCAAGGGGTAGGCCTCGTTTTTTTAGTCACAAAAATGGTTTTTAATTTTTGCGTAAAATTGAAATAACTTTTGCTTATAAATGTTATAGCTTTCAAATAGAGTTAAAAATTTGCGAATTTGAATTTAAATTATTTTTACAACAAAAACAAATTTTGAGCCTTTTTTGAGGAAAACTCCAAAATTTCAGACCTTTTTTGAAAAAAATATTTAAAATATATATATACTCAACTAACGGTATTTTTGCAATCGTTGTAGTAAAATTTTTCATAGTTTTCAAGATATGTTCATGTTTTTGATGTCAAAATAACGGATTTTATATTTTATAAATATTTGCATATGTAACAACTAAAAATATGCGATTTTGTAAAATATTTGTACTACAGAACCATCTGGTGTCCAAGGTGGTTCAAAGAAGATACTGTCGAAAAACTCATCGTACCTGAGAACTACTATATATCAATTTTTATTCTAATCGCATGAGCGGTTTGGGAGTTTTAGGTGGTTTTGCAAAAAATTGCCCTCTGGTGTTCAAGATAGGTCAAAAAATATTGCAGCAAAACACTCAACGTACAAGAAAACCACTGCATACCATTTTTCATTCTAATCGCATAAGCGCTTTGTGAGTTTTAGGTAGTTTTGTAAAAAATTTGTAGTACAGCGCCCTTTGTTGTTCAAGGTGGATAAAAATTTATAGCCCACAAACACGCACCGTACCAAAAAACTTCTATACACAAATTTTCATGCTAATCGGATGAGTAGTTTAGTCTATTGCATAGTTACATATGACATTTAGTTCCAAAGCAATTCCATATCATAAATTTGGCCTGTGTGGCCAAATTCCCCCTTGTTTAATGTTCGCTCAAATATATAATAACTACCTCTTGGGCCCATAACGTCTACATATCAAATTCCACTATCAAAACATGTAGAACTCAGGAATAATAATGATTTCTAAAAAGTGGGCGTATATATAGTTAGACCACGCCCAGTTTTAGTATAGTTGCCGACAATAACCATACAAACTTATTTACCAAATTTTAGTCTAATACGACCAAAAAAGTCTTAAATATAGCATTTTTATTGATTTGTAGGCGGTAAAGGGGGTATGGAAAAACAGGGGTATGGAAAATTTTTACTATGCCTATATTTTTCGCGAAAATGCAAACTAAAGTGAGACTTACCAAATTATTCCAATACTCCATTTATTTCCAAATACCCTTGCAAATATTTCCCCATATACACCACATGTGCGCACCTGTATTTTTTCACACCTGTATTGTTGATAAGTTCACTAAAATGCCTATAATTCATGAACCAATACACATACAAAGACCATTTATACAAAAAAACCTTCGTATTGACGTCACCTTTCATGGGAAACCAGAAACAAAATCGGTTCACGCATTACCGAGAACATCAATTTCATACACAATGCAACTTATTTTTATATATGTAGAAGATAGGCAAATTAAAGTCACTGCAAATACGCTAATAGTTACTATGGAAGCAACCCTAGTAAAGTAAATTACATTGTTCCACATGAAAAACAGCTATATATGCCTTATTACGCTCATACGAACCAGCTGGTTGTTTACAACAAACGACAGAAAATAATTAGCCCAAGAAGCAACAGTTATTATTATTTTCAGCAAGCAAGTCTCATAAATTACAGCCGGCATCAGAGTAAAGCCTTTCGCTGTGCCGTTATGTACCGTTATGTATGAACACAGCAATTTGGCTTAATGTGATGTTCTCAAATACAGTTACAAAATTTGGCCATATAACCCGTATTTAAAGTGAGTTTGGGCGGTATGAGCAGCTTTTAGGACAGGTAGTCAGAGTTCTATAAAAATATACGTATCTTGTTAAGCGCCCAGTTGATAAAAAGCTGAAAAAAATCAATAATCAGGGGTTCTTGTTTTCTAGAATTTTAGAAAAATACTTTTTTCTCTGTTAATTATTTTGTGAGATAGTAAGAGAGAGAGAGATAGAGAAGTCAAGTGTTTAACATCCAAATTCACTATCGTTAAAATTTTAAATTTACATCCGGCTACAACTTAATACTTTATCAAGCTTATGTTAAGCTTTTGTTTGTTACACAAGCTTAACTGTTACAGGAAGTTAGTCGGTTCAGCCTTTGGGAATATGCGAGACCATGCTTCCTATGTGATGTATTTTATTTTCATGTTTTACCTACTGTAGTAATAACTCTGTTGCATGACCTCATCTTGTTCGAGTGGCTGTGTATATATGTGTGTGTGTGTGATCTGTGTCTGTGTGCGTGGGCAGGGGCTGGCTGGTTGGTTTGCTTGCGGTATTTCAGGTTCAACTTATAAATATTTGGCTTTTCAACATGTTTCCCCCTAGGATTACAGCACATAAAATATTCATTCAACACTAATTTATCAAGTTAATGAGTAAAGTTTTTCTATTATTATTATTATTGTTATTGTTGTTGCTATTGTTGTGGACATTGTTCACTTGAGTGATGTTCTTGCTAGAAGTTTTTTTGTGTTACATGAATGTCAGAAACTGCAGCGAAATTGTGAAATATTCTAATTTAAGGATTACATGCTCTAATAATAGATATTTTTGAAGATTTCAAGAGAACTAATTTCGAAAAGTGGTTATTTTTGCGGAAAAACTGAGAAAACTTTTGAAATATTAAAAACTAGCTGACCCGGCAAATGTTGTTTTGCCCAAACTTAATATTCGATGTTTCTACTTTTTCAATATATGATGGTGTGGTTTTGAAAGACAAACACAATAAAAAAATGTTAGTCTATTATGACCAAAACCGTTTGAAATATAGCATTTTCATATATTTCTGGGTGGTAAAAGAGGGTGTGGTAACATATTTTTAGTTTAGTTTCCGACAGCAAGCAAACAAAATAAATTAGTAAAATAATTTAAAAATTTATTTATAATACCAAATTTTAGTATAATACCACCAAAATCTTCTGATATATGGAGTTTGTATTGATTTGTGGGCGGTAAAAGTAGGTGTGGCAACCAATTTTCAGTGCAGTTGCCGACAGTGAGCATACAAACTAAATTACCAAATTTTAGTCTTATATCACCAAAACCTTCCGATATATAGTATTTTTATTGATTTGTGGGCTGTAAAAGGGAGGTGTGGCAAAATTTTTCTACATAGTGTCCTTCCTAGGGGCCAATATGAGTCCATCAAGCTCAAAATTGTAAAAATTGAACGACTCCTTCTTGAGTTATGCGCGTACACACGGACGTCACTCTCACCGATAGGCTTTAAGAACCGACAGGTATCACGCTCAGAGCGACATGTACGTACTCTAAGTGATTTATCTCTTAAACTTATTAAGATCCCATTCTGCAATTTTCATGGTAAAATTAATAAATGTTAAACTTTATTTTGCCGTTAAAAAAATTCAAATTAAAATGGTCGAAGTTGTTGAAAAAAATATTTGAAATACTTACTTCCGGTTTAAAACTGAAAAAAAAATTAAAATTTAAAAACTGATTAGAAAAGCAGAAAGAGAAGGAACATTCCACGGTGACGGGTGTTACATTTGCACGCCTTAAAATATCAATATTTTAGCATACATAAAAGTATTTAAAATTTTTGCAGTCATAAAAAATTGCTTTTATGCTTGTCTATCCATACGAATAAAAAATCTTTCAAAATCATGGCCAATGATTGTGTAATTTATATAAAAGTACCTGTGACGGGTGTTACGAGTACTCATTGAAAAATCAGACTTCACTTTGAATGTTTGTGAAATTCAGCGAAACTAGTATTGTTAAAAAGACCATTTTAATTTCTGTCAATTAAATAATCTATGACGATTAACCCTGTATTAAGACAAAAAAATTAAAAATACGTTTTGGAGGTTTTTATTACAATTTTAATGTGTGACGGGTGTTACATAGATTGTGACGGGTGTTACAGTAGAAAAATAAAGACAAATTTAAAACTAATCAAATTAAAGGAGCCAATCACAGGATATGGTATCTTCAAATACTGCAATATTATGTTGTTTGGAATACATATGCTGCTGTTCCGTATGCAATTTTATTTTCCACAAGTGCATAAACTAATGACTTTTTGTATTTACGGAATAGGTTTTAAAGTTTCCCACCTCTTTAGAAGAACTTAATTTATTATATTGACGTCTGTGCTGTCTAATCCCTTTTAGGTCCTTGGCGAGGTAATCGAATATATTATTTAAATTTACTTTTTGAGTTTTCGTGACACACCATAATCTGCGCTTCACTGTTGCGCCGATACCATCGATGGGACCTTTTCCAGTGCCCGTTGCGAAGAATGCCTAATCAATGAAGTTATAGAGTAGTTCTCGGTAAAATCAACTTGGAATATAACTGTAGTGTCTGTAGTTGTTTCTTTTTTGTGTTGCAAATCTTTGCTTGTTGAGAATTAACGCAACAGTGAAACTTGAACTTTTTGTGTCACAACAGCCTATTTTGGACGACCTTTAAAAATTCGTCCTGTAGCGAAGTGCGATCATGCTCACATTTAAAAAACCAGCACAAAATGGTGTCTCGAGATGGGGCTTCAACAAAATCGAATTCTATCGGGACACTGCTATTGGTTTAATCCACATCGAAAGTCGTAGAAAATCATCGCACGAAAATGTTAACCATTTAATTCTATTTTTTTACCAATATAAATGTTCCAAGTATCTGTAAACAACACAAAAACCACTTGTATGACAAAACTTTCTGAGTACGTTCAACATTAAAAATATTGAACTTTACTATGACAATGCCAAATTTGATATATTCGCATTAGTGTTGGCATACCTCAAGACTTAAAAGTCAACCTACGTAACATTTATATGTGTAGGGTATGAAAGAACAACAGACCAATTCAAATATATACAAATCTTACCTAACTATCGAGATGTAATAGTTAAGAAAAATAAATTTGTGACGGGTGTTACACAATTTTATCGTGTTAAATTGGCGCTCTGCAAAAACAATGAGAAAAAATAATATTAGAAATTAATTAGCTGCATGCATAGCCTTACTTTTGTAAAGTTACACCTAAATTGGATTACAACTTTTGTATTGACATAACTATTTGTTGTTTTTTGTGACGGGTGTTACAAATAACCTAGCAAGTTTAAATAATCTAAAATATCGCTTCCGCTAATTTACTTAATTTGAATTACAACAACTAGCTGTTACCTTCGTAAATTTTTTTTTCATATTCCACTCTAATATTTTTACTGACAACTAATTGACACATAAAACGGTGCTTACAGTGCTGCTCTATTTAAAAAGTGAAAAATATTTTTCGTTATAAAGCTTAACTTTAAAGTGAAAAATATCTTCGATTACCATTTATTTTTAATTTTTTAAAATATGACACTTAACTAAGACTAAATCTCTTTCATAAATAATAGGTTTTAATCTGATATCTTAAAATATAAAATTTTTGCCTTGGTAGCGATTATCTTGGAATGCTCCAGAAGTAAATTTCCTATAAAAAAAATTATGATCTTTATTTTATAATAATTACCTTCAATATGAACCGTAAATTTCCTATAAAAAAATTTATATTTTTTATTTTATGACTAGCCTTTTCCCGGCGCGCGTTGCTGCACCCTGCAACTATATAGGAACATAAGAGGTGTATTAAAAACTTTTCTTAGACTCATAGTTTGACACCACAGTCATTTTCCACTGCCCGTTACAGTTTCCCAGTAGTTTTAATGTTCACAGAAAAAAAATGATTTTTATTAATAGATAAGCATTTGAAAAACAGCTTGGTTTGTGTCTAAAAAAAAATATATTTATCGCGATAACTTTTGATCGGAAAGAGATATTGGTATCATTTTTTCACATAAATTATTCTTTGAGCTTAACTATTATATAAAAAGAATAAAAACAACTTTTAAAAAAATTAATTTCTTTAAAACATCACTGGGGGGGTCATGTTTTTTGATGACAGAAATAGTTAATAAATTTTTCTGTAAAATTGGAAGCATTTTTGCTATAAAACGCTACGTCATGTAAGAGGTAGTCGAAAATGCAATTTTGAGTTTTTATTATTTTAACAGCAAAAACAACTTTTGTGTCATTTTTTGAGTAAAAAGTCAATATTTTGGACCTTTTTTGAAATAAATATTAAAAATATATCCGCTGAGAAAACGGTACCTTTTAAATTGTTTTTATTAAGTGCTTGAATTGAGTTTATCAACGAAAAAAATTTGAATGAAATTTATTCAAAAACAACGGAGTTATTTGCATCGCAAGTAAAATATACGAATTTCTGATAGTTTTTTTTTGTTATTCTAAGAAAACGATGTTATTAGAAAAAGACGTTGTACCAGAAGTTTGTCCAATTTTAAAGATATGTGAATGTTTTTGGTATCAAAACAGGCCCGTAGACAAGGGGGGGTTTTTAGGGTTAAAACCCCCCCCTTATGGTCCAAAAAGTATAAAAAAATAATATATTAGCATTAATATAACTTTACCAATTTGCGAATACTTTGCTGCACGTGCATCTTTTTTCTCTTACAGTGCAAACTGCAAATGTCAACAGCAACAGCGAAAACATCAACATACTTAAGTATCGAAAAAAGTTCGATACATTCAATTGAACTTTATCTACCACCAGCAATTTAAGAATTTATTGCGTTAACAGGTGTAACGTGAAAGTGGTGAAATTTTGATTGAGTTTCGTTAGATATGTTTAAGAGTTTCTATTTTTAATTTTACTGTGCACAAACTACAAAAATGATTCTACTTAATTGGCTGCAGAAACCAGAAGTAAAAGAGGCAGAACGGTGGAAAGTAAGTGCTTGATTTAAATAATTTTTTTCCTGTATCAATGCGTAAATGTGTTAAAAAGTTGCCGAATATTTCTGAATGTTTGAAAACTGTGTTGTTTTGTTTTTTTTAGCGTGTTTGCATTGCTTGAATATTAATGGATTAGCTTTTTGCTTGATGCGGAACCGACAAAATCCGAATAATATTATATTTCATCTGTATTGCAGAAAACGTTCAAGAAACTTTGGAATCTGAAAAGTCTTCAGAACTTCCTTTGTAACCTGCAGTTGAAGAAAGCTTTAATGTTGACAGCTATGTGAAAAGCGGTAGTACAAGTTGCGGTATTAATATTTTACTTTTAATGTTTATAACTCTAAGTTTGTGTGTATGATTGTAGAAATTGTTCCAGAAATATCATAAGATTCATCGGAACTGCCTCCGACTTCGAGAGTATATTAATGTCCAAATAACGATATTTCCAAGTTGATGAGCAATATTTCCGACTCGAACCGCCTTGAAAGTTTTCAAAGCATTTATGTGCCTCTACCAAATTTTAATTTTCCTGCCAGCGGTTCTCGCAAACTCCGATTTAAGCATTCTTGGTTGAACCGTTGGCATTGGTTGGTTTACTCCAAATTGGAAAATGCAGCTTATTGCAAGTTTTGCGTATTTTTTAGCACTGATTTTGGAGGTGCAGGATCACAACCTTTTGGTAATTTTACCGAATGATAATAAAAACTTTTTAAATAAAATTTTCTAACCTTTCATTGTAAAATAAAAAATAAAAATAAATAGCTGGCCATTTCAGCCCTTGAAAGGACTTTGACCTAGCTTCTTATGATCGTTTGTGTTGTGCGTTTTATTAAGTTTGTACACAAATTGACCGAGAACCGGACCTACATGCTTAACGCCGACTCCGAACGGCTATGAACGGAATGTTCTTGTTCTCAAGAAGATTTACATGGCATTTTGATTACTCTCTGAGGTTTGCCATTGTCTGCAGAGAGGTGGCGGCCGTACAGAAAAATTATTTTAATTCAAATAAATTTCTGTCGCTGCTGGGGTTCGAACCTGGGTCTCCAAGGTTCGTTGACAGAGCGGCCACGCAATTTAGCCAACTACGCCACGGTCGCCACCTTTCATTGTGGCCTTTACAAAAGTCAGGAAATACAAGAAAATGTCGTTATTCTAATCGTGGTTATTGTTATATAGAATTATAAGCCGATATAAGTTTGCAAGTAAATTATTAAAATAATAATATAAGATGCTTAATTATCGTCATTTTAGAAGTTTGTCTTGAAAATTTTATTTTTTTAGCGTCTTTCTGTATTCCAAAATGACAGTGCAACGATAAGCAAGATATATAGCCGAAACACATTGAACTCAACAAACGACAGTTTTGAAATTATAGAACACACGTTTTTTATGTTAAATGGGTGTGCATCCTTAAGCATACATTGGGATTGCAGTGTCACAGCGGAAGCTGTGTTATTAGAATTAACCAAAAAAAAAAAAAAAAAAAAAATAAGAAGACTTGCCGCCCTATTTTGCGTTTTCTTGATAAGTAATTTATAAATAAAATTTGTAAAGAATTTTATCAAGCGAAAGCTTTTTGAGTATTCTACAGCAACCTTGATAAATAAAAAGTTTTCGTAATTCACCAGAGTAGGTGAATTCCTGTTAACAGCTTATTGTTCTCATTAATAGCATAACACAGAGAACAGATTTCTGCTTTCATTTTCCTTATGTTCCACAAAAGTGTATTAATTTGTAGAAAATAATTATTATTGTTAACATTTTTATGTTAATATTAACCTTGATATTGCCTGCTACGAGCAACCACAACTCTCTTGATAAATTTATCAATAGCAAATGAGATATTGCCAAATTTATCAATTAAAGAGCTTTTTTTCTATCACAGAATACCAACTTTTGATAAATAGCCAATACTTGATAAATATTCAATAAGGTGAATTTATCAAGTACGCAGAATCGGGCTGTTAATATAAATATATAAAATAAACAAAAATAAAAAAATAATTTTTGTTTTATGTATTTGGTGTACAAAAAAGTTTTAAAGTGTTTTTTTTCAAGTTTGTCGCTTTATTGTTAAAAATTTGTTACAAATTGATTTCTTAAAGTATTGTCTATTTCTTTCTGGTAATTATATAAAAAATACCTTTTCATTTATCGATATTTTTTTTAATCCAAACCCCCCCCTTAGGTAAATCCTGGCTACGGGCCTGTATCAAAATAACAGTATTTTCTTAAAATTAATAAATTGAGCATTTTCACTTGAAAAAAATACGCTAGTAGTTAGATTTGAGTTACTTGTAAAGGGGCGGAAGAGGCGTGGTCAAAACTTAGTATGCCATAACCTAAGTTAGGATTCAAGCAATATGTGACCCGAATTTGAGTTAAATCCCTTCAGCCGTTAAGATTTGTATTGTAGTCAAACAAACAGAAAATGATTTTTATTAATATAGATAATTATCTTCAATATGAAAATAGAATTTCAAAAAAAACCCTTCCGTCAATCTGGTGAATTCTATAGAATCCCATATCTTAACAGCTAGACCTCAAATCAAAAAAGTATTATGTGAACACGTTCATATCCTCTTGAAGTACAAATATGCCCAATATGAACGAATTTCAGAAGTTTCTTTTTTTTCGTTGTCCGCTTCACATGAAATGCCCCATATATAAGATTTTGAAATTAAGCCAAGCCAGTACTCGAAACTAGGTAGACCAGTCCGGCACATTCTTTTTTTTTTTTTAATAATATTCATATAAGTATTGTAACAATGCAAACTAACAAAATAAAATAATATCCATGTAAGTAGTGCCGTAGAGCATTTTATGGTACATTCTTTTTTGCAGGGAAGCATTACAGTTTTCATTGCTATTAAACATATAGGGTGGCTAATGAATATGCTAAAAAAAAAAAAGCGTAATAATTTTTTTCCGTGTAATTAATCCGTTCCATTTTTTTTCTTTTATAGAGTGATCTTTAATTTTAACAAAAATAGAAAATTGGGACAATGAGACCAGAATTTGGATTGTGCGCCGCTTTCATGCATTAGAGTCCGTAGTTTCCGTCCAAAGAGACTATAGGCAAACGTTTGGAGGCACTTCTCCTAGCAGATGGACCATTATGAGGCTCGTAAATAATTTTGCCGAACGTGGAACAATCGCAAGAAAGCCTTATATCGAGAATCCTCAGTTCGGACGCGGAGATGAACTATCGCTGCTGTTGGTGCTGCAATACAAGCGAATCCTAGTGTTTCAACAAGGAACTTATTTGTTCAAATGGGTATCAGCAGACAATCTCTGCAGACAATTATGCATAAAGATTCAAACTTATTCCCATATAAGATACAACTTACAAGCAAATGGAATGTAGCAGACTTGCCGATTCGCTTGAAATTTTACGAGTGGATCATTCAAATGGCGGAAGAGGGCGAAAACATGTTGAACTGCATTTTTATGTCTGACGAGGCCCATTTCGATTTAAACGGCAATGTTAATAAACAAAATTGTCGAATGTGAAGTGCTTCTATCCCACAGGTACTGCATGAGATGCATTTGCATCCACTTCGCGTCACAATGTGGTGTGCAGTTTCATCACGGTTCATTGTCGGCCCTTATTTCTTCGAAGAAAACGGTCTTAATGTTACGGTCAATGAAAGAGTTTTTCTTTCCAGAACTGAGCCGAAAGAAAATCCCATTCAACTCTGTATGGTTTCAACAAGATGGTGCAACTACCCACATAGCCAGGTCTGTTAGGACAGAATTGCAGAGAAAATTCCCTTATATGCTGATTTCCAGAAACTCCACATTGCGTTGGTCCCCAAGATCTCCTGATCTTACTGCGCCTGACTTTTTCTTGTGGGGTTATTGCAAACAAGAAGTTTACAAAACAAAATAAACAAATTTATATGATTTAAAGCAATCCATTCGAACGTGGCGTCCATGGCGTAGTTGGTTAAAGTGCGTGGCCGCTATGTCAACGGACTTGGAACCCAGGTTCGAATCCCAGCAGCGACAGAAAATTATTTGAATTAAAAATAATTTTTCTGTATGGCCGCCACCTCTCTGCAGACAATGGCAAACCTCAGAGAGTATTCAAAATGCCGTTCGGAGTCGGCGTTAAACATGTAGGTCAGGTTCTCGGTCAATTGTGTACAAACTTAATAACACGCACAACACAATTGATCATAAGAAGCTAGGTCAAAGTCCTTTCAAGGGCTGAAATGGCCAGTTATTTATTTTTTTTTTATTCGAACGATAATTGACGCAATTCCCGCTGCAACCCTCCAGACAGTATGTTGAAATGCATAACTTTTTGATAAGATGTCGCATATGCGTCAACGAGCGTGGAGGCCATTTAAATTCAATTATTTTTAAAACAAATTAAATTAACTTTATTAATATATCTTATTTTTCAAATGAATAAATAAAAAATAAGTCACATGAATTAAACAAAAAGTATTTGAGTTTTTTAATGTATTCATAAGCCACCCTTTGTTTTGTATTTTTTTTCCAAGGGTAGGGAGATTTTATTAATTTTGTTTACCATTTCTTTCTGATCGACCCCCAAAAAGTTTTTTACTTTAAAAAACTGCTTTAATCATTAATTTTTGCAAAATAAAATAATATAAAAATTTTTTTTAAATGTTTATTATTTCTTCAGAAATATCCTTGTTTTAAAAAAATCTTACCTTAGAATTTTTTATGAATTTTTGGAAAACCACGTTTTTGGGTACGTTTACACTTATTACTCGAAAACCAATTATTTGAATTGGATAATTTTTTTTCGTGATAATCAACACCCAAATGCATTGGAAAAACCTCTCAAACCTTATATCATTGATGAAAACTTAATCCATGCCCCAATCTTAGAAGTAGTCCTTTTCCCAAACCTTTTCTGAATTGTTATGCTATTCCTGCTTCAGTTCCATGCTCTGCTCTTCGTCGTTCGTATTTAAGATCTTTGTCTTAAATATTGTTTTAAGTGTCTCCAAATCTTTGTTCTTATCCATATCTCAATCCGTATAGTAGTCCTTTTCCCAAACCTTGTCTGTAATCTTGTCCAATTCCATGCTCTACTCTTCTTTCAAGTTTTTTTCCAACTCCTTATCTTATTCTTGGTCCTAAAACTTGTTCGAATCCTTGCCCTCATCTTTTTCTAATCCTAATCCTTATTCTAATCCTTATTCTAATCCTTATCCCAGCCCTTGTGTTAATACTTGTTCTTATTTTAAATTCAATTCAATTCAGTTTAAATAATTTAATTTAATTTTTTTTTGTTTTTGCTTTTGGTATGGCATTTACTACACACATTATGTAAAGTTTTTTAAAGGGTTCTCTGAGAGGCCTCATGACGCTATTAATTTTTATATGACACTAATCCAGAAAAATGCCTATGAAATCTTTAATTATAAAACATATATAACAAAACCTTACACAATGAAATCTCATTAATAGGAGGTCAGTTTTGTATGTTAGTGAGGCATGTTTAAATGTATGAGTTTCTTGTGTTTTTTCCTGAAAATTTCTAAATTTTAATCAGCTGTAATTTTTTTTTAAATCGATTCAAATCTCCGAAAAACTATTTCACCCCTCATTTCAAACTTTCCTCTTTTTGGTGGTACAAAATATTTTCGAGATTACTTGCGCCTTTTCGAGTATTTAAGCTTTAAACTATGACTATTCCGAGTATGCACCGAAGTTGAAGCGTTCGATTGCCCGCTATAGTTACGCTACAAAATTTTTGCCAAAAAAAGGGGAGTGCACTGAAACGCCCATTATGAACCTCTTATAAAGCCTTTACAAAAAAAAAAAAAAAAATGTTAAGAAATATTATTCATAAACTTTCAATAGCGTTAAAAGTCTCTTTTTAATTCTTCATAAAGAGCGAATTTCAAAAATATTTGAAACCTTCAATTAACCCTCGATAAAGCACTTTTATGTTTTTTTTTTCATCTGAGCAAAAATTTTGTGAAAATTGTATCAAATTATTTCAAAATATATCAAAAGCAAGCAAAATGTCAAAAAATACTTAAAAATATTTGTTTATATATGAGAGGATTTTTGTTTATTATGAGAGGAAGAATGATAGAATACATATTACGCCAATGCGCAAACAAAATTGAAACTTTTTTCGCATGTCGGTCCAATGACGTCACGCAATAAGTGTTCCTATTGGCTAATAAATTTCAGTTGTCAAACTCATAATTTGTATGGAAATTTTATGTAAACATGACAGTGGGACAATTTCAATTTTTCTTCAAAAAAATTAAATAACTCTTTATTAAGAAAATTAATTAAGGAATTAAACAAAAATTCTGTGGCGTCCGTGGCGTAGTTGGTTGAAGTGCGTGACCTCTATGTCAACGAACCTGGAGACCTGGTTTCGAACCCCAGCAGCGACAGAAAATTATTTGAATTAAAATGATTTTTCTGTACGGCCGCCACCTCTGTGCAGACAATGGCAAACCTCAGAGAGAAACCAAAATGCCATGTAAAGCTTCTTGAGAAGAAGAACATTTCGTTAATCGTCGTTCGGAGTCGGCTTTAAACCTGTAGGTCCGTTTCTCGGTCAATTGTGTACAAACTTAATAACATGCACAACACAATTGATCATAAGAAGCTAGGTCAAAGTCCTTTCAAGGGCTAATGACCAGTTATTTATTTATTTATTTAATTAAAGAAAAAAGCCAATTAGAAGAATTTTTAAATAATATTGATCTTTTGTTCGATTGTTTCTTTCATTTATAAAGAACAATAAAACAAATTTCGATTTATGTTGTTATTTTATTAAATTTTCTCTTTGTTTTATAATTATTGTCAGAAATTTCTGTCTTAAGAATTCTCATGCGGAAGAACATTCGGCATTTAAAAAACAATTTTTTTACTTTTTCATTGCCGTCGATGTTTTGAGATTCATTTAAGTGTTTTTTTAAATATTCATTCGTCAGAAGTAATTGGTCTCCGTTTGGTTTATGCATCACACAAGTGTATTGTTTTTATTAAGCTATTGGAAGGTTTGCTTAGATCACCTTCACTTAAATGGTTGACCCATGTAAAGACACTGTCCACTAAAGGATTAGTAGCAATAGGTGGATGCGCGCTTTTCAATTTTTGACAAATGTAGCCAGCCAAATTTTCCAACCCATCGTACTGCAAGTTATCTAACTCGTTTTCGTTTTCTTTCCCTTCTTCTTCTTTGCTAGAAAAGCGCTGCTAACAACTATACAACTATTGCTTGGTACTTCATTGGATGTAGCGCCCACTGATGGAACTGCTGTCGGTTTCAATTTTGGTGCAGAGCGATTGTTAAAGCCTTTTTAAAATTCAAAAGTTAATATCTTCAAAATAAATTTAGTGCTAACTGACCCATTTCGAATTTTAAGTTTTTTCGAAACCATCCTGCTTGAAATGTTGCGAACAAATTCTGCCATTGTGTACTTTTTCTGTGTTTGGTCGGTTGCAAAAAGCTACCCAAAGCTTTCTTTGTTTCTCATCTTTTGGGAAACGGAAAAGTGTACCTTTTTGTTTGTTATCTATATTAATTAAACACATTTTATTTCGTTCCTGAATTGCAAAAAAAAATATTGTTAGTCATTCTTCTTACTTGATTTTTGACTTCTGCTTTGTGCACATTTGCCCACTACGCATCTCATGTTTATGTTTTTTGTCTGTTTTTTTTTTGCTTCGAATGTATTGCAAATCGGCACTTAAACACTTCGGCAGTGTTGCCAGATAGGTTGAGCTTCTTTCCCCTAAATCTGAAAAAATTTTCTGAATTTTCCCCTAAAAATAAAAAAAACCCCTAAAATTTTTTCGAGTTAATTTATGAATACTTTGTTTAATTGATGTAAGTAAATACAATATCAAAATAAATTTTTGGACTAAAAAAAAATCACATTACTTTTTTTGTACATAGTAATTCATTGAGGAACATGAAAACACAAACTCAAGTAATAAAGAAATTACATATTTTGGATTTCATTAAGATTGCTTTAATATAAGACAATTTAAGACTTTAACTGCCATAACAGACGGACAGACAGACATCGGACGGACGGATAAATGGCAATACGCGAGAGAAAACAAAAATATATCTTACTAATTTTAAGTACCTTTGTTAATTAACACAAACACATCTTTCACAAACATCTTTAGTTCAATAACAGAATTTGTCTTGAAAACTAGTGCGTTTTGAGGAAAACTTGTTTTTTAAGCGTTTTTTTAAATAAACTGTTTTATCTTATCCGCACCTTTGCGCAGCCAATTTTTTAAGAAACTTAAGGCAGATATACTATATTTTATGAAAGTATAATTCTTCGATTTTAATTAGGTGGAACTATTTAGATTTTTTCTACTTATTTTTAGTAAAATAAAAACTGCTTAATAAATTTAGAGACATACTTCCACGTTTTTTCTAATTTTTGTTTTTTAACATTTTTTTTGTTTGTTACAAATTCAATGGTATTTAAGTCATTACAAAATAAAAAAAAAAACATATATAAATATATGCTTTCTCGTCGTCAGTTAAAACAGCCTCTCATATCACACATATTCTGGTGCTATTTCGCTCATTCGACAAACAATCAGCTGCGAAACAGCATTGTTTCGAAGGTATGCAATTGTTTTGACTCACTTTGACAAAATAAACCTTGTAAGAGCTAAAACCAAATGAAAAATAGAACACAAAAGGGTGCATCAAATGCAAAAAGAAGCACAGTTCATAGTTGATGTTGACGATTCTTTTAGAAACCACTAAAAATTCTCAAAAAACACTAACAGAAAATTAAAATCCCATAAAGTTTTCCCCTAAAGATTTTTGACCCCTAAATTTTCTACTAAACCGAAAAAAACCCCTAAATCTAGGGGGAAATCCCCTAATCTGAGAACACTGCACTTCGGTTAGCTTCACTTAAACTATTTTAATTAATTTTTTTAAATTTTGAAGGCCTCTAAGGCTTCTTTCTTTAATAAAACTCGAAATAAATATTTTTTGCAAACAGCCGATGAAATTTTGTTTTGCTAACTGTCAAAAAGCATGGTTGCCATCTCTCATTCGATTTTTTAATTTTTTTTTATAAATGTTATTTTTAAAATATAAAAACATTTTTATATATAAAATAAAAGTAAATTGGCACTAAGCATTAATTGGCAATAAAGCAATAATTGGCATTATTTGGCATTAAGCTCAGAATATAATTCTTAAAAAATATGTTTTTTAAGACTTATAAAATAAATAAACTTATTAAAAATGACACAATTTTATAACTCATGTAAAGTGGTGCGAGCACGACCTACGAAAACATGATGTAATATTATATGTCTGCGCATATAATAAACATCTGTTTTCAAAAAACCTTCTTCACGCCTTCTATGGTTTAATACCAACAAAATGTTGGAACCTAGATTGATACGTGATAAAGAAGTAAACAAAAAGCGCAACAACAAAGTCTTTGCAGAATCAATGCAGTCAACTTTTTGAAATTTTGCGACTAGCAAAAGAGTAGAAAAACATTGCTTTGACAAAGTATAGCGCTTCTATAATTCCGTTCTGGTTTATTGATATTGCGCTTATTAGCTTGTCAAAGTTAGTGGACTGCTAGAACCTCTGAGACTACTGATGAGTCGGAGTAGCGTCCGACGAAACCATGGTCTAGTCAGCTTGGTTTAGTTCTGCAAAGAACTTTTTGTTGTAGCAACCTGTTGCTTCATGAATTATTTGGCATTAAGCTCACAATATAGTTCTTAAAAAATATGTTTTTTAGGAAATATAAATAAATAAACTTATTAAAAATGCCACAATTTTTTAACTCATTGTTATAGGTAAATTATATTGAAATTGAAAAATTCAATACTTTTTTGGAGTGGATAAAGTTCTTTATATATAATTTATGTGCAGAAAGTGATGGCAACTCTTACATAAAGTGATAAATCATGAACCAACAAGACAAGATCAAGCAATCAGCAGTGCGCGAAAAAGTATTTTTTTCGTGCCACGTCATCGGTCATAAAAAAAGCTATATTGCATACATTTTTCATGCAAAACATGTGAAAACTTAAATAAAAGTGGAAAATTATAAAATTAACAAGTTTAATTCTCAAAAAAATGTTTGAATAATTTGTTTGTTTATATTTTCATGCAGTAACGAAATTTAAAGTCATTTTTTTTTGCTGTTGCAATTATTGCGCGTCGCTACACCACACTTCATTTTTATAAAAAACACAAAAAATTAATGAATTATAAACACTAATAATTCTTTTAAACTTCAAGAAATAATTTTCCACATATAATCGCTACACGTAAACAAAACAATTTGTGACCGATGACGTCAGACCTACCAGCTTAGTTTTGTTTACAATATGGCGGCTCTTTTCTTTGCATGATCTTTATTTCTTGGTTCATGGTGATAAATGTTATTATTTGGTCCAATGACGTCACCTTACGGCGAAACCTGCGCATGGCTTAATCTTATTTATTGCTCAAAACCATGAAATAATTTCAAGGTAGTCTCATATTGGAGAGCAGGATGCGCTAGTTGTCAAAATCGGTTCGTAATTTCGAGTTTTTCTTATTGTTGTTATTGCTTTTGTCGTTTGACGTTGTAGCTCCAACAGCTTTGTTGTTGCAAAATTTCACATTTGAGCAGTCATTTTAAAATGAGCCTACCTTGTAATTGTATCATGCTATAAACCCCTCATAAAGCATTTTTTAAACTTGACTATTCATTTGAGCAAAAATATTGTCGAAATAATTCCAAATATTTCAAACATTTGGAAAATATGTCAAAAAGTTCACAACATATAAAAAAACTCCAAAAAAAAAAGTAAATAAAAACAAGAAAATTTTTCAAAACATTTCAAAATATTTATTAAAAAAGATAATAAAATGAGAGTCTTAGTACAGAGGGTAGCAGTGAAAAACTTTTGATGTTTTAATATCAAAGTGTTGACGAAATTGCGACAAATAAACAAAAAGTCGTTGAATTTATCTAATACACAAACCGTTATAGACCCTCCTCCCACTTCAAATCGAAAGTGTTCATATTTTAACTAAAAAACAGCTACAACATGTTTATGAATAACAAAATTAGAAAAGACTTTTAAACATTAAAAGCGTTTTAAATATTGTACGTTTTAAAGCTATTTTAAGATATTTTTATGAATACGGCTGTAAGCCTATGTCGTGTGAAAACAAATCGAAGAATTTGTGAATCTTTTCTATTTAGGCAGGTGGTGTAGACGCGTAGATACCAAAAAAGGTACTTGGAAAATGTGGTTTCTAAAGGGTTCAAATTTGGTAAAAAGGGTTAAAACAGGTAACCTGATAGTTGAAAGGAAATTTGAAATATCAAAAAGCGAAGTGTTAAAACATGATTTTTTTTTGACTGGGTACAATTTTATTTAAAATTTATTAGCTTTAAGCTGTTAATTACTTTTTAAGCTTTTGCCTTATTTGGTCTCTTATTTGGTCGTGAAAGCGTTAAAAAATGTCCCATTCTAGAAGGGAGTACAATTTGTACACAGAAACAATCGCATTGTTCTTTTAATTCATAGTTTCTTTCTGTATGCAAAAGAGAAAATTATATAAAAAAATGAACAATGCTTTAAAGAGTAAATGAGACTTTTTTTCGATTTGAAATATAAATTTTCAGGATTCAAAAGTAGTTTCTCAAAAGAATTACTTCTATGTATGCGGGTTTTTTCCAACCTGCGCCACATGCCCGAAATCATATATACACTAAGGGAAAAAAATATTAAATTTATCCAAAATCTTTTTTAATTTATCCAAAAAGCGAGTCATTTTTGCACAAATAACGCATTTGAATAAATCGACTACGTAAATATTTAAAATTTATTTGAATACTTTTTTAATTTAATTAAATATTTAAATATTTAAACAGAATTAATAAAAAATATTAAAGTGGCGTCCGTGGCGTAGTTGGTTAAAGTGCGTGGCCGCTATGTCAAAGAACCTTGGAGACCCAGGTTCGAACCCCAGCCAGCGACAGAAAATTATTTGAATTAAAATAATTTTTCTGTACGGCCGCCACCTCTCTGCAGACAATGGCAAACCTCAGAGAGTAATCAAAATGCCATGTAAAGCTTCTTGAGAATAAGAACATTCCGTTCATCGCCGTTCGGAGTCGGCGTTAAGCATGTAGGTCCATTTCTCGGTCAATTGTGTACAAACTTAATAACACGCACAACACAATTGATCATAAGAAGCTAGGTCAAAGTCCTTTCAAGGGCTGAAATGGCCAGTTATTTATTTATTTTTTTTTAATAAAAAATATATTAAAATTATGCACGAATTTTTTTAAAATATCTTTCAAATATTTACTATTTGAAAATAAACTATCGCATTTAAAGAAAATTTATATAAAAATATTGAATTTAAAAAAAAACATATTTAAATTGAATATGTTATTAATGGTTTTATGGTATTATTTTCTTCTTATTAGCTAAAACGCAATACTGCGTTAGGTCGGTCGGCCTTTGACCGTACTTTGGTGTGCGTTGTAAAAACTTTACGATATAAGCTGTCAAAACGGACGACCTCAAACTTTGCAAAACTCAATTTTGCGTTGACAGATCGTGCGTCTGTCATTTTGGTGATGCCAATAAAAGCAGCTATACTAAAAATCCCACAAAACGTCCTGTTTTCCCGAAATCATGCAATTATAATTTTAATCAATGAAAAATTAAAAGATATTGTCATAAAATCATTAAGAACCATAAACCCTACTTTATAAAGCTAACAAGGAAAGGTTCCCAAGTGTCAGACGCCGATTTGAATGATTTTCGGATATGTGTTAGAGGATGAAATTCCAAGGTTGACTTTGGTTTTTTTACCATAACTCTGCTATTTACCATAAAAACACATACAAATTTGGTATCAAACGAAAGGTATTAAAAAGACGCAAATAACGGCATCCAATTTGTTGATTTAATAGTTATTGCAATTTCGTTGTTGCAATTTTCAACAGTTTTTAGTCGATATTATGGTATCACCTAAACGAAATCATTTCATATTAATTTGTATTTGAGCGCAAACAATTTTAAAAGTTACCCTTTTTTAAATTTTTAAGCTTTTGTAATGGGTTTTTTTTTCTCAAAATGTACTAATAACTTAGCATTTTGTTTGTTTTTACAGATAAAGTACACAATATGGGTATCAAAATTTTTGGTTTTTCACGATCTTTTCGAATATATAGATAAATTATCATAAAAGCTCATAATTAGTAAGGTTTCGATAAAAAATTTGTGCTTTTACTTGTTTGCCCCATGCCACAGTTAAACCCAATTTTTATAAATGAGCTTTAACACAATGAGAATTTAACACAATGAGCAAACGCTTTTGCATACATTTACAGAGTTATGGTAAAAAAACCAAATTTTTGCTGATTTTGAAACGCCATTTTGAAACCCTTAACATTCAATTGGGCACATATAAAAAAATACGTCAACCTTAGAATTTCATCCTCTAACACATAATCCGAAAATCATTAAAATCGGCGTCTGACACTTGGGAACCTTTCCTTGTAAGATCTTTTTTTTTAAATTATTTTATCTGCGAAATAATGAAAAATGTCACTTATTAATGTGAAAATTCAGACTAGAAGCTTCAAAATAAATGAACGTTTTCCAATTTAATGATAAAATGTGAAATTAAATTAAAATGAAATTTCTGAAAACACAATTTCCGTTTTTATGGCATATATATATATACATGTATATCGATTTACATATATATATATGTATATCGTTTTTTTTATAAAATGTTATTGCTTGATGTCATTATTTTTCTTGCTTTTGTCAAAATTATTGCCATTTATTATTATTATTATTACTGTTCTTTTATTAAAAAATTTACCCAACTTAGTTCTTGGTGCAGAATTGATATAAACACAAATTTGCTTTTCTTAATTCCCTTTCATATGACACTATATCCATTAGTAAAGGTGGCAACATCTAATATGAACTTATAAATTATTAATTTCTTATTCGTGAGAAAAATTTTTATAAACATGGACTTCGAAACCGTCAAGGATTTAACTCCAAAACTATTTGATACCATAAGTTTGACTTATATGGGCGGTGCCATGCCCCCTTGTCCAATGCTCATTCAATTTTTCCAGTCAAAGGACAAGACTAAATAGTACATTCTTACCGAGTTTCATTGATGTGTGACTAATAGTTCGAAAGTTATACCCACAATTTGGGCAGCCGAAAAAGTGACACGCCCTTTGCCCAACGCCCATAAAATTTTACTAGTGGAATGGCACATGTAAATCGAGGCCGAACACCTAATTCCAATGTTGTGCGACCTATAATTCAAAAGTTATTCGATATTGCAGATTCGAGCTGCCACGCCCCCTTGTACAATGCTCGCTGAATCACTGGTAATTAGTGAGTACTTGGGTACAACTTTACTAAAACAAAATTAACTGCACAAGTGTTCACAGTTAAAAATTTTTTTCAAACACATTCATACACATGTCTAATATTTATCATTTCATTCTTATTATGCTTTTATATATTTATCATTTAACATTTTGTGGGCAATTGCAAATCTTGCTAGCAGCAATAAATTTGCATATACATACTATTATTTTTTCAAAGTAAAAATACAACATTCCTTTGTGTGTTATATTATTCAAACACTGATATTAAGGGTATTCGTCCTCAACCAACCTCATTAAAATATAAAATTGCCCAATATATAAGTTTGCCATTTTGCATGAATACCCTAATCATATTATTTATAATATACTAAAAAATGCATAAATTTTAATAGAATATACAATTGAATAATATTAATATCATGCTAAATTCATCAAAATCATTATTATACTACTTAAGCAGCATGTTAACTTAAACATTTTATCAATTTAAAAAAAAACTCGCAACAAAATATAAATTCCCACGAAAATCCTATGAAAATCTTAGTTTTCCATCGGAATCCAAGAATACCCACATTTTAGCATTTCTCAACGAAAATGCAACCCAGCGTTAATATGGAATGTCAAACGCACGAGCTAGTCGAACATGTCTCTACTCATTGCGTTGATCGTACTTTACAACTACAATAGTTTTTTACGGGATGAGGTCGACGCAAAGTATGAGGTCGAATTTAGTGTTGCTTCATAAGAACCCATTGTTTCTAGTCTAGCTGTCAAAGGCCGACCGACCTAACGCAGTATTGCGTTTTAGCCATATTGCGTTCATCAAATGCCATTGCCTGTATAATTTATTATCGCTTCACTTTTTTCGTTCTCTAATTTATACTATGTTTGACAGTTGGTGCAATATTAGTGCATTAAATTAAAGTAAATTACAGAACGAAAAAGTAATGTACAAAATATGTCTAGGCAGAAGCAAATTATGCAGGTAAATGACAACCGGTCCAAGATATTCCTGAAAATACCGAGTTGCCACTCCACCCTACATAATTTAATTTCTTTGCCAAACATGTATAATATATTACTCTTGCAACAATAACTAAATGAGAACTGTAAGAACTGCAAATGCAAGAAATAAACTCAGGAACAAAGTGCGATGCTGTTGCTGCTTGTCGGAGTATGTGTGTAAGTGTGCGATGCTGTTGCTGCTTGCTTGTATGAAATATGTGTGTACGTGTGTGGTATAAATAAAATTCAAATACGGGAAAAAAACGAGTTGTAAGGAAAACATTTGATTTATCCACGTAAATATTTGAATTAAATTTATACTCAGGCGTGGATAATGCTAATATGCGTTATTTCCCTTAGTGTAGACAAAAATGACATAAAAAGATATTTCTAAAAAAGCCAATTTTCGGTTTGAAATGATGTAATCTCAGTATTTTATTTCAATTTAAAGTTTTTGAACTCCAAAAAAACACCCTATAACAAGCCCAATATACTCTTTTCCAGAAATAACTTGATTTAGTTTTTTATTTTCACATTTCAATGTAAGAAAATTTTATAATATTTTGAACCGACCATTTTCCAAATACCTAAATTTGCAGAAGTATCAAATTACAAAGCCATTAACAACTGTGCGCATTATTCTACCATAAATTATTTAGGTTAAGAAGCTTTTGTGGCATTTATATACTTCACTGTCCATCAATCGCCGTCTTGGCTTGAAAAGATTACCAACACTCATTTTAACCATTAAGTAGTCATCTATAATTATTAAGTTTTCTGTCTTTCACAGAAAATTAATTAGTTTGAGCAGCATGAATAATTATTTGTTTAACTTGCTTAAAACGTGCAACATTAATACAACAACTACTAGTCAACAGTCATAATGTTGCCACTACTTTTGCCCTGAAGATATTAGATTAAATGCTTTCATGTTGTTATTCCTCGAAATGATTTAAAGATAAAAATCCTTGAATTACAGCCACCTTAGATGCCATGCATTATGCAACATAATTCACTCAGACAGCGTGCTGTTCTGGCTAAATCCTATTAAGCAAAACGATTTAGGCAAAAAGGGGAACAAAATAGGACAAGGATTAGTAGTGGAAATTAACACACTTGTTCGAAGCCAGCGAGATGAAAGCAAAAAGAAAAAAATGAAACGTTCGTGTGGACATAAAGAAATTAAATATGGGCTGTACACACACAGGCCGAATTGGTGGTGTTTGGTAAAGGAGGAGAATGCAATGCAAGGTTGATGGACTATTTGGCGTTGTGGATGCTTTGAGCTGGTTCAAATTGGCTTGTGGTGCCTTTGGTGCGGGTGTGCGGTAGAGTGTTAAATGAATGAACTCGCCATAAAGGCATTAGCCACAAAGGCAACACGTCAGCGACACATGCTGACCTCAGGCCTAATGAAACCCCCACTGAATCGCTGAAGCTGAAAAATGTTTGCGTTTGCCAATGAAACATGTTGATGTCGGTTGATTTGTGTGTGTATGTGTGTGTGTGTGTTGGTGAGCGATGAATTAGTAAATTTGCTGACTTATTGGTGGTCAGTTAATATCACTCAAGTACTTTCAGGCTGACCATTCAAGTGATAGTGACGATGATGTCGACACAATGTTTTTAATGTAGCCCAAAGCAATGACGTACGTGTATTAGTGACTAGACAAAATTTCCATTTTACCCAATTCCGGCAGCAAGCAAATTGATGGAAAATAGTTTATATTTTTACTTTACACGCTTGAGTTGAGTTTTTTTTTTGTTGCCTTCCTTTGTTGTGACCTTCTTAGGCACAATTTTGGACAATTTCAGCTAATCTGGCGAGTATAGCATAAATGCGAAATAAAGAAAATAAAAAAAAAGACATGAAGAGTGCTTTAAGAGCTTAAGCTACTCTATGGACCAACCCACAACCCAGCTGCCTACTCATTTATCTTCGTCTTGGAGTTGCTGCTTCGGCGTCTCTTCTGCTTCATTGACATGTAGCAGCTTTTTCATTTTCATTTTCATCTTATGCGCTTATTTTTTCTGCTTAGCATTTTTTGTTTGCGTTGCTTGAACTGCTTTCTTTTGCACGTATGCTTGACGGTTTAGCCTAACCGCAGCATACCTTCAGGCGTTACACAATGACACTGACTCAATTTCTAGCATATGCTTTGCTATGGAGAAGTCTTAGTTTTTTGTGTTTTTTTTTTGTTTTTTTTATGGTTTTTGTGAGACATATACTGCTATTATGTTGGTATGTATTCTTGTTGTTGTGTTCTTGGCTTAAACCATTCGTTGTTGCTGTTAAAGACTTTGCTGGCGTTGATCATTGCTATTCATCATCGGAGGATGATGATTTTCAAGCATGATGATGATAGTTGTGATAATTCAAGCGGAATGTAACCAAAAGTACAAACGTACCTTAACACATGCATTCATTAACGTGCTAAGGTAAAGCATGACGTATTTATGTATTTTATTTGTGTATTTTTGCTCAAAGCAATATTGCAGCTGGGTAATTCCATTGTGACGGGGTGTGACCATGATACTCACATTTTTGGTTATAATTAAAATATATAAAATTTATAATTAAAAAAGGCTGCGATTCCCAAGGCTGTTAATTTTGAAAACATTAAATAACAGATATACACTGAAAGAATACTATTTAGGCTCAGAATGGCCAGCAGAAGATTGTGACGGGTGTGATCTTACAAGTTTAAGCTTTTAAAGAATTACAACTTTAAGGTTGTATTCTGTAAAATTTTCCATAGAACACACACAACAATTTTGGTTTAGTACTGGTTTAAAGACTTTTTGGTTGTATTAAATACACTAAGAGAAAATATATTAAATTTATGCAAAAACTTTTTTAATTATTCAAAAAGCGAGTATATTTTACACCAATAACGCATTTGCATAAATCGACAACGTAAATATTTAAAATTTATTTTAATACTTTTTTAATTAAATAAACTTTTTAAATATTTAAACAAAATTAATAAAAAATATATCAAAATTATGCACGAGTTTTTTTAAAATATCTTTCAAATATTTGATATTAGAAAATAAAACTATCGCATTTAAAAAAAATTTATATAAAAATATTGAATTTAAAAAACAACATATTTGAATTCAATATGTTAATAATGGTTTTATAGTATTATTTTCTTCATATTGCAACAACCATGAAATAAGGTAGCTTTGACAATTGGCTGTTTTCTCACGAGCTGCGTCCATCAAATGCCATTTGCCTGTTTTATTTATTCTCTCTTTTACTATTTTCGTTCTCTAATTTATACTATTTTTGACAGTTGGTGCAATATTATGGCATGAAATGTCATAAATGGTATAAACTTGAGAAAGAAACAGTAAGATAGAAAATAAGAAGCAAAATATGCAGGTAAATGACAACCGGTGCAAGACATCCGTCAGAAGATATCGAGTTGTCACTCCACCCTTCATCAAGCGATCACCCATCGCACTCGCAAATCATCTTGGCCAACATCCTGGCTATATTACCCTTGCAACAAAAACTAAACGAGAACTATAAGAAACCTGCAGCTGCATGAAATAAACTGCAGGAACAGAGTACGATGCTGTTGCTGCTTGTCGGCTATTTCAGCTGTATGGAATATGTGTCAAGGTGTGTGGTATAAATAAAATTTAAATACGGGAAAAAAACGAGTTGTAAGGAAAATATGTGATTATCCACGTAAATATTTAAATAAAATTTATACTCAGGTTGATAATGTTAATATGCGTTATTTCCCTTAGTGTACTTTCTGCCTATAAAAAACAATTTTTTCTTTAAAGAAAACTTTTTGAATATTTGATAGATGTGACTTCTTTATGTAACGACTCTGACCTAGGATGAAAACTCGAAAAGTCTGAAGAAATAAAAATTTTTTATTGACTTCATTTATAAAGATACACGTACCAAAAGAAGAGGATATTTATTTATTCGCTATTCGTAATATCATAGACGGCAGAATACTGCAGACGAGTATGTTTTAAGGTCATTTTTTCAGGGACCGCAAATAAAGATTATCACTATATATCAGTCATTTGATAACTACTATTTTTTTTATCGTAATTTCGATCAGAAATAAAAATAATTTTGTGATTGTTATCTTTTCGATCAGAAATAAAAGTTATTTTTGATCGATATTTTTTAACCGACTTCAAAAAGGAGGAGATTCTCAAGTTCGTTGGTTAATCTTTGTTTTTTTTTTAAGTGTATATACATCGATAACTCCTCAAGCACTTGCCCAATTTTCCTAATTTTTTGTCAACAGAAAGATACCATTAACGCGGAGGTCTTTTTTTTTAAAAGTGAGCGATATTCGACAAAGGGGCATGTCACCATTAGAAAAACACTGTATTTCAGTTAATATTGACACTAGGTTACTGAAATTTGCAGTAAAAATACAGGGGTAGGCACAATTATTACAAATCACGGTCTATAAAATGGGAGTTATTTGACAAACGGCTGTGGCAGTATAAGAAACACACCGTATATCGAATAATGTTGACACTAGGTACTGAAATTTAGTACATAGGGAGGCAGAGTTATTAAAAATGACGGTCACGAAAGTGGGCGTTATCCACTTATGGGGTTTGGCAATATTAGAAAAACTCTGTATATCGAATAATATTGACAGTAGGGTACTGAAATTTAGTACATGGGTAGGCACATTTACTACAAATTATGGTAAAAAAGTGGGCATTATTCAACAAAGGGGTGTGGCAATATTATAAAAATACATGTCTCAGTTAATATTGACACTAGCGTACTAATATTTTGTATGCAGGTAGGTGGGTAGATAGAATCATTACAAAAGTCATCAATAAAATAGGCGGGAGTGTAAAAAGGGCGTGGCACTTTAATAAAAATTGTAAGGAGACAGAAATGGAAAATATCCAACAAACTTTCGGGAATTAATAAAACAAATTTTTTATGAACAAAGTTTCATGTATGAAATTTTCCTAAAAAATACTACGACATAAAAATTTTTAACAAAACAAAAAAAAAACCGCTTCAAAATCACTACAAAGAAAAAAATAATTCTAAATAACTTTTCCCATTAATTTCTTGGTCAATTTTAAAATTTATTTATGTGTATTATAATATTAGAAATCTTACCATTTCCATTTTTTGTTTTTTTTTTGTTAAAAAGTTTTTATTCAGGCAGAAATAAAAATCATTTTGTGATCGTTCTTTCTTCGATCAGACATAAAAATCAATTTTTGATCGATTGTTGGTCGATTAGAAATAAAAGTTATTTTTAGGTTGATATATTTCCGATCAGCAATAAAAATTATTTTTTGATCATTACTTTTTCGATCAGAAATAGAAGTTATTCTTTAATAGTTATTTTTTCGATCAGAAATAGAAATGAATCATTGATTTTTTTTTTCGATCAGATTAAAAAAATTATTTTTTGATCGAAATTATATCGATCAAAAAAAGTAACATGTCAGTCATTATAATATAACTCAAACTTAAAAATTTAGAAAAAGCTCCATATCTCGACAACAAAGAAAGATAAAAAAATAACAGTGGTTTTGACTCTTCTCGGTATTTAGCCATAAACTTAAGTTTAGAAGTTATAAGTTATCTATCAATAACTCAATAAAATATTTCCTTGTATCCAAAAAATTTCAATTCTCTTCCTTATCCTTGTCTTAGTCCTTATCTTTGTCCTGGTCCTTATTCAAATACTTGCCGAGTCTTTGTCCTAAGCCTTGACTAGATCATTGTCCGAACCTTTGCCCTATCCTTATACATGTCCAAATACTATTCCAAATCCTTTTACAAATCCATGTCTAAAATCTTGTCCTTATCTTTGTCAAAATCGTTTTTCAAATTCTTGCCCAAGACAACTTGCTTCTATGATAGTAAACGTAGGTTCGAAGAGTGGCACTCATGAACCAGAGAACTGCACAAGCCTACTTGAAGTTCAAGCCACTTCAAGTACTTGTGGAATGTATTCATTCTTGAAAAACTAAGTTCTAGCCTGCTTACAAGTCAATACATACACAATAGCAAACAAATACAAGTCATATCCCTGCTTTTTCGTTGACTTGACTTGTTGTGACTTACTTTGCCTGGTCTGAAAGTTAAAAGACTTGAAACAATCGGCAAAACTTGTAAGCTTGCAAGCATCCAATTATTTCAAGTATCCAAATAATTCAAGTATCCAAAAACTTAAGCGTATTAAGACTATTTAGGGTATAATATATATAGGGTGTGGCGGATAGGGTTGTCACCTATTGTTTTTGTAATTTAACAAATTTGGTGCTGGCGCGAACACTAGGTAAAAATTAGTCGCTGAATCCGAATCCGTTGCCAGAATTTCAAAATTATAAAATTTTTAACAATAGGGTTTCCACCCAATAATATGTTCTTTACGAGTTTTAAACATTATCTAACAGTTTTAGGGGGTCGCTGATTTTGAATCTGATGTCAGAATTTCAATATTGCACAATTTTTTCCATAGGGTTGCCTCATTATAATGGCACATTTAAGAATTATGTTCATAAGTGGCAGTATTAACGAGTCTAAAATAGAGATCGATATTTTTTAGATCAAAAATAAAAATTGTAACGAACCTACGCTGGTTATTTTGTTTTGCTGGGGTGAGCTCAGCGGGTTTCCAGGGTTCTTGCAAGAAATTACACTGTGGTTTTCTTTAACAAATGTTCTTTATTCAATTTTTGGCCTTTATCTTTAATACAATGTAAGATATATGAATTTATATATTTGTATTTTTGATTTGGTGGCCCTTATTCCTCCGGGTCTGTCACGTCTGCGTATCGGCTTAACAGGCGGGCCTACAAGCCGCAGCACTGTTACACGATGAAAAAAATGCGAACATGCGGGCCTACAAGCCACGGACAATGTTCTGGTTTGAGCAGGTGGGCCTACAAGCCACAGACTCTGTCTACTGCTACTGCAGGGGGGCCTACAAGCCACCGACGCTGCTCTTGCCGTTGCATAAACAAGTGGGCCTACAAGCAACCGAAATGCTTATCTATTATCTTTGCAGGTGGGCCTACAAGCCAACGACTCTGCTTATTCCGTTGGGTACACAAGTGCTCCTACAAGCCACCGAAATGTCTGCCGATTCCTTTGCAGGTGGGCCTACAAGCTAACGACTCTGCTTTTTCCGTTGGGTACACAAGTGGGCCTACAAGCCACCGAAATGTCTACCGATTCCTTTGCAGGTGGGCCTACAAGCCAACGACTCTGCTTTTAACAAAAAATATCTCACTTCTCACAATTCTCACCTCCTCTGCCTTTGCAACTTTCCACTGTTTCTTCTCTTCGGTCGGCGTATCTTACTTGAATACTTTTCGGTCCAATTGCACTGCTTCACTGTTCTACTATTTACTTTGATAACTTGGATCACTTTTAATGTATAATACATTCTGTCTTCTGTTTTCAATTGCGGCCTATTTATATCATCGTCTTCTTGTTGTTTGTGACAAACAAGGTACCGCAATCGAAAGTTATGGGCTTATTTTTCCCGTAACCGAAGTCCCGTACGGTGCAGCCTTGTTGTTGTCTTCCATCAGAACTTTTACACATTTTTCTCAGCAATTTGCCTTCTATTGCTTCCTTATGTGATCCGCTACTTGCCTCTGAGCAAGATCACGCCAGCTTTGCGTATGTGTTTGCGCACGTTTTGCAAGTTTCCAACTTTTTTTACATGCTTTCCCTTTCTCTCTCTCTTTTTCTAATAGAAAAGTGTATGGGTGTTAATTTTGTATTCATGTGTTTGGCTGACTTCATAAACGCAAGTTGCAATGCAACATTGCAAAGCATTGCGCAACTAATGCAAAGCAATGTTGCCTTACATCACTACTTTGTCAAATGATGCAGTGCATTTGAAGGCGTTTGTGAACACCAACATGCAATGTTTGTACTTCAGCGCCAACTGTTTGTATAAATAAAATAAATAAATAAAATGGAATATATATTCCATGCTTTTTATATTTTAGCTTTTAAATTTTGTGCAACTGGCAGAAAGTACATCTTTGATGCGTTTGTAAGTGACCATTATATTCAAAAATCATCTACTTATTTCGTCCCTTGCGAAAGGAAACGTGCCATCAATTTCTTTTATCTCCAGCAAAATTTTTTCCCAGATTGTGTTCCTTTTCTTTTTGTTGGCGGTAAAGTGACTTTCAAAGCGCAATCTTGTGCTTATTAGCAAGAGCTTCCTTTCGTGTGTCCATTTATTATTACTTTAAATAGAATGGTAAATAATTCATGCATTAATAAAATCGAATATTTTTTAAATTTCTATCAATTTGATAATGTATAAATATACTTGCTTTGTTTGTGAGACCTCCATGTTGCATCATAAAATGAAATGATGCGCCGAAATGACATCTGATGCGCATCGCAAAGGGTTGAGATGCATTAGTGAACACACTACATTGTCAAAAATAAAGTGTGGATGTTTATGAACATTTGACTTTGCAGTGTTGCATTGCAACTTGCGTTTATGAAGTCAGCCTTTATTTATTCATTATATTCAGTGTTTATGTGTGTGTATGTGTAAATGTAAAAAAATTAAACTAAATCAACAACACTGGTGGTGTTCACCAAGTGTCCTTCTCGCACCTTGGCCATTGTGCGGCTAAAAAATCGCCAGTGATATTTTAGTCGTCACAAAATTAAGTTCTCAAGAAGCTTTATATGGGATTATTTACTCTCTGAGGTTTACCGTTCTTTGCAAAGAGGTGATGATCGATCAGAAACTGACCGTTGCATGCAATTACATATAACTCCGTGATTATTGGCTATAAGTTAAAATTTATGAAACGACAGTAAAGCTTACGTTACGTGACAAAAAAAAAATTGCGTCATGAAGATTTTTGGGAACACTTTAAAGCAGTGGTCATCAAACTCTATACAAGCATACTCTGTTTCATGATACAATTACAAGGTAGGCTCATATTGGAGAGCTGGGTGCGCTAGTTGTCAAAATCAGCTGATAGCTTTTAGTTTTTCTTTGTTGTTGTTGTTGCTTATGTCGTTTGACATTTGTGGCTTGTACAGCTTTGTTGTTGTAAAATTTCACAATTGAGCAGCCATTTTAAAATGAGCCTACCTTGTAATTGTATCATGACTCTGCTTATGTATAAAAGCTCATTCAAAGCTTTGCACTACAAAAAAAATATTACTTGAGTCTCAGTCCAGCTTTCATGCAAGACGATGGTTCGCTTGTTTGATTATTCAGTGGAGCCGGAAAAAATTTTCGTCTGGTGTATTACAAATCTATGGAAGAGGCGTGAGGGGGAAATGCTTTTAAAAAATTTTGCGATTTACGTATGCTTACTACTGTTCATAATAACATAATTCATATCGAAGAAACATATTAACATTCACTATTTTATGGACTGTTACAAAAAAGGAGAAAACTTTAAAATAGTAAAGGTTAATTTTATAATTTAATTTCAATTTTTAAAATTCAATTTTTATTTAGAAGTGTCATTACATACTACACGAAACTGTGTCTTTTTTTTTTGCTTTTTTGTTTTTATTTTAAATTCTTTAGGTTTTTGTTTTCTTTTTTTCTAATATGTTACTTCTCTAAGCGCTTTTATTTTTCAATTTAATAACCATGATACAATTATGCAAGGTAGGAGTGACAGTTTATTCGTCTTACACCAACTGTCAAAAAAAGTTAAATTAAAGAACGAATGAAGTGCAAAAGAAAATAGAAAATAAATATACAGGCAAATGACAGTCGGTGCAAAAAAACTGGTGAGAAAATAGCCAGTTGTCACTCCTACCTTGTATAATTGTATCATGTTTAATAACATAATTTATTATTTGGAATACTTGGTCTTAGCTATTTGTGATTGTTTTTTTTTCTTTATAATTTTTTAAGAATTTGTTTTAATATTTTAATTGTTTCTTAGCGTGGAGCATAAAAAACTTTTTTAAAAAATCACACAATGGAGAATTATCCGAGATCCTTATAATTTAATTATCCGCATTCAAATTATGGTTTGTAAACGGACTATTTTTGTCTATAAAAAAAGTAAACGAAACATATAGGTTTTTTATAGTTCATAATACAAAAAAATAAAATTTATAAAAAAGCATTAAAATAAAAATTGCTATTTTTTTCAATAAACGCTTTTTTTAAACGAATCGCTAGTTCTTTACGCTCAATTTCACTCAAACTTTTGTATGTTAAACTATGACAAGCATTATAATGCCGTTCAATGTTATATTTTTTAAGAGCAGAAACAGTCCGGTAGCACACCATACATTGAGGTTCAGAAAAAATATTTTCTGCAAAAAAGTATTGCAACTCCCATTCAAGTAGAGACATTTTGCATAGAAATAGCAAAAACTGATATTTTTATGAGTGTAGCATAAGTTGCATATGCGCAGCAAAAAAAAAACAATCTAACAAGTATGCATGTGCCGCAGGTCTGTTCTGCATGAAATTTCAATAGATACTGACGCAGTTTAAAGCAGTGATCATCAAAGCCTATGCCAGTGATGTGATTCTGATTTAGTAAAAAATCCCGATCACATCCCGATTAAGACCTGTTTATCCCACAAAAATGACACGAAAAACCCACAAAAAATCCCACACAAATCTTTATACCAATAACGATTTTTTATGCAATTTTTGAAAAGAAATTAGGATGGCCACCTGCTTAACAGGCCCACCTACTACTGAACACTGTGAGTTCTGACGTCTGTATGATGCTCCAATGTGTAAAGTGTCGTAGTAACATCTCATTGAATATTCACTTTTGATAAATCATTGAGATGAATGCGCGTGCTCTTTAGCCCCACGGCCGTTGAGAAATAAAATATTCGAATAAAACGAAGCTGAGCAAGTATAGTTCATCTCTATTTAGTGAATTTCAGAGTGTTTCTTGTCGATAAAAAAGGTGAATATGAGTAGAATTCTATATTTAATGTTTATTTTTCACAATTCGATGAGCAATCGACCAATATTGAGAAAAGGGAAAAAAATTTCACGTCATGTTACAATGGCGTGCCTGTCCACCTACTGAACAAAACGTTGGCCCACCTTCTGAACAGATTTTCAGTAAAAAGTTGTCATTTATATGATCGAAAATAGTGTTTGGAATTAGTTAAAAGAGTTTTCGTGATTCTCGTTCACGTTCAGATAAAATTTTAGAATGCCGTCGCCTTAAAAAAAGTGAAAAGAAGAACGAATATAAATTCTGATGCGATGGCTGCAGCCATCAAAGAAATTCAAATCTCTATTGTTTAAAGTTCAATGTGTCATTGTGAATTATTGATAGAATAAACTTTTTATAAACTCTCAAAAACTAATGCTTTTACTTCATTTTCTAATTTTTTCAACGATTTGTTTTAGGTGTTCCGTAGCTGGGCCGATTTTTTTCAGCGGTCGATTTCGAGACTTTTGTTAGATCGACTGCCAAAATTATATTTTTTGGAAATTTTAAGTTCTGATTAAAATTCATGTTAGTTATTAAACTTAGCTTCCAAATGAAACCAAGAGCTCTGAAAAATGATGTTTTAAGCCAAAGGTATAGTCACCAAACAAAACGTGTTTACTAGGTGGGCATCCTCCCCTACATTTTTTAACATTATAATAATTTTATAGTTTAATAATGTACAGAATAAAGTTTTTCAATAAATATAACAAATTTTCCGCTGAAAAAAAAAAATACCTAAAGTTAAAGTCTGCGTTTTTTAAAAAAACTCTCTTAAGTGTATGAAGTAATCGTAAATTTCTTTCCTTGCATCAAAATTAAACTGAGCTTATATTTTTGTTTTTAAATGATGATCTTGTTTTTATTAATTTCAAGCATCTTGACTATACATATCCCTTTCTTACATATTTAGAATCAATGAAACACAAATTAAACGAAAAATTTTGAAAGATTACAAAAAAGCAAGAATGATAAAAAAATAGATTGATTGAATGAAAAATAGATTGCGCAGATCGTAAAAATAATTTTCAACGATCTGCGCATCTACGTCACGATAGACTTACGATATCGCTCTCTGTCAATTCTTGTTCAGAATGTAAATAAATATGAAACAATGGCAAAAGATTCAAGAAACAAACTTGGTCTAGCGTGACGTCATGATCGTAAAAAATCTCTTGTTCGTAGCTAGAAATGCCAAAATGAAAAGTAAACAACATAACGGAGCTGCGCAATGCGTAATTTATTTTTCTATCATTCTTGACAAAAAAGTGATACCAATCAGTTTTGCTAAGAATTTACACAATAAAAAATTATGACACAGTACAAAATCCCACCTAAGCATCTGAAATCCCACACGTTCTCAAATAGGCGGAATATCCCAAAATGAGCCCGAAATCCCACCAAATCACATCACTGGCCTATGCCCGCAGGCATTTGAGCTTTTGTACTTAAAAGCTTTCTGTATACATATTAACTCACGGACGAGCACTGAGCTGCGTCAGTATCTGTTGAAATTTCATGCAGAACAAACCTGCGGCACATGCATGCTTGTTAGATTGTTTTTTTTCATATAGTTTTTGCTATTTCTATGCAAAATGTCTCTACTTGAATGGGAGTTGCAATTCTTTTTTGCAGAAAATATTTTTTCTGAACTTCAATATATGGTTTAATTAAATCAAAAACGAAAAAAAACCTAAAGAATTAAAAAAAAAAGACACAGTTTCGTATAGTAAGTATTGACACTTCTAAATAAAAATTGAATTTTAAAAATTGAAATTAAATTATAAAAATAACTTTACTATTTTAAAGTTTTCTCCTTTTTTGTAACAGTCCATAAAATAGTGAATGTGAAATAGTTTCTTCGATATGAATATGTTATTATTAACAGTAGTAAGCATACGTAAATCGCAAAATTTTTTAAAAACATTTTCCCCTCACGCCTCTCCCATAGATTTGTAATACACCAGATGAAAATTATTTCCGGCGCCACTGAATAATCAAACAAGCGAACCATCGTCTTGCATGAAAGCTGGACTGAGACTCAAGTAGTATTTTTTTTTCAGTGCAAAGCTTTCAATGAGCTTTTATACATAAACAAAGTATGCTTGTATAGAGTTTGATGACCACCGCTTTAAAGTAACCGAAATGCACCAAACGCAATAACAAAAGAAAAAAAAAACTAGAAAAAAAATTTTAATATTATATAAAGACAAGTATATAAGGACGATAAGGATTTGGATAAGAATTTGGACAAGAATTAGAAAAAAGTTGCGTGCTAGGATTTAGACAAAGATTAGCATTAGAAATTAGATAAGAAGTGGGAGAAGGATTTGAACAAAGATTAGAGCATGGATTTGGACAAGGATTAGAACAAGAATTTATGCAAGGAATGGGGAAAGGACTACGAAAAGGATTGGAAGAAGGAAAAGGACAAAGATTCCGACACACCTAAAAATATATTAACGACAAGATTGGGAAAATGATAGGAACAAGAAATGGGAAAAGAAATAGAGCAAGGATTTGGACATACTACATAAGGTAAGATATAGAACAAAGGTTGAGGAGACAATGGAAAGTGATACCAAGAAAAGGTTAGGGCATGGTTTAAGTCAAGAGCTTGAACAAGAAGTAGAACAATTATAAGGACAAATATAAGAAAAAACATAAGAGTTTCAAAGGTTTGGGAACAAAGTAAAGAATAGGAACAAGATTAAGGACAGGAATAAATATACGCTGATACGTTAAAAATACCCGAAATTCTTGAATTAAACGAAGACGCTCCAATTATTCATTGATATTTATTTTATTTCCTTCAAAATAATCTCCATTGCAAGCAACACACAAATTCTAATGCTTCCTCCAATTTTGAAAACACTTTTCATAGGCTGATTTTAGAATTGACTTCAGCTCCTTCTGTGAATTCTTCTTTATCGCCTCAATCGTCTCAAAACACTGTCGGCGAAGTGGCAACTTAAGTCGTGGGAATAGGATAAAGTCATAAGTTACATGTTTGCGGAACGATATGAACGTTGTTTTTGGTCGCTTGTGAGACGCGTGAGACGGTAGGTCTGTTTCCGTACTTTACACTGTGTAAGATTTGTGTAAAACGTGTGCTAGAGAGTAAAAACGAAATGTGAGAATAGTTGCAAAAGTACGGAAACAGCTTCTAGTAAGTTTCGAGCACAAAACAGCTGATTTTGACTGCAGACGGCAGCACAAAATTTAAAACACTTTCACTCAAATTATTAAAAGACATTTTTAATGCAAAACTGAACAATTACTTAATTTTTATTTATTACTTTTTATTTATTGTACGTAAATTTCTTTTTAGGCACACAATTTGTAAGTTTATTTATAGCAAAACATAAACAATTATGAAATGTAATTTGACATTTGCTTCTTCTTATTGATGCTTATTCTTCTTGATGCTTGTTCTTACTTTACTCGAAGTCTCGAGTTCTAGCACTCTCTGTGCACTTTGTGTGCTCGAGAGAGCGATTTTATGCTTGTTCTTCTTCTCCCATTTTAAGCACAGAAAGTACGGAAACAGAAAATAGCGTCCCACAAGTTACACAGTGTGCGTACGGAAACAGACCTGGTGTGTACCAACACAGAAAAATTTTTTCTGCCAATATCTCAAGCGCGGTTTGCTTGAACGGTATATTCAGAGTATTTTTCGATCAAAAGTTATTTTATTTAAAAAACAAAACAATCAAAAGAGCGAGAAATATGCAACAGAAATAGCGTTGTTATAATTTTTTTCTCAATTTTCACTACATCTCAATAGAATTGTTCAAATTGTTGATGATTCGTGTTATCCTCTTTAGAATCGAAGAAATGCTTAGAAGACAAACTGCTGAGTCAAGAAGTTCAAAGGGAACATTTTTAATATGACTAAATTTTCCAAAACAATTGCACGAAAAACTTTCATCAGCGTGCGCGAGCTACAAATTTTCATATTTTTTAATTAAAACTAAACAACAGAACGTGTTGGGGCGTCGAATAGTAGGGGGTGCTGGGGCTGGCAGCTACAACAATAGCAACACAATCACCAAAAACACTAAAGTTCTGGTAAAAATGATTAAAAAACTTTGCCGCCCACCCGACACCCGCCAAACCCCGCCGTCAACACACGTACACAGCAAACACACACCAGCGCCCACACCCAAAAACAATCACACAATGTAGTTTATTTTTTTTTCAGTGTCTTTTGGTCGTTCAGTGTCGCTGTTTTTTTTTTTTTTTTCTTATTTAGCTGGTTATTGCAAAATATTCGCCTTGGCCAAAATGTGGGCAACTGGTTGTTATGTGTGAAGAGCGTGGGTGTAAGGAAGTGGAAGTGTTCAAATATGTTGCTATAGTGTGTCGGGTGAAATGTGGCACAGAGCAATGCTGCATGTTTGATGCATTTGCCGCTGTGCCATTGTTACTCCGCCGCCAGTGTTGGACATTGCGCGAGGGCGGGAATAAAATTCTACTCGTATTCAGAAAAGTCGATGCTATGCTATGCTATGCTGTATAGTGAGCATGATGCTGCCTTAAATTTTTCGAGCGTGATTTTTTATACGTTTTTGGACATCCTCAACATCCTCTGCAAAACTTCGCTGCTGAACTACTTAACATCGTAGCTTGTTTCAGTGTGTAATTTTTTTGTTGTTCTAAGTTATGGCCCACTTGAGACAGGTCCGAATAACTTTCACAGTCATTGTCGCTTGTCCTTTGGCAAAAAGTAAAGAACGGAATGAAACAGCATCAGTTGCCACACCCGCTGAAGGCATGTTTCGAGTACTTCTCTGGTAAAACTTTGGAGAGCTATAGATAAGAACATCAATTTCAAACTCACCGGCAATGTCTTGCAGCAACGATTTTCACTGCCACCTATAATGTTGATGCGACATGCTGATGACGGTAGTCATCTGGAGGATGAACAGTCTAAAGCAACAGAGTTTGGTATAATGAAGACAGGTGGCAGGAGTTACAGCAGAAGCAGCAGTTGTTAGACAAGCTAAATGAATGAATGAATGAATGAATGAGTAAATGTTAGCTAGTATTTACAACAAGAAATGTTCTGGAAAGTACACTTTTTTTACAACTTATGGAGGAAAAAAATTTCTTCGTTGTAGAAGTCGCATCAGTTGTTCTTCACCAACTTTGGCAGCACTGTAACATCGTTTCGTAAGGAATTTTGTGATTTCTCTGCTGTCGCTGTTGACATTTTAGTGTTGCTGTACTTTTTGGTTTATTCAGCGTGACAGGCTAAATGATGACCAAGTTGATACCAGTAGTGTTGAAAGTGAGCGAAGAAGAAGAAGAGAAGAAGAAAGGGTGTATGTAAGCGCACGAAAAACTACTTAAAAAAAGTGTTTCTTTCCCATTTAGCAGTGTTTTCTTTAGTTTTAGGCAAAAATTTTAATGAGATTTTTTGTGTAAGGAATTGATCTTAGCAACAAGTAAAATAAATTAGAACAAGTAATTTGTCTATGACTTCTTTATTGCGACTGTTCGTTTTACCGAACTTAACATTATATTATAAACTTGAACATAAGAACGGCTATGCTGTACATAGATTAAATAGTGCAGTTACAAAATAAGTAATTTCAATATGAGAGTATGCGCTTATACATTATTGTACATACTTTTATACATACATACAGATTATTGAGAGTTGCACAGGGTGTACGAGTTAACATTAACCCTTACAACTCGTCCATCCTGACAACTTTTTTATCGACCCCGATTGATTATACTTTTTAATCGAACGTGTAAAAAAACACTTAAAAACAAAATGAACATAAATTTTCACATCTATAATAAACATAATTTAAAGTTAAAAAGAACGAAAAGTCTAAATAATAAAATTAAGACTATGTTAATATTACAAGTTTACATATGGTTTCATATTTTCTGGCGAGGCAACACCTTCATAAGGAATGCGTGAGACCTGCATATTGTCTAAATCTTTAATAATATAACGATCATTTGGTAAAAGTTTTGTAACCTGATATGGTCCTTTGTATTTCGCTAAGAATTTTTTATTGACTCCTGGAGTATTGACGACGTTTTTTATCATGACAAGATCACCAACTTTATACAAATGTGGTTTTTTGTGTCGTTTATCAAAATACTCCTTATTTTTAGCTTGACTGCGTAAAGTTCTAGCCTTTGCAACCTGTCTTAATTCGTCTATATTTCTAGACTCAACTGATAAAAGATTTTGTTCGAGGTATTCTTGTACTTTATCGTTCACTGCACCCCTTTGTCTAATACCAAACAAAAGCATGCTTGGACTTAAGCCCGTGCTTTTGTTCTCTACATTATTTATAGCAAACTCTACCTTTTTCAAATACTTTGACCATTCGCCTGGATCCAATTCAACTTCTTTTGCCAACATTGGGGTAATGCTTCTATTTATTCTCTCAACCTGTCCATTGGATTGGGGTGAATTGGTGGCAACTTTAATATGTTGAATAAAATTATTTTTACAAAAATTGGCAAACTCACCAGAAGTAAAGCCACTGCCTCTATCAGAAACAATGCGGAGAGGCTTGCTATAATTCGAAAAATATGATTCCAAACAAGTAACTGCTTCTGTAGTGCCTGTGCTTTTAACCGGATAAAGTTTTGTAAATTTTGAAAAACCGTCAACCACAACAAGTATGTGCTTTTTTAAGTTTTGTGTTCCACATGGAAGCGGCCCGTAATGGTCAATGTGAATTGTTTCAAAAGGACTTTCACCTTTCGGAATATTGTGCAAAACACCTTCCTTTTTACCAGCAGATGGAGAAAAATGAACGCATTTCAGGCAGCAACTTATGTAATTCTCAATTTTTTGTTTCATATGAGGAAACCAATATGTTTTCTTCAAAAAATTATAACACTTTTCAGTTCCAACATGGCAAAGTGCATCGTGATGCGTTTGAATAACACTTCTCTCCATCTGTGATGGAACGTAAAAAAACACATTTCCCTCTAGTTTACGATATACAAGACCGTTGATTAGTTCGTAAGCTGAATTCTCTTTTTCTTCCAGTTCTTTCGCTAATTTTCTTACAACCGGATCCTTTTGCTGACTTGCAGCGAGAACATGTTCAAAAGAATCTGACTCAATAATTAAAACATTATGACACCTACTTAGGGCGTCAACATGTCCCATTTTTTTACCTTCCCTGTGCTCTATCAAGAAATCAAATTCTTGCAGCTCTAAAGCCCACCTAGAAATTCGTGGATTTAAAACTTGTTTATTGAGTGTAAGTGTTAAAGCTTTACAATCTGTAATAATCTTAAATTTCATCCCAGTTAAGTAAATTTTGAATCTACGAGTAGCATAAATAATTGCCAACGTCTCTAACTCATATGAGTGATACTTAGATTCCTGTTGAGTTGCACGTTTTGAAAAAAAGAATACAGGATGAAAAGCTTTGTCATCTTGCTTTTGTAATAACACACTTCCAAAACCCAAGCTACTTGCGTCGCAATGCAACTCAGTCTCCGCATTCGGATTGAAAATGCGTAAAACAGGCGCATCAAGTAACTTTGATTTCAACAGCTCAAAAACTGACAATTCCTTCTCGCCAAAAACAAAAGAAGCATCCTTCTTAATAAGATCATATAAAGGTTTGGAAATAATTGAAAAATCTCTTATAAATTTTCTAAAATATGAGCATAATCCCAGAAAAGAATGAACATGCTTAACATTAGTAGGTATAGGAAAATCAGATACAGCTCGTAAGCCTTCAGCGTTTGGACTTATTCCATGCTTTGAAACTTCATAACCTAAATATGATATTTGTTCAAACATAAATAAACATTTATCATAACGTAAATGCAAATGATTTTCTTTAACGCTTATCAAAACTCGTTTTAAAATTTCAAAATGCTCATCCCTTGTTTCGGTTGCAATAAGCAAATCGTCAATATAGATTAACAATTTTTCCTCCCTTATAAGATCTTTAAAGACGGAATTAATGTACCTTTGGAATACGCCAGGAGCGTTTTTGAGCCCGAAAGGCATCCGTAAGTACTCGAATTGGCCTAAAGGTGTCACGAACGATGTATATTTAATAGATTCTTCGGCCATTTTAACGTGGTGAAAACCGCTTTTTAAATCCAATAGAGAAAAATATTTTTTGTCCCTTAATCTGTCCAAATGGTCTTCAATAAGAGGAAGGGGAAAATTATCTTTTAATGTGATCTTATTTAATTGTCGGAAATCGACACAAAGACGAAATTCTCCCGTTTTCTTTTTAACAAGGACAATAGGCGATGCAAATGGAGAGCTGCTTTCTCGAATAATATTTTTCTCAAGTAATTCATCTAAAATTTTCCTCAACTCAAGCTTGTGCATATATGGCAAACGTCTGGGTGTACAATTAAAAACGCTTTTTTTATCGCTCAACACTATCTTCATTTCAAACGACTCATCCATACTGCTACCTATAGGAATATTTTCAGACACTATACTGTGCAGTTTTCTTCTATCTTGAAAGCTTAAATTTTCATTAATTTTTAAATTTAGTTTTTCATCACGTTCGTCATTTACTTCAATGCTTAAAATTTCTTTAATACAGTCGTCAATACTCTCAACATTATTTTCATAATCAAAATTTACCGAATCATAATTTTCGTTTTCATAATTTTCATAATCACTAATTACGTTTTCATAATTTTCATAATCATAAATTTCGTTGTCATAATTTTCATAATCATAATTTTCATAATTTTTTCTTGCCGTTTCAAATCTTAACTTAATATTTGTTTTTTGTAAAAAGTCTCTACCCAAAATTATTACATTTTTCATTGAATTATTTTTTACGACATAAATACATAAACTTACGCAATAATTTTCAAATTTTACGTCACAAAATACTTGGCCTAAAATAACCAACTTACTGTTGTTAATTCCCACAAAGTCATGCATATTCGGCTGTAGAGTAGTCATCAGGTATGATGGAATGAATTTCTCCTGAATGAAACTTATAGGGCTTCCTGTGTCGATCATCGTCATCGCATTCATCTTAATGTTGATAGCATTGGGCTCCACACCTTTGAACACGAACTCAAATACGCCATGGAAATCTTCAAGAAATGTCGAGGATTTATTGTTGTTATCCTCTACCATGAGCACTGACGAATTCTGTGGACACTCTTGAACAAAATGTCCCTTTTTCCCGCAGCGGAAGCAGGATCCTCGTTCCCTTCGTGGCTTGGAGCAATTTTTGGCTATGTGCCCAACGTCATTACAGTTATAGCACTTACTGACCTTTTTTGTTGGCGGAACTATGGCAGCTGTGGTTTTGCTGGTGAGCGGCATTGACTGTACCTCTGAACGCATTTTTTCATATTTCCGGAGATTGGTCTTTAAATCCGCAACTGTACTGGCTGTAAATAAGAGTTGTTTGTTGAATACAGATTCTGGAATACCTTTGATTATATAATTGATTAGGTCTGGTTCTTCAATCTCAGCTGCACTGGCGATTTCCTGCATTATAAGCACATACTGCAAATAACTTTCATCTCTATGTTTCTTTCTGCTGCGCAGGGTATTGTGAACGTCAGAAGCTGTCACATATTTATGAAATTCTTCAAGCAGGGCTGCTTTCAACTCACACCAAGACCGACAAGTAGTTGACCGCTGAAACAATTTTGCTGTACCGGTGAGCAATCGCTGGGCAAAAATAAAACACTTTGTATCGTCAAGTTTGTAGATGACTTTCGATTCCTCAATAATTTTTATCCATCTAGCAACAGGAAAGTTGTCGTCACCAGAAAACTTCGGTACGGACTCTTCTATGTCTTTAAAATTTGCTCCACTTGAACAAGGCTCCATATCATTAGTCAACTCAGCAAGTTTTCTCTTCAAAGTCGCCATTTCCTCCCTTTTTGCGACGATTTCTCTAAGTTGTTCCAGCTCTTGTGATACCCGCTCGAGCTCAGCAGCGTTTTCTGTGTCGCAGTTGATATTGGTTTCGACTTTTTCTGGAAAAAGTTCTTCCACCTGTTGTTGGCTCAAACTTTCCAGATGCTGTTCAAGCCGACACTTCAAAGTATTTTTTGCACCAGTAGTCGCCAAGCCTATCTCCGCAAGTTTATTTTTTAAGTCTTGCAAACTTGCATTATTAATAAAATTTTCAGCACGCAAGGCCATCGCAAAATTATAAGTTTAACTTAAAATATTTTTCGAAGCACGTGTGCACAAAATCCCACTTCTGATTTTCTGTAAGGAATTGATCTTAGCAACAAGTAAAATAAATTAGAACAAGTAATTTGTCTATGACTTCTTTATTGCGACTGTTCGTTTTACCGAACTTAACATTATATTATAAACTTGAACATAAGAACGGCTATGCTGTACATAGATTAAATAGTGCAGTTACAAAATAAGTAATTTCAATATGAGAGTATGCGCTTATACATTATTGTACATACTTTTATACATACATACAGATTATTGAGAGTTGCACAGGGTGTACGAGTTAACATTAACCCTTACATTTGTTTTAACCAATTATTCTTCTGAGAATGAAAATGATCGAAAAGGATTGAAAGTGAATTGAACGGATTCTGCCTTCCTTGATATGGTGATGAAAGCCCTCAACACTGGAAATGTCTCAATTGCAAAAAGAAACGGTTAAAAAGCAATTATTAAAAAATTGCATTTTAGCAAAAACATTCAAATCAAACTGATACGCGCTCATTTTAAAGAAATACTTGAGAACACATGCTTTACCATTAGGATTCATGTTCTCCGAAAGCTTTATATGGCATGCATTTTCTCACTGAAGTAGACCATTGGCTGCAAAGAGATGATAGCCGATCAGAAAAAAATGAAATCAATTGAAAAATTTCCTCTTTTAGGTAGGATTCGAACAACGGACCTAGACGCTTACGTATTCGGCCATAAACTGATCGATTATGCAAATCGATTTATCATCTTAATACATAAAAGGCAAGCTTGCTTCACACCTGATATCGTTCAAACTGTAATAATGTATATTACTGTCTTGCTATTACAGTGCTTTTTAAACTTTCACCCTTAAAGTTATGAAATTGTTTTTCGTAGTTTTTACACTTAATGGATACAACCCGTTGCACATTGGTTCAAACATGAAAAAAACGGCCAAAACCTCATTTTTAAACATGTTTGAAAAACATTTTTGCTTCAAATACTTATTTAATTTAATTTTTTAAAAAAACTTTTTATGGATTTTTGACGCCTTAAAAATTGGACAAAAATTTATAAAAAAAAAAATTGTCATATTTTAAACCAAGTTCGAACATTTGTTGTGTTATTTGTATAAATAATTTAAGATGTTTTATATTTTCAAGTACTGGTTCAAAATTTAAATAATCAGAAAAAAGTAAAACTTTAAAAAAATATTAATACCGATATATTTTTAAAAATACAATAAAAATATAAATTTTTTTAAAATTTGACTCAGTTAAAATGGCAAAAACGAAAGTGTTTTCCGCTTTTTTCCCCTTTAGGAAGGTAATGGTTGTTTTGTGGGATATCTTATTATACTAATAAAAAAAAAAAATGTCTTGTCCCAATGTCCCACCGAGGAAAATTTTAAGAAAAACTAAAATGGTGTCGGAAACTAAATTTTTGTTTTTGTAAAAAGTTTATTTTTATCTTTATTTATAAGTTTAACTCGACCAGTAAACCAGTATCGACAAAGTACTTATGCACGGTTCTTCTATGGCAAAGAAGAGTATGCTTCCATTGGGTCAGCTATCTCAAGATGTCCATGAAGCATCCCATAAATTTGCAAAAAAATTTAGAAATAATAATGCCATGAGGATGTCACGGCTTGCTACAAATGACGATGCTTTTGATAGGTGCATCTTATTTTAGGACCCAAAAATCTTTTTGTCGGGAGACATAAAAAAAAATTAAACGTTTACTTTAAATATTAAATATTAACAAAAAACTAATGCTTCCATAATTTTGTTATTGTGTGGAGCACAGTTTCATTATAAAGAACATTAAAAAAAGTTATAAAAACCAAGGTTTTAGAATAGTTTGCTCAAAAGTTGGTTCATGGCCGCCTACCTATCTTATTCTCCCGTATCAATAACAAGATTTTTCAAGATTTTCTTTCGAAATGTATTTTTATTTAAGTAAACATGTTGATGTTCCATCAGCTATTGGCTACCCATGGGCTCTCTATAGGAAATAGTTATTAAATAAAAAATTATAATGAACCATTCTTAGAACGGAAGAGAGCAGAAGCAATTTTTCGGAATACTTATATTTTCAATTAAGGGCTCGTTAGGATGTGGGCCAATGCCAACTAGAAATGGGAAATGTTGGTCTCCTCTCTGAAAGTGCCTGGAATATTGGTTATTGTTATGGTTATGTTTATGATTATGGTTATGATTATGGTTATGATTATGGTTATGGTTATGGTTATGGTTATAGTAATGGTTATGGTTATGGTTATTGTTATGGTTATGATTATGGTTATGGTTATGGTT